>CAHIKZ030001757.1:1800000-1850000 GCA_903632075.3 Acanthosepion pharaonis | reverse complement strand
TAATTTCTGCTTCATTTAGACGACAATTTATCCATCACTTCATACATACATACATATATATATATATATATATATATATATATATATATATATATATATTGAGATAGATAGATAGATAGATAGATAGAGAGAAAGAAATAAAGAATGGAAACAGATGGATGGAATGAAAACTAAATGAAAACAGACTAATAGAAAATGAACGAAAAGAGAAAAAAGATAGAAAAATGAATGAATTAAAAGAGATAGAAAGATAGATAGATAGATAGATAGATAGAGAGGGAGAGAACGAGAGAGAAAGAGAGAGCGAGAGAGATACTGTAAAAGATATTAACAGATTCTAACATAGATAGATAGATAGATAGATAGATAACAATGAATGCTTTATATATGTGTGGACTTCAATGTTCATACAGAAAGTGAGAGAGAGAGATAGAGATTAAGGCAGAGAAAGACAGATATACAGAAAGGGTGAGAGAGAGAGAATCAGACAAAGACAGACATACAGAAAGAGAGAGAGAGTAAGAAGAGAAAGACAGACATACAGAGAGAGAGAGAGGCAGAGAAAGACAGATATACAGAAAGAGAGAGAGAGAGAGTGAGGCAGAGAAAGACAGATATACAGAAAGAGAGAGAGAGAGAGTGAGACAGAAAAAGAGAGATATACAGAAAGAGAGAGAGAGAGTAAGGCAGAGAAAGACAGATATACAGAAAGAGAGAGAGAGAGTAAGGCAGAGAAAGACAGATATACAGAAAGAGAGAGAGAGTAAGGCAGAGAAAGACAGATATATAGAAAGAGAGAGAGAGAGTAAGACAGAGAAAGACAGATATACAGAAAGAGAGAGAGAGAGTAAGACAGAAAAAGAGAGATATACAGAAAGAGAGAGAGAGTAAGGCAGAGAAAGACAGATATACAGAAAGAGAGAGAGAGAGAGAGAGAGAGGCAGAGAAAGACAGATATACAGAAAGAGAGAGAGTAAGGCAGAGAAAGACAGATATACAGAAAGTCTGAGAGAGTAAAACAGGGACAGATATACATACATACCTACATACATGCATATACATGCAGAGAGACTAAGGCGGAGAAAGACATACAGAAAGACTGAGTGAGTAAGGCAGATATAGACACACATGCAGAAAGTCAGTGAGAGTAAGGCAGTGAAAGACAGATATACAGAAATACAGTGTAAAGCTGAGAAAAAAAAAACATAGATACATATGTACACAAAGACCGAGAGAGTAAGGCAGAGAAAGATAGCCATATATATATATATGCAGAAAGACTCCAAGAGTAAGGCAGAGGAAGACATACAAAAAGACTTAGAGAGTAAGGCTGAAAAAGAGAGATAGACAAGCATAGAAAAAGAGGGAGAATGTAAAGGAGAGACAGAAAGGCGCTCAGTAGTAGAATATCTCAGAAGAAGGCATAGCCATAGAGACAACGTGATTATGACGCGAAAAAGACTGCAACAGAGAAGAATAGTACAGATATATGCAAAGTGTTGTCAAGGGAATCACAGTGAAGACAGATCGAGAAAATGTCACAAATTTAATCATTTTAGTTTTTTTTTCCGCCTGAAAATCCTTTCGCGATATGTTTTGGCTAGGAGGCACCTCCTTCTCACATCGCAGCCTCTAGAAAATTCCTTCCGTCGTTTTCTTTTCTTTTCTTTTTTAATACCGGGCCCTTGGCAGGCCTGGAAGCGTGTCGTGCTGCTCTTGCTATTCACAGGGATTATAAATTCGAACCGTAGAAAGAAAATCACGGATTATAATTTGTTTAATTTTTTGACACAGATTAACTTCGGGGAGAGATATGACAGATTACCATTTATGGGGATATGCTACGATGAGAAAAAAATCCAGGCCTATTTAAATTAAATATAGACGAAAGCCGAATACAAATTTATTATAGCATTATCTATTTATCTATCTACATGAGGAGCTGGTGGATAGCCTTGTAACAATGTAAACACGCTCACTCGTGCACACACGCATAAAAGCAGGCGTGCACACATCCACTTACAGATTGTTTCGTTGTATCACAGCTCTTCAGTGTGGCTAGACCGATGTGGCATCAGTCAGAGATATTAACCCCCGGGATATCGTCGTTCTACCTAGTTTATCGTCGCCCGGCATAGAGAAAAGGCCATTTTAAAATTTTCTATACGAAATATACCAGTGGCCAGGAGAACTCCATCAATAGTTGAAAAGCAATGGGTTATATATTGTCATCAGCAGACTGTATAACAGCTCTTCAGTGTGGCTAGACGTCCGATTGCTTCCAGCCGAGATCGAAACCTGACTGATATATATATATATATATATATATATATATATATATATATATATATATATATATATATATATATATATATATATATATATATATATATATATATATGCGACGTTAGAATAGATATATATATATATATATATATATATATATATAGTTAACCTAGAGGTATATATATATATATATATATATATATATATTCGCATTATATATATATATATATATATATATATATATATATATACGACGTTAGCCTAGAGGTATATATATATATATATATATATATATATATATATATATATATATATATTACCCTATATATATATATATATATATATATATATATATATATATATATATATATATATATATATATATATATATATATATATATATATATATATATATAATAATAAATCTCGGTGTGCCAGTGTTTCACAAGTTTCAATAGCTTTTGTTACAGAAATTTTGGATAAGCAAGTTTTCTTACGTGACTTATTGCGATGAATTGTTGGGATGATAACAATTTTTATAAATTGGAAATAAATTTTGGAATAATTGGTATTCATTACGAAATACAGTTAAAGTCACACATGAAATAAAAAAAAAACTAATTTTTTGTACGGAAAGTAAGGACCTACGTACACCAAATTCTTTCAAGCTAAGAATTTTCATTAAACTTTTGAAAGATAAGCTTTAATATTAATGCAATACTTAAATGCAGCGATTGATTTTGAGTTCTTGCGTAGTTTATTGTTACTTAAGACATATAGCAACAATATGCCTCGCAAAAAAGAAATCCCCGCCGACAGAAAACCAGATTGCCATCAATCAAACCAAAGCTGCTGCGAGGAAAGAAAAATCCTGTGGGAATGAAAACCCAGAACAACTGGAAGCCAGAAGAGCTTCCAGTGTTGAGAATATACAAATGCTCAGGGACTCTCAAATTCCTGAACAAACCGAAGACGTAATCAAGAGCCCGCCGCAGAAGTTGGCTTAAATACCGCTTTTAACTTAGTATATATATATATATATATATATATATATCAACAACTGTTAAACTATATCACAGCTCATCCGTGTGGCTAGACAACCGATTGCTTCAAGCCGGGGTCGAATCCCGACCGATTTGACATCTAGGCTCTTAGTGCACAAGAGAAAGGGAATTTTATCGCATTATATACGTGATAATACGCCGTATTAACCGCCATAGCTTTCGATTCTTACGAAACCGATGCATTTAAAGCAGCAGAAGCCGTTATAAATTCCCTTTCCCCATCGTGATCTATCGGCGAACGAAATCATAGTCATCCACAGACAGACTATTTCTCTGTATCACAGTTCATCAGTGTGGCTAGATATCCGATTGCGTCAAGCCGGAATTGAAACTCGACAGATTTGACATCAATCAGAGACCCTTAATTGTTGTCTCGCTGTAGCGCTCTAGTAAGTACCTGATTCCTCATTTTATACACTATATTTGCGAGAGACAAATAGGGTATAAAATGGAGTATTTTTGTTATATTTTTACAGGGACTGACCATTCCTCACATTCCAGACTTGATAGTGTTCAAAAGCTTCACCGCATCCTTTTTGATGACAAATTATTTTCCATTCTGCAACCTTTCTCCCCACGGGTGGAATTGGCAAGCTTCTTCCATCTCTACTTTCGCGAAAAGTGCTCTGAGGAACTACATTCCCTGGTCTCGCTTCACATCAAGGACACGCGCTGTCACTTACATAGTAGCAAACCAGCCATATTTCCTCCGTATTCCATCGGCGAGAAGTTCCACTCGAACAGCTTCTTTTCGCGAACCACTGCTCTGTGGAACCAACTCCCAAGAGGATGTTTCCTCGTTCACTACAATTTTAACCTGTGAAGAATATGAATTAACCATTATATTCCACTCTTGTCTGCAAAATTAACGTAACCCTTTATTTCGAGTAGCGCCCGGGCCTTATAAATGATGAACTTTACTGTAAAAAAAAAAAGGATGTATAAACGTTGATATTAAAGTCAATACCGAGCGACGAAAGTTTGTTTCATGCACGTACAAAATTTTCAGTCTATATGTGTTGCCTTTGGGATAGACTGTTTATATATGCTCGTTAGTGGTGCATTATGGATAGCAAGGTCTTTTGGTAGGCGCTAACGGTTATGTTTCAAAGTATTCTAAAGGGTACTGTGTAGGAATAATTGTGTGTCCGAATGAGTTTATTTTCATCAATTTTACAGTGTTGTAAAATAAGTTCAAAGCAAACACACATGATAACCAACGACATCAAATAAATAAATAAAATAAACAAAAACTCAAGATAAATTAAGTAAATATAAAGAAATTAATAAAATTACGACGGTAGATCTAAACATAAGTAAATTTCATACTAATAATAATAATAATAATAAACACAGCATGACAGAATGTACCAAATTCTGCATGAAAGAATTGGCAAATATCTGCACTGGAAAAGTAAGTTCTACGGAAAGGAAACTGAAAAGAATTGGTGTGAACGCCACCCAGACCTGGTTACGAAGATAGGACCTGTAACAGTTTTATGGGACTACACAATACGCACAGACAGAACAGTCAAAGCTAACCGCCCAGACATTGTCATTAGAGACTGCAAAAAAATTGCCTCAATATTGATATGGCAGTCCCTGCAGGCTGCAATCTATCTTTGAAGATCTTCAAAAAAACTATCAAAATACAAAGACCTTGAAACAGAAATCTCAAAAAATGTGGCACATGGGAACATCAACAATCTCTGTTGTAGATAGAGCCCCACGATTGATTGGAAAAGATTCCAATAGACTCATGGAACGATTACCTGATAGCCTCTGCATTAAAGAAATGCAAAAACTTGTTCTGCCGCGTACAGCCCACACCTTACGAAGAGCTTTATCTATGTAAAATATGTGTGCTGTTTTTTTTTTAAATAATATTTCTGACCTTAAGTCTCTGGGCGGGACTCAGAAAGGAATGAGTAAACCCCAAAAATCAAAGGAAATAATAATAATAATAATAATAATAATAATAATAATAATAATGAACTAGTAAAAAATAAATATATTCATAGACATAACAAGTTTGCGATATTTGGGCACTGGAAGATATACAAGAAGCACAAAATCGAAAAACTTGAGAGATGGTATGAGTAACAACCAGACACAGCTACCTAGAATAACGATGTAACTATCCGCTGGGACATGCCAATTAAAACTGAGACGGGAATAATACCCAACAGACCTGATATTATCATAAAAGACAATAAAGTCACGAAGTTTATGCTTATTGACATAGCAGTACCAGCTGAGATAAAAACCTCCATGAAAATTATTAAAAAAACTGTCCAAATACAAGGACCTGGAGATCGAGATTAACAGGATGTAGGGAATGGAGACTGAGATTGCACTAATTGTAATCGAAGCACTGAGCCTCCTGAGAAAAGAAATTGACAATTTTACTAACTCTATCAGGTAACATCAAGATGTCAGTTACCCAGAAAATTGCCCAGCGAGAAAGATCCCATATACTAAGAAAAGTGCTATCAATTAAATGGCAATTTCCTGTAAGGCCTAAGGACCATAGTTTGGACACGGCTCTACAGAATACAAAGCAGGAAACATAATATACACAAATAATAATAATAATGTATTACTGGACACTCGTATTCGAGGATATTCGTCTACTAGGGCGGTTAGCCAATCCCTATTTTTTAGGCATTTGTGTTTATTCAACACCCACAGAGCCTATCTGTGGTTTATACTCTAAATATGCTGAGCAGACCTTAGTTACAGTTTCTGGGAAAGAGCGTGTTATCAAGCGTGATCAACAAGCATGCTCCATCCCTTGGCCACGATTACTTGTGACTTCGTGCTAGCATAGCTGTCGTCGTCCCCCAAGGGTTACGTCTTCCTAATTTCACTCACGAGGTTTGGGTCGACCCTTGATATGGTTTTCAGGTACATTCCAAAGGTGCCGCACGCTGGGATCGATCCCTCCTTTCCGATAACATCAGGAAATCTTCATGACAAATGGACCATGGTGAGATTCGAAGCCGGGTTTTTTATGGTCAGAATGGGAACGTTCTGTGCCCCGTCCCAATAATAATAATAATAATAATAATAATAATAATAATAATAATCAACAGCAAGTAATTAAGTAATCAATAATAAATAGCCAGTAAAAAAATAATAATGAAATGTATATCAGAAAATACTAAGCAGAAGACAATGCATAGTTTGGCGTCATAATAAAAACCGCCAGTCGTGAGGTAACTTGTGATCGGCAGTTCTTGTGCTAAATGTGTAACTGACATATTTCTTTCTTCTTTCATTTTATGTGCCATGTCCCTTCAGGACGTAGGTGATCATGGCTCTCCATCTCCCTCTATCCTAGCAGCTGTCAACAAGTTCCTTCCTTCCGCTTACTCCCGGAAACCACGTTCTGTCATCCACTTGCTTAAAAGCCCGCCAAGTCTGTCACACGTTATTTTCCGTTGGCTCTCTTTCTCACTATTCAACCCGTGATTCTCCAGACCCTCCTTCCTCATTATGTGTCCCAGAAACTTCAGCCTCCTCTTCCTCTTCCATTGTTTGATTCCTCTCTAAGTCTTCATCGTTGCTCACACGCTCTGTCCATGATATCCATAGCATCCTTCTGTAGAACCAAATACATATTTAGCACTCTATAAAGCATCGAAAAAGAACTCTTCAACGTAGTGTAATGGTTAGCAAGATTTTTCTTGCTTGATTAATTGTTATGAATGAATAGCGAGTTTGGTTCTCCCTGTGCCCCATACTACCGGTCTTGTGCCATATCTTCAAAAAGCACCATGAAAGACTGAAAAACAAAAACATATTCTGAATTCATTGACATAAATATTTTGGAAGGAAGCTGATCAATGTAAAATATATATATATATATATATATATATATATATATATATATTTTCTTTTTTTTAAAAAAAAAAGCAACTTAAGCACGAAAGGAAACTGCACAAATGTTTCAGATAAATAAACAGTATTCTTTCATTTCCAATTCTTAAGAAGATTTTGGAATTTCGAAAAATGGATTTCACACAACCTCATGTACAGAAACATCGCTGAGTATTTGAAAACTCGCCTTTCTCTTCTTGCGCAGCGCGAATAAATATTTCGGACACAGGACTCATGAAAAAGGTGTCAAAAGAATGCCCGAAAGCAAAGGACGCCGGCCTTTTTCAAATGTTCTTTGCTAAAGAACATCTGTTAACAGCCAGTAGATTCCATGACCAAAGCAATATAAAAGAAAATGGTTTACAATCTTTTTGCCATTTCTTTTTTACTCTTCTAACCACAGGATATCTTAGAGATAGGA
This sequence comes from Acanthosepion pharaonis, assembly GCA_903632075.3. Classification (NCBI taxonomy): domain Eukaryota; kingdom Metazoa; phylum Mollusca; class Cephalopoda; order Sepiida; family Sepiidae; genus Acanthosepion; species Acanthosepion pharaonis. The sequence goes on along the minus strand of CAHIKZ030001757.1, from coordinate 1,842,347 downwards.
CACGTTTCCGCTCTGAGAGATACTTTTTTTCTCTAGAAGAAAAAAACCAAATATCTCGCATTTTTTTTTTTTTTTTTTTGCAGTGAGGTTCATCTTGTACTAAACCCGCAGGCCACTCGAGGTAGAGGGTTAAAGAATTAGAAGCAAAACTTATATGGTTATGTGGGCAAGATAACGGTTAACCCTAGACTTAAACAGGTTAAGATTGTAATGATCGGGCGTCAGTTTTACAGAGCCGTCATTCGCGGGAAGAAGACACTTGAGTTGAAATTACTTCTCACCAATACAAGACGGAATTAATGATTACGGTTTGCAACAATATGCGTGACATGGGGGTTAGGACCCATGGAACTAAGAAATGTAGTTTGTCCGAGCCTTTTCCATTGTAGCGAAAGATTAGTGAGAGGCTTGCGACATCACATCTGTGGGAGAGGTGTTTCTTAGAGCAAAATAATTTGTTAGTCATAAGATCGTGGAAACTTTTTGTAGTCTCTGAATTTGAATACAAAACAGTATAGTACACATCATACAACGTTTATTTGAAAACAAACTGGAATACTTAATATGTCTTCCAAACACAGTAAGTTCTATATTAACGGTTTCTTTTCTTGCATTTCTCACACGCGCAACTTTCTTCCGGCTTTTTGCTTTTTAGTTAACGTTGATCTTCAAATATCTAAATGCAATTGTTAATCTTTATCTTCTGTCTTTTTAATCCCTCTATTTAACATACTTTTTCTCATGTGATTTCACTTTCCATAACACCTTGCGGCTTAGTTGGTGCCTTGATTGGAGTGAAATAAGTGTAAAAAAAAAACTCTTAAAAAATATGTAACTATCTTTTTTTGATGAACTTCATACAAACGTACTTATGAAAAAGTTATCTCTGATTTCTTTTTATTATAAATTTGGTGATGACACGTTATCATTAATTTAATCTTTATCGGACTATTGTCCATATCTTTGTTGTTTTTATCATCTGAACACCTGTCTCGATTTCGAGGATGACGCGTTATCATAATATAATATATATTGGACAATGGTCCTTATTTTTGTTGTTTTTATCATCTGAACACCTTCTGTCTTGATACCGGGGATCGTTCGTTATCAATATTTAATCTATTTATATGGGACTATAGTCCTCATCTTTGGCGTTTTTGGGGGTTTTGTTATGTTGTTTTTTTTTCATCTGATCACATTCTGTCTCCATTTCTGGGATAAAGCGTTATCATTTTTTATTCGATATTGGACTATGGTCCTTATCTTTGTTGTTTTTATCATCTGAATATCTGTCTCGATTTTGAGGATGACACGTTATCATTATTTAATCTCTAAGCCACTATTGTAGATATCTTTGTTGTTTTTATCACCTGGACATCTTCTGTCTCGATTTCGGGGATGACACGTTATCATTATTTAATCTCTAAGGCACTATGGTCCTTATCTTTGTTGTTTTTATCACCTAGACATCTTCTGTCTCGATTTCGCGGATGACACGTTATCATTATTTATTCTATTTATATCGGGCTGTTGTCCTCATTTCTGTTGGTTTTTTATCACAACGTCACGTCCGCCGTGCTCTCTGGCCTTCCTCAGGTTTATATTTATTTGGGTAACCTGCCGAGAATCATGCACTGAACATTTCAGTTAATCTACAAAAGTAAACTGTCCTCGTTTCACTGCCCATGCCTCGCGTATATCGTCTAGATATGAAATTCCTGTAAAAAAGAAGATAATATGCAGAGCTCTTGTTTATAGTACCACCCAATTGTTGCTCCCCCGTTTTCACTGAGTCCAAGTATACAGTGCAAAGGGATTAGAACTCACAAACTCTATGTCACCAAATTCAGGAACCAACACGTTAACCCATTTAACTCAAAAGGCCACTGTCCTGTAGCTAGAAAGGATAGGAAATTGTGGAGAGCCACGATCGGAAGTTGATTGTAATTATGCTCCGGAAAGCAAGATAAATTTTTAAAAATATCAAAATATAGTTTGCGGTAAACTGTTTACTATTGTCCTCATCTTTGTTGCCATATTTATTACAACATTTCAGCCGTTGTACGCTCCGGCCTTCTTATGCTGGTAGGAATGTCGAACTGAACCCTTTATTTCGCTCATTTGTCTTTATCCACTGTTCCATGTGTCCTTGAGGCCACATGGCACAGTGGTTAAAGGCGTTGGTTAGATCTAGTGACATGACCCAAAGAGTGTGAGTTCAATACTCTGTTAAGGCAGAGGGGGATTAACAGGAGATAACTGATAACTGACATCCATTAAACATGGCACGCTCATGGAACTAGAACAGTCTACGTCAGTGAGCGAAATAAAGGGTTCACCTGAAAAAGGCTGGAGCGTACAACGATGAGGACAATAGTTCAAGTAATGTAAATAGTGTACATAATACCTCATCTCGGAAATATAGACAGATAGTTGCGGTATTTAAATAGATCAGTTTCTATCCACAGTGATGAGTGGCTACAAAATAAAATAGGTTACTAAGATGATTTATACATTTGATAAGGCATAAGTTGACAAAACCAACTAAAATTCGTATCCGGCACTCTGATTTCTTAGTCCAAGCCACTATCCATATTAACACCATCACATACTCCGCACAGCGAAGTCGTCATTTGTAGATCTAGAGTGTGTGAATCCAGACCCTTGTACAAATTAATGCGGGCTTGCTTCGGCAATTAGGTGGAGATTCGTCTCCAGCTGAGCTGGTCTAACTCTCTGCCTTCGGGCAGAGAGGAACCCACTCGAGGCTATACCGATACCCAGATACCCCACGTAAAATTCGGCCTTGTGTTACATCTGACCGCGTGGGGCGGTTGGCAAATATCCTCGTAAAAATTAATTGAAACAAATGCTTTAGTTTCCTTTCTTTCACTATACGGTCAGTTTTAAACCCATTAGAGTGACAGGGTTTAATCGAATGCTACTTTTTGCTCGAATTAGGTCACTTGCAATGGCGTGCAGTAATATGAATCTATTTTCAAGGTGTATGATGAAATTGGTTTGGCCTTGAAAAATATTGCGCCATCTGTGATTGCATAAGATTTTTATCACAACCAGACACTATTGTTCCGACTATCTATTATTCGTCCCACGGTCATTGTCTGCGATGAACGTTACTCCAAGCAAGCGGACGAAAATTTGTAACGCTGTACAAACAGACTGACAAGCCTTACTAGTGAGCAAATCAAAGTACTATAAACAGACCGGAAACTCTCCCGATCGAAATCCAATCGAGAATCTGTGGTCAGTCTGCAAGGAACGAGTTCGTGGAATGGACATACGAAGTACTATCATGTACACTAGCTCATGTTTCATTTGAAAAATACGAAAAAAAACTAAATAATAATTTTTCTCCTTCAATTAATTTGCACAAGGGTGTAGAAAGAAAGATCAGAAAAGGCTTATCCTGAAAATCGCTTGGTGAATTAAATCAATGGCCATCTCTCTCTTCCCCCTATCTTGTAGTGTACCTCTCTCTCTCTCTCTCTCTCTCTCTCTCTCTCTCTCTCTCTCTCTCTCCTCCCGATTCTAATTAGGGCGTCTCGTCCTGGAAATGACTACTTGAGATTTTCAATGTAATAAGTCGCGCGTGGGGCGGGGTAGACGACGAAATGGCTGTGACAATATTACACCAAAAATGCTAAGGAGAAATCCCACAAAGATATTTCTTTTTTAAATTTCTTATGTCTAAATTTATACATTATATTACTAAACAAAGCTCTATCTGTCTGTATATATGAATATTTAATTCATTTTTCTGTTTATACGTTATGTTTATAGGTATAATTTATTTAAATAAATGTTCTGGCTTTTAATTAAAAAGCATTAATTACATTTAGCCGCCGGAATATTCGAGAAATTTCGTAGAAAATATGCGTTCCCCGACAGGAATCGAACCTGTAATGGTAACAGTCATTTGATTCCTGTCGAAGAGCGCATATTTTCCATAAAATTTCTGGAACATTCAGGCCGGTAAATGTAACTAATACTGTTTTAACCCCCCCCAAAAAAAACCCCAGAGTGTTTAGTTGAATAAATTATATCCATAAAAATAACGTATAAACAGAAAATATATTAAATAATTTTATATTTATATATATATATATATATATATATATATATATATATATATATATATATATATATATATATATATATATATATATATATAATGCAGAAAAGGTTAATGGTTAAAGTTGAATCAAAGCAGTAAATAGTCGTATTAAATTGTATCCCAATACACGCGTGAAAAAAAATAAATAATTAGTAAAATTAACATGCAGAGCTTTTAACTTTAAAAATCAAGAGGTCAGTTAAATCTGCTACCTTGGTTTCAGACTCAAAGGTATCCTCATGCGATTTTTATGCGATAAGCACATATATATATATATATATATATATATATATATATATATATATATATATATATATATATATATATATATATATAGTTTATGAAAAAATAGGTAATGCGTATCGGTAAACCTAAGGAGGATAAAATCCAGAGAGTTCAATGTAAATTCGGAGCAAATAATTTAAATAAAAACAGACCACTTTATGGTTCTATGCAATAAATTATTTCACCACAGTCCTTTTAAAGGACTGCGGATCATCAGACTTTACTTCCAAACAAAAAATGTAAAGAAAATTTACACATTTTTGGCGGGCCGTATTAAACATATGTAAATTAACGAAGTGAGGAAGTTAGGGGAGGGGGAGAGAGAAGACATGAGTGAGTTAGCAGATATTGACACATTTAAAAATTTATATATATTATAGACCTTTCATTGTCGACTATCTATCTGTTCATGTCTATCGTTTTTATTTCAAACTGTTGATCTATCTATCTATCTATCTATCTATCTATCTATCTATCTATCTATCTATCTATCTGTTTTTTCATTGTCTATTCGTCAATATATCTAACCGCCTGTTTCATTTTGTTCATATATATATATATATATATATATCTATCTATCTATCTATCTATCTATCTATCTATCTCTGTTTTTTCATTCTCTATTTGTCTATATATCTAACCGCCTGTTTCATTTTGTTCATATATACTTATTTCTATCTATCTATGTATCTATCTAGTATGTATGATGGTGTGTGTTTATGCTTGTGTTTATCTGTTTGTGTCTTTACATTCCATAATCTTTAATCTTCAGGAAAATGTGATGCTTGTTCCGCCCTTGTGTGGTTTTTCGCTAAGCAGGCACGCATGCGTGTTTCCACGTGTCTGTCCTCGTGTTATTTTAAGTTTTCATATTTACGTCATTGCCGAGCTTGAAATTCAAGCACGCGTTTTCTACACGCCCGTATCCTTTCTCGCGCGCCGTTTGCATGTGAAATTATATTAATTTACCAGCGGGCGAAAGTTGAAAAGATGCTTTCTCTAGTTGTCTTTAATTTGCAAACAAACTCAACGGAAAGAAATTCTTCTGCGATTACTCGACTCTTTAATTAATTTCTTATGCTGAAACAATGTTTCTCTTGTTGCCATTGCCGCTACAAACTCTTTCGATCATGCCAACGCGATTATCACGCAGAAAGTGTGCGAGATAATCTTTCCCTCTTGGTATGTTTATCGTTGTTGATGTTTTCAAAGCCTGCATCCACCCGCCATAAGTCTTCATTAAAAAAAAAAAAATCGCCGCTTTAAATAGATTCCTGTAGATAACTTCAAGGATTTCAATTACTTACCTTAAACAGCTTACTTTTCTCCATCCAAGAAACAACTAGCGCTGAGAATTTAAGACGAAAATGATCTTACAGTTAAAACATTGGATTATCTCGTCCATTCAGTTATTATTTCAGTAAAAGAAACCTATTCAATTTTTAATCGATCAAATGTTATTCTAATGATTTATCTACGAGATTAGTAGTTTCAGAAATCGGAAAGTAACTCGTCTTCGTGTAAATAATGTGAAATGTATAGTTTCAATATACATTTATATTTAAAGCTTAGAACGCATATAGTTATAGTGAAGTGTATGAGGGGTGAAACATATTAGTTTGATTTGGCATTGTTAGTTAGATAGCCCACATTAGAGGAGTATAAAACAAGAAAATCAATTTGTAAAGTGAAACAACAAATTTATATACATATAAATCAATTCAATAAAATGAATGTATTTTGGTTGATACAAGGTCGTCAAAATGTTCGTAGGAGTCCTTGCAAGAATGAGTTTATGTGTACGTAGGGAGGAACGTATATGTGGATGTATGTATGCATGTATGAGCGTTATTGTTGGGTAGAAATGTCTTTGAAGTAATCGCTCAGTCTTAAAATGTTCCGTTCGTTTGTCAAGTATAAAAGAGATGAGGGAGAAAGGTATAGATATTAATAACGCTCGCTTGATGTTTGTCAATGGACGTGTTAATACTCTCGTCTCCTTCTCTCTGGTGACAAGCGAAATTGTCCGTCTTTTATTTTGTATATATCTCTTTGAAATAATCGCTCCGTCTTAAAATGTTCCGTTCGTTTATCAAGAATAAAAGAGATGAGGGAGAAAGTTATAGATATTAATAACACTCGCTTGATGTTTGTCAAGGGACGCGTTAATACGCTCGTCTCCTCTCTGGTGACAGGCGAACTTGCCCGTCTTTTATTTTGTTTGTGGGGCTTGAAAAGGTTATTTGTGAATTCACTCCCGGATATGATTCGGGCCTTTCCATTGGAGGACGAAAAACTTCGCGTCGGCTCGGGAAAAGTTCCGTAAAAGAATTCTGTTTCTGAGAATTGAAGATAATTTGAATTTTGTTTTAAATATTTCCTAGTTTTCTATTGACCGAAAAACATTTCGCATCAAGGTGTGAAATTTCACGAGTTTTGTTTTGGATTCGCTTTTGCGTGTGTGTTAAGCAAAGTTTGTAAATTCGAGTCTTTTTTAATTTTGTAACAAAATCAATGTGTCAGTGCTTAGCATTTGAATTTTAAATCTAGATCTTGTTTTGCTCACTACACGCAATGTGTATCTATACAAAACTTTATCTGATTTATTTACTATATTTATATATATATATATATATATATATATATATATATATATATATATATATATACTCCATAAACTACACGAATTCACCTGTGTAATAAATTAAAATAAATTAAAAATCAAATTCATTATCTACTACAAAAAAATTTAAAAAGCTAACCTTATCCTCAAAGATAACACACCAGCAAAGGGAAAATTACACCGAACGAACATTATCTATGAGTTCAAAAAACCCTTAAGGAACTGTATTCCTGATCAAAATCGGTCACACGACGGCATGACTATCCAGACGTCTTACGTTACACCTATCCGACCATAGCTCTATTTCAATCCATTTAAATACACACAGAACATTACGAAACTCCATCCAAAATATACTAGTAGAAAATACATATATAATAACTACAACCACATGTAAAAAAAGAGTAAAAACAATGGAAACTTTAATAGTAATAAAAATAGCTAAGACTTACTAATATTAACTACAAACACAGACACTGCGTTCAGAAAATAAAAGTTCTCTATAGCACTAAAAGCATACACAGTTACTAATTAAATTGAAAAATAAAATAATCCTTGATAATGGCTAAAAGTCGAGCAGAATACGCTCGAAATTATAAAACAATTTGACAGTTTCTACACAGCCCATAGAAAAACCATATATATAATATATATATATATATATATATATATATATATATATATATATAGAATAATTAAATCAAAAGCTTAACCGTAGTAACTTGTCTGTCCTCTTTAATGAAACATGCATAAATGAAGAACCGCTGCCTAAACACGCACACACAGACACGCACGCACACACACACACACACATATATATAATATATATATATATATATATATATATATATATATATATATATATATATAATAACTAAAGAGCATAGATAGATAGGTTCTGGCACTTTAGGCATTCTAATTTTGCGCTACTTACTGCATTCATCAATTTTCTGTATCAGTTTAGGTAACTCTCTTGGAGTTTTTTTCTTTAGAACTTGTATCCGACAAATGAAGTGTAAGACGTCTTGATAATATTTGGATTGTCAAGCCAAAATACCTACTTATTCTTTTTGTCAGCACTACATTATCCCAAAGTAAATTATATATCACATTTAAAATAATATACTATGTTGGTCATTTCCTAAACACTAGTTGAGAGAGAAGTTTATATATATATATATATATATATATATATATATATATATATATATATATATATATATATATGCCTGTGTGTGTCGGTGCGTGTGTCTGTGCATGTTTGATCGCATTATATTTGCCTCAATGAGTACATAGAATAAACTTCAGAGCATTTAAATAAAGAGTATAAACAAAAGAAGAGATCTTTTACAAATCAATATACTCTAAATGTAGCAATAATTTCCATTTATAAAATGGTAGTTTAATTTAAAAAGAAAGCAATTTACTATGAGGAATGTCTATACAAACATAAAATCGGTATTAAATTTTCATATATATTCCTATATTTCACATCACCTTGCAGATCTTCTAACATCAAAATATATAATAATTTATAACAAAAGAAAGCAATTTACTATGACGAATGTCTATACAAACATAAAATCGACACTGAATTTACGTAGATTCTTGCATTTCATCTATTTTAGCAGATCTTCTATTGGAATGTATAGGAGACTTAAAATCATAGGTGGTAAAAATTAAACTAATAAAAGAGAAATTAAACGAAATTGGCTGGACAATATGTATAAACGCATCTACAAAAAATTATTTTATATTCAAAATTGAAAAAATTCAGATTAACCTACCTTCTTGCACATGTGTACTTACATCAATATAATTTTCGATTTTGTCCGAATCGCGCGTCGTACAAAAGCATTTTCTACTATCTTATTTATTTTCTTGATATATATATATATAAATCGATTCTCCCGTCGGGTTTGACGTATGAGGGTCAAGCAGATCAGTTTCAGAAACTTATATATATATATATATATATATATATATATATATATATATATATATATATGTATGTATATATATATATAAATATAATATATCTATATGTATATATATATTTAAATATAATTTTCTATTTTATATATATTTTTTAAATATATATATATATTATATATATAAATATATATATAAATATATATATATATATATATATATATATATATATATATATATATATATATATATATACAAAAACTTGTACGCACAGAAGAACAAAATAAATTTAAACAGAATATACATTATTCTTTTACCTTCAGGGGACATTTTCGTCCAGCACTTTCTCAAAATGGGATCGTTGAGTATCTACAGGAGACAATCAGACATATTAGTAAGTAACGAATATCTGATTAACTTAAAATATATTATACATGGATTACATTTTTTATTTTAAAATTATATTTTACATTTGAAATAGTTTGGTGCTTTATTCGATATACAAAAAATTATTAATAAGTTTTCAAGTTGTAAACATTAATATTGTATTAATCATAAAGGAAAAATGAATTGTTCTGTTAAAATGATATAAACGAAATTTCCAAGGATCTTCAGTGGAATTGAAAGAAAATTTTACATATTTACCGAAATCTATGCAAGTAATCTATGCGAGCAATGGATTGATGGTTACACGTAAGCATAGAAATACATTTATGGTGAAAAACTTTTATCTTGATTGATTTTTAATGAAAATTATATCTTATATAGGACAAGTAATCTCTCTTTATGCTTAATATAAAAAAATAAGATTCATAATTCTCATTTTACACACGCACACACACACACATATATATATATATATATATATATATATATATATATATATATATATATGAAAGTAAACATTGAAGTCTTCACGTATAGACGTCAGTCTGTTTCATGTTAGACGCAATCGTCAGGCCACGATATATCAGGTGGCCTGACTGTCGACTGTTTCTGACATTGAGTAATTTATCCCATATATATAGCACTTAAGACTATATATATATATATATATATATATATATATATATATATATATATATATATATAGCTTATGTATGAAGGAATCTTATTTTTTTAATAATTAAATATATATATATATATATATATATATATATATATATATATATATATATATATATATAGAAAAGAGAGAGGTAAAGATTTTTTTTTATTTCATCCTACAGCTTTTATTACTTTAAACGTTATTTTTTTCGAATTGAAATAATATATATACATATATTTTTGTTTACCGGCCTAAAATTTCGAGAAAAGTTATTTAAGAAAATTCGCGCTCTCGGACACAATTCAATTTGCGTATCACGGGATTAATTACGATTATCCACTAAAAATTTCATTTGATAATATATATATATATATATATATATATATATATATATATATAAAATAAAAGAGATTATTCACAGTATTTTAACTTCTGTCCTCATCTTTGTTGGCCTATTTACGATAGGCAACAAAGACGAGGACAACAGTCTGAACAATGTAAATAATCACGATACTGCATCTCAGAAATACAGAGAGACATATATTTTCGAATTATGTATTTGTCCCAGCGTGAATCAAACTCGACGATTAATTTCTAACCTGAATAGCATAACTAAACACTACCCTGGTACGGTCATTTACCTGTCTCGTATAATGATTACAACATAGCATCATAAAAAAGCTGCGACTAATGGACAATATAAATTTATAAATGTTTGCGCGCACAAAGAATACGCATATATATATACATACACACACACACACACACACACACATATATATATATATATATATATATATATATATATATATATATATTATTATTATTATTATTATTATTTAAAAAATAAAAAGTTCTCATGTTTTTTAAAACCAAGAGCCAAAAGGACTGTTTCATCCTCACGTGAAATTTCGCGTGAGGATGAAACAGAGATTTTGGCTGTTGTTTTTGAAACATGAGAACTCTTATGTAACGAAGGAATCATATGTTTTTAAAAAATAGTTGTAACTATAACTGTAATTTAGGCTCTACTTTTGTATTGAGCACTGTTTTTTTTAAAATAAAAACAAAAATACTAAAAAATTCGGATTATTTGCCTAACGTTTTCTTCCCTATTTTCTGTATATTTGCACACACACACACACACACACACACACACACACACACACACACACACACACACACACACACACACACACACACACACACACACACATATATATATATATATATATATATATATATATATATATATATATATATATATATATAAACTGCCGATTCGTCATTGAATTTAATCCTTGCGGAGATACATCAATCATTTTGCGTTAATCTTTAAATACATTCTTCCCAACTGGCTAATTATTCAGTTACTCGGTAATCGACACACACATACACATAGACTTTATCTTATTCATGTGCATACCGATCATCTCAATCCCAAAAGAAAACAAAATCAACATAAAACTATTAACGTCAGACAAGTATTAGTGGCTAATACCAAATTGTAACGCATCACACCCTTTACAGAGAAAATCTAAGTACACGAATTTATTATCTTTATTAATTATTTCAGAGGAAATTAGGCAATATGGCCCACTAAGATACATGCGGTTCCTGGAAGTAAAAGAAAGTAACACTTCCCCGAGGTTAAAAGACAAGAAATGAATAGAATTCAGTAGATTACGATTGGCGTTGCAGTGATATTCTTGAAGACTCTAAGTAGCACAAAGCAAGAAACCAGGAGAGAGGTCCACGAACGAGAGTAGGAGAAGAAACTCTTAGAATAGAACCTACGGTTTTCATCTATCTAGTTAAAGAATAACGGGTGAGACACAGTTGGCAATGTAGTATCCCCCTTAGATTCAGTCAATCGAGACACAAACGCTGAAGAATCATCAAAACAACCGCCATTAAATTATTTATAGAAAGGACAGAGGGATGACACGTCAAGGCCGTGGGAAAATTACTGAAGTCCAGTTGCCATTATTTACATTAGTCGGACTATTGTCCTCATCTTTGTCGCCATATTTGTCACAACGTTTCGGCCGTTGTACGCTCCGGCCTTCTTCAGGTGGTTGGAATTTCGAACTGATCACTGGGATAGACTGTTCTAGTTCCACCTCAGTTATCAGTTATCTCCTGCTAATTTTATCTCCTGCTAATTTTCCCTCTGAAAGTTAACCGGGTATTGAACTCACACTCTTTTGAATTTAACCAACGCCTTTATCCACTGTGCCATGTGTCATTGAGGATATCTGGGTATGTATTTCTGGGTATTATAAACCTAATGTTTTCAGCAACCATTTTTTTACCAGTGCTCATACACATGGCACAGTGGATAAAGGCGTTGGTTAGATCCAGTGACAGACCAAAAGAGTGTGAGTTCAATACCCGGTTAAGGCAGTGGAGAACTTTCAGAGGGAAAATTAGCATGAGATAAAATTAGCAGGAGATAACTGATAACTGACATCCATCAAACATAGCACGTGGAACTAGAACAGTCTACCCCAGTGATCGAAATAAAGGGTTCAGTTCGAAATTCCAACCACCTGAAGAAGGCCGGAGCGTACAACGGCCGAAACGTTGTGACAAATATGGCGACAAAGATGAGGACAATAGTCCGACTAATGTAAATACTGTACATAATACCTCATCTCAGAAATATAGACAGAGTCCAGTTGCCATGCCAGGACCGATTATACTGCAGACCCTTCTATGGATTTTATCAAGAATCTCTCTATATATATTAAGTGCATCAGATCAGATATGCCAGAAACATTCCCTACATGGACGAATATTAGACTTATAAATGTCCATGGTGTACTGCGACAAGAAAAGATGACTGATAGGACACAAGGAACAAACTATCAATTGCAGCAGAGAATACAATAGATTCAAATTCAATATAGTCGATCCACTTCATGTCAGTGGAAAACATGAGCCCATGAAGGCGCAAAAAGTTGCTCTCCTATGATGATGGAAGATAGAAAAAGATATCTATGACGATTAAATGATAGCAGTTTGTTTCGGAGGCGTTAAAATGTACAAGTCTTTCCTTGCTTCTAGTTAACGACTGATTGAAATTCATTTTAGAGTAGTTACTCGCTTTATATTGTCAGACCCGTCGGAGTATCTACGTACTAAGCCATGAGTTAATAGCTGTGTCATCAGCGTATTATCAGATTTATTGAGATCCTACACAAGTAAACATTTCGCATTAAATATAATATCTTTAACAACAGAAAAGGTGATTTAAAACGTGTACAAAATACTTAATATATTTATAAAACAATAGTTTTCGGTTACAAAGTTAAAGCTAGCAGATAAAGACGTCGAGGTGTCCCAACAGACGTGCTTTTCTTTAGAGAATTGAACCTTACAACATTATTATGGTTTCCAGTGGCCTAATTGTTAGCTGGTTATTTTAACTTAAGAATTAATTGGATTGGTTTATTCTGATTTACGGCATATCAAGCTCAATGTGTTATTTAATGCCGACAAGATTTTGAGGATAGGTTCGTATGAATAGAATATGTATTTGTAATAAATCATTTTGTAAATAATCTTTCATTGACGTATATTTGAAAGATGGCATCTGTCGGGAATCAAATGTTTTGTTGGTAATTTATTTTTAAAAAATGTATTGCTGGTCATAATTTTTTTTCAAAAATGTATTACAGGTATTTTTACTATTAAAAATTAATTTTACAATTTTATAATGTGTTCTATCCAGACTGAGGGAATTAACTATTTACCCATAGCTGGGACCCTAACAGGTGATACCAACCCGGATCAGAGTGGACCTGGGAATAACAGTAAATAAAAGGTGGTTACACGCTTCTCAAAACCTACAGACCCGAGGCCTTGCTGCCCGATGTTGTTGCTCGTTATACCCAGGACGCTATTAAGACATGGCGTCTTGAAATGAATAAATAATCAATTTGCGAATGAGAAATTGAGTGTCGATCTATCAGACGTTAATAAACTTATCTTACAACATTATTTGATGCAGATGGCAAAATATCTTAACTATTTCAACTCCTGCTATCGTAACTACGGCAAATCATAATAAAAGAAACATTTTTCTTTGAAGATGTAACTGATGCATTATTATCATAGTTCGGACTCTTGTCTGCATCTTTATTGTACGCTCCGGCCTTCGTCAAAATACATGGCCATGTGGATAAAAGCGTTGGCTGGATCCAGTAACTTGACCCAAAGAGTTGTGAGTTAAATACTTGGCTCTTACAGTGGTCAACAAAAACTTTAAAAGTAGGGCTAAAGGGAGAAAACTGAGACATTCTGTGACGTCCCCCGTCGGTGTCGCTGCGCCAAATGTGACGTCTGCCTGGCTGCATCCGTCGTGCTATTCTGCCCTGTGACGACCAACTGGCTTGATATTGGTCGCGGCACCAAATGTGACGTTCTAACATTTCGGATGGGAATCTGGTTAGATTCGGTATCAGCCTTGTCGTTCCCAGCTCGCCTCTAACGTCTGGTTACCGAAGTAACTGCTTTGACTTCCAGTCTAACCTACCCACGTTGTGAATTGATCTTAGGCAGACGGAATCAATCAGTCGCCGGGCCGTAATGCAAGTCGAGTTCGAACAAGGGTGATAACGCACAAGTATATGTAAAAGAAAATAAAATAATAACTCGAAAAGTTCAAATGTGTTAAAAAAAGGATAAAAATATTTTATATATGGTTGCTGAATACAGGACTACGTCTTCTTCCCAACCCGCTATATGGATTCGTGACACTTTGTGTTTGTTAGACGAGTCTTAACATCTTAAGTTGTTTGTTCTTTAAGAAACTGGTTCTTGGTGTATCTTCAGGTGATATTCGTAAAACTTGTTTTGGTGGTGTGAGTCTAAGTCGTTCTTCAAAAATAAATTGTTCTTGGCTAGAAGTTGAAGTCGTGGTGCCTGGAATCTTTCAAGTCAGCTATCTGCGAGGCTATTAACTCTGTAACACTCTCTGCCAATTGCCAACTCCAACTCCAACTGAACTGAACTGCTTTTCACTCGCTGCGACTCTGCTTATATGGACGCCGACCAAAACTGGGGTGGGCTTCCTTGATAACTTCAAACCCACAATCCACTTCTTTGTTTTCGGTCAGGAAAATTTTATTATTTTCCATTTTTGGAAGTATTTCGTTTTCCCACCTTCTTCTGTTCTCATATTGGTATCTCACCATGCCCTCAGAGGGTGTCAACGGGTTTCCCCTCTCTCTCACAGTGGCATCTCACACCTCTCCCTTCAGGGGGCGCAACAGGCCTCCCCTCCTTATTCACATGATTACCTCCGCCTAACGCCCATGCCACCATTCAGCCAATGGGCGCTCAGCGGCGTGGGTGCGGCCAGACTAGCCTCGATTTAAAAAATCTTGCTCAAAGAAGAAACAATTATCTTTTTTTTCTTTTTCTTTTCTTTCTCTTTCTTTCGTTCTGCCCGACAACGAACACTTGGTCTCTTATCTTAGGCAAATGTCACTTGTACTTTATCACCCGGGGCCTTCGCCAAACAAGTTGGTGGTCAATTAGACGTATTTGCATTCTTGGTGCCAATTACTGATCCGATAAAATAGTTTCGTTATCATAGCCGGACCTGACGATAAACAAATGCTCCTCTCAAATATATTCTACATATAGACAAAGGCTTAACCTTTCCTTCATGGTGGTCAGCGGACCCTTTTGCTTTTCTCGGACAGTGCGTGATTAATTAATTTTTATTTTTATCTCTTTAGAATTCTGCGGGAGGTAGCTTATCCAACTTGAAAATTTTTTTTTTTATCATTGCCTTACTCGCCGCCCCGTAACATAAATCAGATTAATTCTGTGTTTTACTTTCTCGACAATGGAAATAAAAATCTTACCACTTTTCCTTGTCAGAAAAATAACACCGCTTAGTGTCCTTTTCGTGATGGCTTCTTATCACCTAAATTTAATTCTCGCCTTTCTTTTTTTCATCTTTCTTTTTTAGCAAGCCAAATAGTGTCACATCCGGAAGAGGCATGGCACTTGGACCGAGAACAATCTACCCCGGCGGACGAAATAAAGGGTTCAGTTCAAAATTACAATCACTTGAAGAAGCCCGGAGCGTACAATGACAGAAACGTCGTGTATATGGCAACAAAGTTTAGGACAGTAATCCTAAAAATGTAAATAATTACAATACCGCATCTCATAAATATAGATAGATGAAACTGATAATTATTTTTTTAGATAGTAGTTTTAATGAATTTATAATGTCTTTGTTTTAATAATATTTAATTCTTCTGTGTCTTTTTTTAAAATATTTTTCACATAGATGTTATAATCCTTGCATGACGCTCATTGTCTTAGTTAGCGTCATTATTTTAGTGGGCTGCTAAACTTACGTCATAGCAAAAGTAATAACTTAGTGTTCACAAAAAAATACATCTCAGAAATAAAACAAAGGGATAACAGTGAAAAGATAGTATATTGTACATTCATATCATACAATTTATTCATTTTTTGTGTACTGGTACGTGTATTTTTAGTTTCAGATATTTTATGATTGCATGTGATAAAAAGGAGAAGTCACTCCGTATTATTACACGCCATGTCACACACAGAGAAAAGAGAGAGAGAGAGAGAAAGAGAGAGAGAGAGATAAGTTGGACACGTGCTGAGTGTCTGAAAATTGTTAACGAAGAAATTGAATTCAATGGCTTTTGGTGGGATGTCCGTATTTCCGACAGGAAAAGTTTCTTTTGCATGCTGGGAGAATTTATTTTTATATTTATTTAATTTATTTTATACAACTTTTTCTTGTTAGTGTTTTATTTTATTTGTAATATTCATTATTATTATTATTATTATTATTATTATATTCCATTTTTATTTATTTATAATAATAATAATAATGTTCCTACAAGAGTCATTTAGTATCATCTATTTTTACCATTTGCAATTTTTCTTCCGGAAATGATTTTTTTTTACTTCCGGAAGTGAGTGATTTTTACCCAAACTAAACTTATCCCAGATTATGTTCTTTTAAAATAAAATTATTGCTTTTCACTGACGAGACATTACAATGAAAATATTTTTCCAAATCGTTTCATATATTTAACAGGTACACGCACTCAGGGTTTAGGCGGGGGGAGGCTGGAGTATAGAGTTGATGTAGACTTTAGAAGGAACCGGAAACCCAGTCCTAAACAAGAAACAATCGATAAACCTCAACACTCGTTCAAAAGTAAATGGAAGAGTTCGTGCTCAGTCAAAACTAATAGTCGCTAAGCTGGCGATAACACATCAATAGTCGCACAAATGGCATTCAGAAATGTGTTATTTACTCGCGGACCCCCGACCCCCACGGTGGTTTGATGTGGCAGAAAACCGGGTCAAAGTGGGGATTACAATCGCGTGCACCTGGAATAAGGCCAAAACTTGTCCAGTCCCCGCAACCACAGTCGCGCTGGCGTCGAAATTCCACCGACCCAAACTCTTTGATGCAGTGATGGAGCTGATGCCACAGGACATCTCTCACTTATATTTTGTCGTCTGTCCAAAGACAGAAGCACAATTGTGAGGAAAAAAAAAGTATGTCCGAAGGGATTTGACAAAACATTCAGAACTTTTCGCCGAAATTC
The DNA here is from genome assembly GCA_903632075.3 of Acanthosepion pharaonis. NCBI lineage: Eukaryota > Metazoa > Mollusca > Cephalopoda > Sepiida > Sepiidae > Acanthosepion > Acanthosepion pharaonis. The sequence goes on along the minus strand of CAHIKZ030001757.1, from coordinate 1,824,702 downwards.
TAGTCGTTTATATAGGCACCCTAGATAGATACCTACCATTGCTCTACAAAAAAAAAAAAAAAAAACATTTGGATTTATCTTATTCAACGAGTCTCTCTTGTGACACGACTCGAATTTTTAATTTCAGCAGAGAATACAGAAAATAACATGGACGATTAATCCGACGAGAAAAATCACTTCGATTCTTAGAGATATATCCAAGTTTCATCGGTAGAATGAGGCGTATGTCCCTTTAAATTTCTGATATATCCATGAGGTGATATTACGGTATTCAGTGCAGTACAATGAATTATATATTATATAGCAAGTGTGGAATTTTTCTTCATTTTAAACATAATTTACCTATTTCTTGCTTTGTTTCTGGAAGATCTTTCGCTTCCTTATATCTTTTATCTATCTTATCTCTAATCTCTTTTATAGCTTATCTCTCTTATCTCTAATCTCTTTTATAGCTTATCTCTCTTATCTCTAATCTCTTTTATAGCTTATCTCTAATCTCTTTTATAGCTTATCTCTCTTATCTCTCCTATCTCTTGACTCGTTTATTTCTCATATCTCTTATCTCTCCTATCTCTAAAATCTGTTATCTCTTATCTTTCTTATCTCTTAACTCTTTTATCTTCCTTATCGCTTATCGCGCTATTGTATCCTATATAATATAGCAGATCAGAAGTTTTTTTTTTTTCAACGTCATTTTCCTATTTCTTGCTTTGCTTCTGAAAGGGATCTTTAGCTCTCTTATAACGTATATCTCTCTGTTATATCTTATATCTCTTATCTCTCTTATTTCCCTTATCTCTCTTATTTCTCATCGTTTTTATCTCTTCTCTCTGTTAATTCTTTTATCTGCCTCATCGCTTTTATCTTATATAGCAGTCAGGATTTTTTTTCTTTATTTTCAGTGTTATTTTCCTATTTCTTGCTTTGCTTCTGAAAGGGATCTTTAGCTCTCTTATAACGTATATCTCTCTGTTATATCTTATATCTCTTATCTCTCTTATTTCCCTTATCTCTTTATTTCTCATCGTTTTATCTCTTCTCTCTGTTAATTCTTTTATCTGCCTCATCACTTTTATCTTATATAGCAGTCAGGATTTTTTTTCTTTATTTTCAGTGTTATTTTCTTATTTCTTGCTTTGCTTCTGAAAGGGATCTTTAGCTCTCTTATAACGTATATCTCTTATCTCTTTTATAGCTTTTATAGCTTATCTTTTGTCTCTAATATTTCTTATCTCTCATATCTCTTAACTCTCTTATCTCGTAACTCTTTTATCTCCCTTATCGCTCTATTGTATCTTATACTTTGAATATACGTACTTTAGCGCTAGAGGGCGTCGTCAGTGAAGTTCTGAATTGATTCATTGGGCAGTTTCGGTTCTTTCAAACATCATACTCCCCTCACCAAGTCGACCTCATTAGAGCTGATCAGTCTCTGATGCCGCCCCCCACCCCAATCTAAATTATCAGCCTGCAGACACTGACTTATATTAGGCAAACCATACCCCTCTGTCACGCATTTGATTGGAAGTTGACCAACAGCCAATGGTAGGAGCTCTATTTAAGTTGTTTACAGAGAATATTACTTTTTCTTTTTTATGTGGATACTCATCGGATACTCGGAAGGTAATTATGTGTTTTCCGAGGTTTTTTTTTTTTTTTTTAATTTTTACTTTATTTTTTTTTCAAGTTTCATCTCCCCAGCTGATAATTTCTGTTAGTAAAAGAAATAAAATAAATAAAACAATAAATTAAAGAAAAAAATGCAACTTTAAAATAATTATAAATTTAGATTGTATTTACAGTTAAAATAAATAAATTACAACTTATATAATATTGCAGATCAGGAATTTTTCTTCAACGTCATTTTCCTATTTCTTGCTTTGCTTCTGAAAGGGATATTTAGCTCCCTTATATCGTATATCTCTCTGTTATATCTTATATCTCTCTTATTTCCCTTATCTCCCTTATTTCTTATCGTTTTTATCTCTTCTCTCTGTTAATTCTTTTATCGCCCTCATCGTTTTATCTTATATAGCGGTCAGGAATGTTTCTTTATTTTCAGTGTTACTTTCCTATTTCTTGATTTGCTGCTGGAAGAGATCTTTCGCACCCTATCTCTATGTGACTATCAAATTTTACAGACACTCTTTCCTCAATATATGCTCGTGAATGATCAACTGTCTCTTTCTGATGTTAACGGTAAGTGCACTATTTGTTTCGGTTTTCTCTAAAATTTCGGCATTGCTGAAATGTTCAGTCTATGGTATTCTCAGCATCCTTCAGTAGAATCATGTTTCTGTTGCTTCAAGTCGTTTTGTCATGCGTAAGGAAATTGTCTAACATTCATTGCCATATAGGAATATTGATATTACACGACAGTTCAGCCCTCTTTTCTTTATTTCTAACGAAATTTTCCCGTTTCTCAATACTTTACTTAGCTTTTGGAAGACAACTTTTGCTATCTTAATATAGCTTCGGTTTTTGGTGTCGCATCTTAGGTGGCGCTATCCCATTGCCGTGGTATGTTCATCTACTTTCATTTCAAACTCCGAACAGGTGACAACAGAAAGGAGTCACCGGCTGTCTCGCAAGATGACATACTGAATTAAACTGTAAGACAAACACCGTAGTTAAAAAATAAAACAACAACAACAACAACAACAAAAACTAATAATAAAAAAGAGAAGCCAAAAAATGTCATTTAGGAAACTAGAAAACGATACAAAAAAAATATGTTGTTGATTAAACGGGGAACAAACAGCATCTGAGAAATAACAAAACCAAAGCAAAATGTCATGGAAAAAAAATTGAAAAATAAACTCGAAAAATACGACATAATAAAGAACGACAAACTGTCCTAGGTATGACGATAAACTACGTCCGGCAGCAAAGCCTCAGATCTAAAGTTTTTCAGGAACGTGAAAGCACTTTTTACTCGCTAATGTTACCAGGTTCACCCTAACCCGGTGGGGTAGCATTTGTTAGTGTCCCAGTGATAGGCAAATAGTTGACCCCGAAACCTGGGTTAAAACACAATGAAAGTATTAAAATACATTTTTATGGTGAAATAATTACTTGTAATCTACTTTCTTTAGAAATAAAATTACCAGCAATACATTTTTTAAATGAAATTACTAATGCTCCCAATAAAATTAAATTTTGGTATTATATGACCCATAATATGTTGATATGCCGCCAAACAAACAAAGAACGAAAAAGAAAAAAAAACACATTACGAGAATAACATAAAAAGCAACTAAATCGTATGTTGATCTACTTTCATTTCAAACTCCGGACAGTTGACAACAGAAAGGGTCACCGGCTGTCTCGCAAGTTGACATACTTAATAATGATTAAACTGTAAGACAAACAATTTACGTAAATAACATATAAAGCAAAAAAGAAAAGTAAGTCATTTAGGAAAAGAGCAAACAATACAAAAATTGGTTGTTGAGTAAAGCGGGGGACAAACAGCGTCTGGGAAATAGCAAAAACAAAGCAAAATATGATGGAAAAAAAGAGAGAAAAATAAGTTTGAAAAAAAAAAGGACATAACAATGAACGAAAAAACCGTGTTGCGTATGACGATAAACTATATCTGGCAGCAAGGCCTTAGATCTGGTGGTTTTCGGGAAGGTGAAAGCACCTCTTAATCATTGTTGTTCCAAGGTCCATCTCTAGGGATCTGTATGTTGATGCAACCCCTGGAATTTTTATTTAAGCAAAATACGATAAAATATGAAACAATAAGAATGAACGCAAAAACCGTTTTTACAATAACAAACAATATTCATGTTTATGTATGTCAATGATATACAAGCATAATTAATAGGAGTTACTTCCCTATGACTGGAATAAAAGTCTTTAATAAGGACATTTTTTTTTTTATCTGAGCTCATAGTTGAATGATCAAAATGTTCACAGAGAGTTGAAAGAATTCTGGAAAGCTGAGAATATGTTGATAAACCTTTAGCTTCAGAAGAGTTGAAGGAGTGAATATAATTAAGTTTTTGTTGATAGTAATGTTCTGTAATCTTCCGTAATGTTTGTAATTAAGTTTACGTACGTGCGTGCAAGTTTGCGTGTGTAAATATGTTTTTTTTTTTCATTTCTTCATTTCAGAGAACACATTTACAATGTAAGCTCTCGCAGAAGATAGCGTCTTCCCATTTGTGGGAGACGCCGTGAACATTATACACACATACACGTACGTACGAACATTCTCCAAAATACAAACTCTTTACGTTCACACAAAACATAAATGTTAATGTCTTTGTCAATTGTAATTTTTTTTTTTACATATATTTGTTGACGTATATATATATATATATATATATATATATATATATATATATATATATATATATATATATATCGGTCTTGTTTGTTTTTTTACATCTTTGGTTGGACTCAACAACTTGTAAACTAATCGGTCCTTTACATTTTCATAGCGTTCGTCTGAAAAAGGTCGGAACGTGATTTTAGTAAGCGAGAGAAATCAAAAAGAGGAAGAAACAATTTGTGTCACAGTATTTATAATAAACTTAATCTCGTGATAGGCTGCGAAAGGCACAGAGAGATTTTGGCGGAATTTTTTTTTTCGTCAGGTCAGGTCAGTAACTAAGTCGATGTTATTCGGACGTAGTTGAGAACATGATTTACATATTGACTGACCAATGAGAAATGAGAACAATATCAAGGCCCTATGATCCAATTTTTTGCACAGATTTTGGCATTGAAAGCAGGATGCTATATATCAGTAACGAGACTGAGAAACATTTACTGCTATATAGAAAAACAGACATAACTTTATTTCTAATGAAATTTTCCTGTTCCTTAATACTTTACTGAGCTTTTGGAAGGCAACATTCACTATCCCAGAGTATATTCACATTTCGGTGTCACACTATCCGTCCTCTCTTTTGAACTTATTGATTTTAGTATCTCGAATTTGAAATTTGCATGTTGGGTTGTTCCGTCTGTAGACAACCAGCATGATTTCTTCCAATTGATATTTAGTTCTTTTTCTTACTTTATGTCACTACCTTCTGTAGGAGTTCGTGCCGTTTCCTTTCTGTGCCTGCTATCAACACTACGCCCTTAGCATATCTTATGTTGTTAGGTTGCTCTAAGAATCGACTCTCTGTATAGGTAGAATAAGTCAGATGAGAAGACACACCCTTGTTAACCCCTCTTTCTATTTTCGTATATTCACTGAAATGATTTTCTATCCGCATGCAGGCGATTTACTCCCAGTATAGGCTTTTAATCATTTCACCCCAAGCAAGGCAATAAAGCCAGAAAGGCGCAAGTGGTTACTGAGTGTTAGAGAATATGAGAAAGAAACTTTATTAAGGAAAGAAAATATTAAAATAATAATAAAATGCACAAAATAATGATTGGCACTGTATTTACATTTGTTAAGATCAAAGTTAACTGGTAAGCAAGAAGCCGAAAGAGAGTTCAATAAGCTGGAAGTGCAATAGAAGAAACTGTTAGCATTAAACTTACTATTACATCTAGCCATTTTAACTCTGAAATGATGGGACCTTGCCGCCAATCAAGTACTGCGCTTAAATTCTTAAAGCCTAGATAGCATAAAAGAAAGTAATTTTTGTTTTGAAAATACAATGATATGACACAAGTCTAAAAGTGGGGATAAGGTAAGGCTGGTCTTCAATCTGTCTTATATTAATCTTAGCTAGTCAGAATTACAGACGCAAACATGCTACAGTATTCCTTGCACCAACACAACACATTCTTATTTACCATTCTTACTACAGTCACTGTAATACCTCAAGTGTCTCTGAAAACTTAATGACTGAAAACGAGATGCCAAGTTGGGACCAATAACATTGCAGATTCTTTTTTGGATTGTATCAAGAAATTTTACATTTATATCGGGAGCTCTAGAGCAGATGTGAAGGCAGTATTCAAAGCAAGGACGATGTTGAGATGTTGAGTGTTTCCCCGTGCGTGTATTGAAATAAGGACAAAGACATACATAGGGAAAAATACTGGTATATCTGAAGAGGTATTTACAACAGAGAGATTAGTAGTCAAACGAACGCAGGTTAGTCAGTAACAATCAGAAAGAGTATAAAGTCCAACTGTATCTTCCGGTAGCGAGACGGACGTGTGATGGTCACCTGATCTCCCAGAACTCTATGGAACTGTCCTGTTAGTAGTAGAGATATCAGTCCATTCTGATAAAAAGGTGGGTGGCCCCAACAGACGATTATCTGAGTTATTCTAATTTCCTTCCCAAATATGGTATTTTTACTGAGCAGTTTCAACAGTTATTCGTAATTGTTCGACTTTCCTAAACAGGGGAGCAAAAGACTTTTGCAAACACCCAATGATAGTTGGCTGCCATCTTGATTTATATGAAGGTGAATATTTTATCATTGTCCTTACTTCTTTCCATTGTTAATATGTTTAGCATTAGCTTTAATGGTCCATTTAAATCTGTATCATTGTTCTTCTAGATTGTCAGCTTTGACAATTCCGATTGAAGCTTAATCATTTTAAAAAGCTATTTTCTCACATTTATCAATTAAAATACCAATCAATTAATCTATTTAAATGAATAAGACTGTTTATTTAATAACATAAGATATGTGGATTTACTTAAGAAAAAGGCAACAATACTTGACTGAAGTTCGTTTACAGACATTCTTAAATGGATATCATTAAATATAAGAGGTTTTCATATCTTCTCTCTTTGTTTCAGTCCTTGTCACAAACCCGACTCTATCGCTCTTCTCATTTCACTCTCTCTGTATCGTTAATTTTCTTCTCTCTTCCTCCCATTGACTTACTTTACCGTTCTTGAATCTCTCCAACTTTTCTTCTAGCTAGTTCTTTTCGTTTCTCTCATTCTGTTTTTTTCTTCTTCTATTTTCCCTTTATCTATCTTCTATTTTGATTGTTTAGTCCTCCTCCTCTTTTGGTCTGGCTTTTCTCGCTTTATTTCATTTTAATTTTTTTCTCTCTCTTTCGCTCCTGCTCATTATCTTTAAAAATGTTTCTCGTCTGGTTTTCTTTGCCTTTCATCTCTCCTTTTTTCGTCAATACATATTTTCATTTCTTTTTAATTCGCTTTCCCTGATCTTGAACTCTTCTTTCTTTTCTTTTGTTTATGGCACTCTCACTTTCCGTCCACCAGTCTCTTCTTTCTGCTATGTTATTTTCTTCTCTCTCTCTCTCTCTCTCTCTCTCTCTCTCTCTCTCTCTCTATTTAATTCTTTTTCTTTCCCTCTATTTCTGTTTGTCACTAGCTTTTTTTATTCGGACATCATTGTGTTTAATTAAGTTTCTTCTCTTTTCACCATTGCCTCCTTTCTTTTGCTTTCACGAGATTTCATATCTACTTGCTTTCTTTGTCTCAGTCCTTGTAACAAATCCACAAACCTACTGTCTCTGATTTCTTCACTCACTCTCTTTCTCTCTCTCTCTCTCTCTCTCTCTCTCTATATATATATATATATATATATATATATATATATATATTTATATATAATATGTTTACTGCTACCAGCAAGCAGAAATATTTCACCTCCCGATGATGGCCATTTTTGGGCCGGAACTACTTGAGGAATCTAAATGAAATAATAATAATAAAAAAAAAACGAAAGAATATTAAACTACAACCCAGTGTGTCTGAAGATTTTTTAATTTTTTATCGTTCAATATATATATATATATATATATATATATATATATATATGCATTTCATGCTCTGTAAATTTTATTTTTCTATTTATCTTTGTTATTATTCCTTTGTATTTCCTATATATTCCTCTTTTTTCTTACTCCCTCTCTCTCTCAATCTCTATCTATCTATATATCTATATATATATATATATATATATATATATATATATATATATATATGCATGTATGTGTCTGCATGCCTTATATATATATATATATATATATATATATATATATATATATATACATAGTCATCCACAGACAGTTTCGCTGTATCACAGCTCATCATTGGGGCTAGACGTCCGGTTGCCTCTAGCTAGAATTGAAACCCGACTGAATTGGCGCACGGCAGTGATGAAGGTGAATTTAAGCGTATTTATTTTTAGATAAACTCACAGTGACTGACAGAACTCGATTCGATTAAACGAAGTGTCTTGCATTATTAGCCGTAATAGTCACTGTTTAAAAACCCACACTTTCTCCCCAGAGAGCTCAACCGAAATACATTTTTCAGGAGTATATATATATATATATATATATATATATATATATATATATTCGCGCCTGTTTTTCTAAAACCTCTTCTATTATTGTCCTTTGCTTCACGTCGCTTCACTAAAGTCTTGTTATTCTCTTTCCTTCCCTGTAATCTGTTATGTCCTCGTGGCATTGACGCCTTGCTTAGTTTGGTGTGGTGTGATTTACCACACACACACACACACACACACACACACACACACACACACACATATATATATATATATATATATATATATATATATATATATATTATGAAATGGACTAAGTCCGTCATTTATTTTAATATATTTTTTGTATATACGTTATATTTAAAACTGTTTATCGTAGTATAAATGTTTATATAATACTTTATAATACTGTTAATTATAAACAGACCATATACTTAAATTTTTATATCTATAAAAATAAAGTATAAACAAAAATGTAATAAAATAATTGTCGAACTTATTCCATTTCATATTATATTGTGTTATTTGTTTGCGGTAAGATATGATTCGAGTAGATATGAGCGTTCGAGAGAAATCAATGGAAGTTTGTAGTAGTTTAAAAACAGTAATTTAACCTTGCTAACCAGACGCTTCCTCTGTAGCTAAATGTGGTTGCACGTCAGACTGTATGGCGGTTCCATGTAGGATACAGATTCCATTCCTGTCGGAGGATACATATTTTCTTTCAGACTTCTCAGACATTCAGGACGATAAATGTCGTTAATACTGTTTATTATAAACAGAGCATTTACTTAAATATATATATATATATATATATATATATATATATATATATATATATATATATATATATATATAAAAGAGGTTAATGGTGGAATCAGAACAGTAAACAGTGGTATTAAAAAGTGCTCAATACACGTGTGAAAAAATTAAATTGAATTAAAAATAACATGGAGAGATTTTAACTTTAAAAATCAGGAGGTCAGTTGAATCTGTTACCTTGGTTTCAAACTTACGATATCCTCAGGCGATTTTTTTATCAAATCATCTCTTAACGATTTATTTTTATTTTAAAATAATGAACGCTATATTATTTTTTAAAAATAAATTAACAAACGCACGACGTTCCTGCTGTTTGTTTTTTTTCTTTTAAATTCCACACATGGTCAACTAGTTTGGTAGGGTACCTTAGATTTACTAGCTTAAATGACGACCTATGATTGTACCATCAACGTTTGAAAGTACCTTCAGTACATTCTATGTAGGTATCAATTTGGTCAATATCTTTTACTTCCGCTTTATAGATTATTGTTTCTTTTTTATAAACTCGATCTAATGGACATCTATTCTTATTTCTACAGTTACAATATAATTGACTATATTTTTCTTGCGTTTTGTCTATGTATTGTTGTTTCTAAATTACTAGTGTAACTGTAGAGGTCCATGATTACCCAAGTTCTGCAATTCCACGCATATAGAACAAGAATATTATGCTATTACGAAAGAAATCAATTTATACACATTTCCAACGTAATGACGTAGATGAGGAAGCATTTAATATTTCCTTTTCTCGCACGTCTCGCCTGTAGATCTCCCTGTCGATTTCTTGCTTCCCAGTCATCTAAAATCTTCAAAGAATTAGATGCAACATCAGTCGCCTGTTTTTCTAAAACTTCATCCGTTATTGGCTTTTGGTTCCCGTCTCCTCACTAAAGTCTTCTTACGCTCTTTCTTTCCCTGTAACCCGTTGTGTCCTCGTAGCATTGTCGCCTTCCTTAGTTTGGTGTGGTGTGTTTTATGGCATATCAACCTTAGTGGGTTGCTTAATGCCGACAATGTTTTTATTGCTAGTAATATTTTTTTTTTCAAAAAATGCATTTCTGGTACAGCTTTTTTCTTCAAAATTATATTGCTGGTAATATGTTTCCTTCAAAATGCATTGCTGGTAATGTTTATTCTCCAAAAATGTATTGTTGGTAATATTTTTTCTTACAAAATATATTGTTGGTAATATTTTTTTCTTACAGCATGTATTGCTGGTAATATTTTTTTCTTACAAAATGTATTGCTGGTAATATTTTTTCTTACAAAATGTATTGTTGGTAATATTTTTTTCTTACAAAATGTATTACTGGTAATTTGATTTTCTTACAAGATATATTGTTGGTAATATTTTTTCTTACACCATGTATTGCTGGTAATATTTTTTCTTACAAAATGTATTGCTGGTAATATTTTTTTCTTACAAAATGTATTGCTGGTAATTTTTTTCTTACAAAATGTATTGTTGGTAACATTTTTTCTTACAACATGTATTGCTGGTAATATTTTTTCCTTCAAAATGCATTTCTGGTAATATTTCCTTTTTCAAAAATGTATTGCTGGTAAGTATTTACCTTCAAAATTTATTGCTGGTAATATTTTTTCTTCAAAGATGTATGACTGGTAATATTTTTCTTCAAAAATGTATGACTGGTAATATTTTATCCAAAAATGTATTGCTGTTAACAATGTATGGTTGGTAATAATTTTTCCTTTAAATATTTATGGCTGGTAATAATTTGTTTACAAAAAATGTATTTCTGGTATTAAAACCTATTTTTACACTTTCATAGTTTTTGATCTCAGTTTGGGGGCCAATCATTTGCTCATAGCTGGGACCCTAACAGGTACTACCACCCCAGGTCCGGTTGGTCATGGGAACACCATCTATTAAAAGGTGGTTTCAAGCCCTTCAAAACCTCCTGATCAGGGGCTTTGCTGTTGGATGTAGTTTACCGTCTTATCGAGGACGCGGATGTAATTGATCGTCTTACCCAGGACACCCCTTGCTTGGTGGAAACGATTAAAATATTATCGATCTAGAGAAAAATGTTGAGCTTTCTGAGACGATAAAACTAATCTTCTGTCTCTGTATACGATTTTGAAGGCGACAGTTTGCCGTTTATTACATCTTGAAATATCAAAAGCATTTAAAAGGTCCGTCTGAAAATACGTGCTTTTTTCCACAATAAAATTCGCTTCATTTTTTTTTAATTTGTTGTAACTCTGCCTGTCGCAGTTTAAATCTGATGAAATTATATTTTGCAGGCTGGGTGTAGTGTAGTGTTACTGACACACGGGAAGTAATACGCACTCAACTGCTCATGTGTTATAGCCTTAGCTATGTATCGTCTTTATGGTGTCCTATGTAAATGCGTCTTCACATCTCCCTACAGAGAAGAGGTTTTATCATCTTATTTTCTTTGGTACTTCTTCTGGGAGCTTTTGTATCCTCCCTATCTTTCTCCCTTTCCCTAAAAGGTTGTTTAGATATGGGAGATCGTGATCTTTTTCCTTTTTTTCATAGTAATATTCCTCCAACTATTGTACATTTTCATAGTCTATACTGATCTCGATTTCACTGCCTAGATTGTCTTACCTTGACTTGACACTTTTGCTTTCATTACTTTCAGGCTCACTATACATTTATTTCTCATTTCCTCATTATATATATATATATATATATATATATATATATATATATATATATATATATATGAAAAAATGTTTTTGAGATTCTCCAGAATTTGCATTATGAAATTGGCCTCTTGTAGATTAGTTTCACTATTCTTTTTATACCCCCGTTTTTCGTTGGTAGCATAAGACATGGTCAGTGGATCTCTAATTTGCCTGTCTATGCGGACTGACGGGCTTTTCGATCTTCCAGTATGTGGTTTTGTGCTTAGCAACAAACAATCTAGAAAGAATCTTTATCGCGTATGTCTTCCATTTTCTCTACCATATCGTAACATTTGTTCGATTAAATGGTCCAAATAATTCATGTTGCTGAACAAATTCAACAGACTATTCTAGTGACAACTTTCCCATTTGTAAATACATTAGAGTCATTGGCCGATACTTCTCATTTTTAATGCCGTTTCATCTGGATCAAATCCTCTTCGATTGTTTTTCCACTCCAACTTTCTCGAATTCACAATATTTAGCGACCTGTTTTAAAAGATGAACATATTCAGTAACTGGTTTATTCACTCTTTGTGAAATATTCATGAATTTAGCTCTCCCTGCATTCACTAGCTGTATTTTGTATGTGTGGTGGGTATGTTTTTCACTATGAGTTGACTTATATCGTCAAACGCCATTTCTTCCAAATGTCATGGGTGTACAATTGCTGATAATTTTATAATGGCCTCATAACCGGCATTTCCCAAGAACTGATCAGTTTTTTTGAGGTTTTTACTTGTAACTAATTTTAAATTCTTCAACATTTTTTGTTCTAGCTTTAGCTTCTAATATCCTCAGCCGCGCTTGTGAATATTCATAATTACCCAGTGATAATTGTTCTTTCGGTTCTTTGCATAGCCGCGACGCCAGTGTGGTGTAGATTTATTGACTCACGGGAAGTATTATGAATTCAACTGCTCAGGGGGTAACAGTAGCTATTTATAATCTTTGTGACTTCCTATATAAAGGACCTACCTCACTGGGAATGGTAAAAATGGGATCCTAAACATTAGTGATAATTTCTTCTTTGGTCTCGGTTGATGTAATATTGTATATAAACAATTTAATTTCGTAATAAATTCGTTTTCTCTTCACACATATTCGTTTAGTAGGCTACAAGAAATTTTAGAATAATTTGCTGCAATAATATATATATATATATATATATATATATATATATATATATATATATATATATAAATTCTCATTGACATATATATATATATATATATATATATATATATATATTGACACACACACACATATATATATATATATATATATATAGATAGATAGATAGATAGATCAGGCATATATATATATATATATATATATATATATATATATATATATATGTATTTTTCTCGGAGGCATATATATATATATATATATATATATATATATATATATATATTGAGAAATTTCCTGATCTTAACTTATGAAAGGATTTATAAGAATGCTCTAATTTAGTATAAAGGTCGACCTTTTGGATTTCCGACTGCGAATTTCCTGACCCAGATGATGTCATCGATGATACACAACCAAACACCAGCGTTAAATAATTTTTTTTGAATTTGTGTGTAATTTGATATGTTTTACAATTAAAATGTTTTCTGCACCTATATTTGGTTTTGTTTCCTAATAGCATATATTAAACCAATTGTATTTTAGTATGCAGTGTTTGACTTAAACATGATGAACGTAAAAAGAAGAAAAAAAATGTATTGAACGATTAATCAGATTTTATCCAATATAATAAAATAGTAAAAGTATTATAAAATAAAAAATACCATAATGCCTTAAGAAAGATTTTTAAAAATTGTAAATATTAATTTTTGTCGGCTTACGACAAAATCAGTGTGCGGCTGTTGGTCTTAACCAAATATGGCCGTAAGTCGACGACGACATAAAACAGATGTAGATTAATCATACTTATTATAAAACCCAGGTTGTGTGTGTGTGTGTGTGTGTCTGTTCGTTTATATATTGGATCGGATTTCCTACATTTTTCAACCGATTTCAACAAAACTTCACAGGACTACATAAAGTTACCTTGCGGTGGTTCTGACAGTGCCCAAAATTGGAAAAACACAATTGTTTTTGCACAAAATCAATTTGAGAACATGATTAAGAGACATCGCTGTCGCGAGAATGAAAGGGGGACAACTCATATCGAGTTATACTTATTATAACACCCAGGTTGTTTGTGTGTGATTTATATATGGGATCGGATATCCTACATTTTTCAACCGATTTCAACAAAACTTCACTTTTTTTTTGGCAGGTAGTGTTTCTTATTGTCTTGCACACTTTTTTTTCTTTATTTTTACATTCAGAATGCTTTAAAAAATTCCATTTACAAGACAATTGTTTATAATAAAGTTCTATTCAATCGGTAGACTCATAACGATTGAAAACAATGTTTTGTTTGAGTTTGGGTTTGACCAATTCGTAAAAAAAAAAAAAATTAAGACATGCATGTCCGTCAACCTTAAACAATAATCTTTGTTAATTTTATTTTCCAGTCTTTATGATGGTCGATACTTGATCTATCTCTTACTGTTACATCCCCGGGCAACGCCGGGCTCTACTGCTAGTCTGTACTAAAATTTAATGTTTTTCACACATATTAGTTTAGTATGTATTCAGTTGAATAATTGTTACAATTAGTCTAGCAGTGTCAGTCGAAGTTAAAATTTCACGGAAATATATTTTGTATCCTGGGTACGCTCTAAAACATTCTCCTACGATATATAATTCTTCTTTTTTTTTTTGTTTTTTGAATACATTTTAATTTAAGCGCAGTACAAGATTGCCATCTTGGTAGCATCATTTTACAATTGAAATGGCAATTGAATCAACAGTTCTATGCTAACAGTTTCATCTCATGCATTTCTTGCTTCTGAAAATCCTTTCTGGCTTCTTGATTTCAAGGCAACTTTGATCTCCAATAATTTAAACGCAATGCCAATAGTTACCTTTAGTCTTCCTTATTCTTCATACCTTGTTGTTCTCTACTCGTAATAATGCTTTTTCTTTCTTTTTATCATATTATTTCACAATCAGTAATCCTTTGCGCCTTAGTGGCTATATTGCCTTGCTTGGGGGGAATTGATTGAAACCAACGTGTACTAACATATCATTTAGAGTCTTTGTAAAGTATGACAAAAGATCATCTTTAGGAAGAACAGTAAAATCTGTAAGAAAGAAATATTTCTTGCATGCGTTTTGTCACGCTTGTTACGCTGTGCAAAACAAAATATAACTTTTTTTTTGGTTCATATATATTCACACTGTAGTTTTCGTTGAGAAAATGAAGATTTTCCCGGAACACCACCTCTCAATATTTTATTTCAGAGGACGTACATTCATTTGATTCGAAAGCCATTCGTCTGTTACTGTCTTGTATACGATAGTAAGTTTTTTTTTTTTTTTTTTTTTTTTTTTTCGATTACTAGCGAGATTGGAGGGAGAAGTGGGGCGGGGCATCTCAGACGGCATGTCATTTGCATAGTACACGCTTCTTGATTTCCCATGCGAACAGTCTTTTAGCAGTGACAACATAACGAGTGAGAAGTTTCACTTTTCTTTTTCTTTTTGTATTTTTTGAAAAAGTAAATAGGAAGGAAGGAAGGAAGGAAGGAAGGAAGGAGGGAAGGAAAAACGAAAGAAATTCGTGTGATGCTACGTAGATAACAAAAAAATTACAGCAAAAATAAGAACGAAAGATGAAGAAAGAAAGAAACGAAAATACTAAAGAAAAGAAAGAGGGAAACATCAAGAAAGAAAAAAAAGAAAAATTGAAATGAAGAAAATAGAAAAGAACAAGGACGGAAAAATAAAAAGAAAAAAGAAAATAAAAACGAAGGAAGAAGCTTTGGTAAAATAAAAATAATGATGAAAGTGAGAGAACGATAAAGGAAGAAAAATAAATGAGATGAAATAATAAAGGTAAAAACATTGAAAGAAAGATAATAAAAGGCTGGAAATAAAAAAAAAATCAAAGAAATAACGACGGAAAGAACGAAAGAAACGGTTGTCAGAAAGATAAAAAGAAGAAAATGAAAGAAAAAATAGATTGTATAAAAGTTGAAGCGAACGGAAGAAAAAATAGTAAAAAGATAAAAGGAAGGACACGAAAGAGATAATGGAAAATAATTAAAATAAAGAAATTGAAAGAAAAAGAGAAGGAAGGAAAGAAGAAATAAAACATAGAAGAAAGAAAGAAAGGAAAAAGAAAGTAAGAAAAATGAACGAACGAAAGAAAGAAAGAAAGAAAGAAAACAACGCATAATAAGAAATCGAAAGAAAGAAAACAGGAAAGGTAGAAGGTAAAGTTATGATAGAAACCTAAAATGAAAATAGAATAAACGGAATAGAGAATAGAAAGAACGGAAGAATTTGATGCAAAAAAGAAAGGAATTTCAGTGAAAAATCAACAACATAAATAGCAATGGTGTGGCAGCGAAATGGAGGATAAAAATGAAGAAAAAATATAGCAAACAGACAAAAAAGAAAGTAACAGGCAAAGAAAGAGAGAAACAAACAAACAAACAAACAAAGGAAGAAAGAAAAAAGAAAGAAAAGAAGAAAAAAGAAAGAAAGAAAAAATGAAAGAAAGAAAAAGTGAGAAAGAAAGGCTTTGCTTTCAGAAGGTGATTTTTTTGTACTAATGAAATGGCAAGATAAAGAAAATTCGGCTATTGTAAAATAAAGAAAAAAATAGATCCGTTATTTCCAACGATATCTAAAAAGATATTTTAACGGCGAAAATTAAGGAAAACCTTCAACTAGAAAAGACAGAAATAAAATAAGAAAAGAAAAAATAATAAAAAAAAATCCGAGAGAAATAAAGAGAATCACACATAAAAGGCAATTTAAGCAAGAAAAGAAAATTAACAGGAACCAGGATGAAAGAGTAACCATTTTTATGGGAGGGAAAATTCAGATAAGTCAAAAGAAGAAAAAACAGGAACAATAAAAAGAATGAAAATGGTTTAGATCTACGACTGATCTGTCAGTATAGTATAACACTATTTTCGCTATCAAAACCTTAAACCCGCTTTTCCATCGGTGATAAAGAACGTCTCCACCAAGACAGGCTGTCACTAATTTTTCTTTCTTTCTTCGAAACGATGTCGTGTGATTTTTTTTCTTTTGGAAATCATTTATTGTTATTTATTTATCTTAGAAACGAAAATAGAAAAGTATTGTTTGAATTTCAGGCGTGTTTATTTATTTATTGTTTTCCTTAGAGACGTTCTCAGGAAATGGCCGGAAATGGCCATAGACGGATGATGAAACTACGTCTTCAGACACGAGAGGCCAAACAAAAGGTGGTGACAGATATTACTCGATATTACTCTTTCTTTTCGACTCTCATTCTCTCTCGTTTTCGTCTCTGTCACCTCTCTAAATAAACGTTAATGTGTTGTTTTATATCTTTGTTGTAGCCTCATAAACACATAATGGAATTTCTCTTTCAGATAGAATGAAGTAAGATTGTGTATATCTTTGCCAATTAGTTTCAGATCCAAACGTGTTTACGCACGCAAGCATAAGTAGAAATATTTGTCTGTTTGTTGGATATACGATTATATCCGAAACAAAAATGGAAAGGATGAGATGAAATGGGTAATTTATAAACGACTCGTTTCGTTTTTCGACTCGGCTTCTTAGAAACAAACCGTCATTAGATCTCACATGCTTTGTTCTCTCAGCTTCGGAGTGCGTCGATGATCAAGAAAAAAAAAACGAATAGAGCATTTAAACACAGATTGTTCTCTGGCTGGCAAAATAGACAGATCTGATCAGTTTCGTATCCTAACGCAAACAAAGCAATTTCTAAAAGAAGGAAAAAAAAATAACGTCTACATAGCGGACATATATTTTATGTTTATTGACCTGTTTAAATATGTTTTCTAAATGGTCCATGTCGTAATTGGAGAAGCACGGGCTGAGCGGATTTCCCATAATAACACCATTACTTTGGGTTTAGATGTTGCCATTATGGTCGCAGAAAGGGACTTTGGTTGTGCATGCATGTAATAATTTTTGATGATATTTGGTTTGATGAATGGAGATGGGGTAGAATTATTTGTGTTAATGATAATATCAATAGTTTGATAGACGAGTTAATGATAATAGCAATGATTTGATAGACGATGGCGTTTGTGAATAAATTTTCAACATCGAGTGATATATATATATATATATATATATATATATATTACAATGAATCATACATACAAAAAGTAGATTAGTAAAGTTAATGATATAAAATGGCGAAATCCTTTAGCAAACAAAATTTTAGAGTGCATTAACCTACAAATCACTCGATGAATGTTGTGATACTTGTTTTTCAAAAATATAAGCTGTATAAGTTCTTTCTTTAATACATAAGTACCTTTCCACATATTTGATATACATATATATATATATATATATATATATATATATATATATATATATATTAAGCAGCATATCTTCATTTAAACTGGGATCAATGGGGATATATTAATATTTAAGATATTTTTAGATATAATATGCCTATTTTATTTAGTGAAAGCTATATATATATATATATATATATATATATATATATATATATATTAAATATATATATTATTCAAGCGGACTGACGATTGCGTCCAGCATGAAACAGCCTGAGTGTTGACTTCAATGTTCTCTTCTATATATATATATATATATATATATATATATATATATATATATTATCTGCAACTCCTATTCGAGTATATTCGTCGTCTACTAGAACCGTTAGCGAATCCCTATTTCAGACTCTCGCTCAGGCACATTTTAATTTGTTCAACACCCACAAACCCAACTTGTAACTGTGATGAGAAGACATTAGTTACATTTTCAGGGAGACAGCGTGTTATCTTTTTTTTTTCAAGCATTTCAACCCAAGCAAGGAGGGAAGCCACTGGCACGCAAGGGGTTACAGGAGTTGAAGCGAGAGCAAAGAGGAGTGATAGACGAAAAGATGAAGAGAAGGATAGGGGATAGATAAAGGCATCTGGAGAGGTCGATTGACATTACATTTGAATAGTTGGAGATTATAGCTATCAGGGAAACAAGAAAAAGGGAGGGTTTACCAGAGGCGAGACGGCTACATTTAACAGTTTCAACAGTGAAAGGGTGAGGGCGAGATTCCTGCCTAATTGAACTCTTAAATTCATGAAGTCTGGCAACCAGCGAAAGCAGCTCATCGGAGCAATTACCATGAAAGTATTTGTAAAAAAAAAAAAAAAAAGACAAAGGAAGGCGACGGCACATCTGTGAGAAAGCGACTGCAGATGAGATACCAGATCAGGGACAATTACATTGCATATCCGTCTCTGGATTTTATCAAAGACAGAAAGGGCCCCAGACCATATATGGCAACAATACTCCATGCAAGAGTGAAGGGTTGATTTATAGATTTGAAGGATCGACTCCAGCGGGAAAAAATTTCCAGGTGCGGCATAGGGAGCCCAATTTCATAGCGCTGAACGAAGATATTACCTCAATGCATTTGTTCCATGTCTGGTCAGCAGTCAATGCGAGACCGAGCAGTCGCAAAGATTTGCCCTCGTGGATTTGAACGTCAGACATTCTAATGGGGGCGGGATGGTTCTCTGTGGTGAGTAATAGAAAGCAGTTTTGTTTTTGAGGCATTAGATTTAACCAACTTATCCCTGCTCCAGTCCACAACCGATTGGAGGTCCTTTTCGAAACAAACGGCCAGGTTAGTTTTGTCAGCAACACTAGATTTTTTTTTGAGGCAGGAGTAAATAGAAGTGTCGTCCGTGTAGATGCCTACTTCGGAACGTATGCTGTCAGGAAGGTCGTTAATGAAGATATCTAGAATAATCAACAATCTGAACAGCAACAGTTGTTTTATCTATAAAGAAGGTTACAAACCGACAAAGGTGGTACTCGAGTGAAAGGAACAGCTACGCGGGCGTAGATGAAAGAAAGAGAGGTTTATTGTAAAAGAGAATACACTACTGAAAGACAGGGAATCGGTTAGCATGTTAGTAATTCCCAAAGCAAGGTTATTTACATCAACTTCACGCAAGGCAGGATGTGGCAAAAGGTCGTTATTAATGCGGGGTTAAAACCGAGCCCGTGGGCTCCTACAAAAATTCCCCGTAGACCACATAAAAACGGGGTCGACTAGATGTCTACCATATCAGCCGAGACTCTGCCCATCGGTATAGCTTTGTCTGGGTTCCTCTCTGCTCGAAGGCAGAGGGTTCGACTAGCTTACCTGGAGACGAATCCCTAACTAATTGCCGAAGCAAGGTCATTTACTTCACCTCCCGGCGAGGGAAGATGTGGCACAAGACTGTATTTATGCGGGGTTTAAACCGAACCCGTGGGTTTGGGCAAACATTCCTCGTAAACCCCGTAAAAACAGGGTCGGGTAGCTGTCTACCACCCTAGTCACGTCTGGGTACTCTCCGCCCGAAGGCGGAGAGTTCGACCAGCTCTGCTGGGGACGAATCTCTAACTAATTGCTGAAGCAAGTCCTGCAGGTATATCCTGTGAGCACTATATATATCTACTGCTATACTCAGTCCACAGTAAGCGATAGGGAGAGTGAGATATTCCATTACAACACCAGCACACTGTAAAACTCGGTCACGATGACTTGTGGCTTCGTGCTAGTGCAGCTATTGACGGCCTCAAGTGTTCCGTCTACCCACACTCACTCACAAGGCTTGGGTCAAGCTGTGATATGGTTTTCAGGCAATTTCCAAATATGCCACACACTGGGAACGTCCTCACTCCAGATTGACAAAATCAGGAAATCTCTTATATGATAAATCGACCAATATTTCATACACACACACACACACACACATATATATATATAGGGTGCGATAGGTAAATTATTGTCATTTTTTTAAATTTCGCGCATGCGCTTTTTGTTTTCTTTTTTCAGTTTTGTCTACTGCACATGTGTATATTTTCAATGATTAAATATATATATATATATATATATAGAGAGAGAGAGAGACAGGTTTGTATTTGTATATATATATATATATATATATATATATATATATATATATTTATGTATGTATATCACTCGCATATATATATATATATATATATATATATATATATATATATATATATATATATATATATATACGATGAATATAAATAAAATTTGTCACTTGATTCATGTTAAATTCAGTACATCGACTCCACAATTTTGTAGATGAACGTTTTTGTAATCGATCGGTCCACTCCTCATGAGAGAGTCATTGCTGTCTGGTAGAAGTCTGATTCATAATTCAACAAACACCAAGACACTTTTCCATTATGTCTCATCATTTCCATATATATATATATATATATATATATATATATATATATATTCACCTCGAAAATTATTGGAAAGGTAAGGCCAATTCCTTTGACATTTGGGTTTAACATATATGACAAGAGTTCAGAATTTCAACTTTTATTTTCTGATAATTATATTCCACACCGTGTGGGAGTATTTGATTGAAAGGGTCCGCCAGTCAATGATTCGATGGGTTCATGCCTGTGTAAAAGCAAGCGGAGGACATTTTGTACATTGGCTATGAGTTGCTGTGTTGAGGCCATTTGGACATATATTCCTATGGACATTTTAACTTGTTTTGGTGTCAGAACCCCGCCCCGCACTTTTTGTAAACATACTTTATTCTCTCTCTCTCTCTCTCTCTCTATATATATATATATATATATATATATATATATATATATATATATATATATATATATGCGATGGGTAAATTATTGTCATTTTGTTTTTTTAATTTCGCGCATGCGCTTTGTTTTTTTTCAGTTTTGTCTACTGCACAGGTTTAGTAGGGTCAGTTGGGCACCGTCTATGACAAAAACATCATCATGGCGCAATTCACTCCGTCAGATATTTGGAAACGGTCTGCTGTACTGCTTGGCATTCGCGCCGGAAGCTCCAATACGAACATTTCAGAGGGTTTGGGTGTCAATCTGAAAACAGTGCTAAGGATTCGGAATGAGTCGATAAGTCTAATATCATCTACTTGGACTACAATTTATCTGCTGACACGAAGTGGAAAGAGTATATCGAAACAACTAGCAGTATAATCCGTCATCGCCCGGGTCTTTCATTACTTTTTACCATTCAATTGGAGCAGTTTAAGTTTAAAGTAATGCAACCTGAAAATCAATATTAGTGACAATTGGTTTCTACTGAGGCACATCCCCAAAAGGAGGGGGTAACAATTTGAATTGGGGGCCTGAAAAGGCCGTTTTTGCGTTCTCAATCTTGCAAGGAAGAACTTCTTCCATGAACCGTCATAATAATAATATACGATAATTTTTATTTAATTTTTTTTTTATAATTATAATAATCTTTTGCGTTAGATTTCAACTGTCTAAATTGATTGTACGCTATTTTTTACAGACATTAAATTTTACCTTTCATTTTTGCGCAAAGTGTAAAAAATCAGTTTTTTTTTCAATTCTTCCCCTTCGATGTTGCTTTTTTTCCAGCCAATTTGGACTCAAAACCGGCGCTGAATAATAATCTATCTAAAAAAAAAAATATATATATAATCGAAATCGGATGAACACTGGAAACACATTAACAGCATCCGATCACACACACACAAACACACAAACACATGCATACACACATACACACACATGCATACACAAACATTTTGAAATTTATAGATATAGATTTCTAAGTCTGCAACTAAGAAATTTGGTTCACTGAGTCGAATTAGACATTTCTTGTCATCGGAATCTATCTTACATATTTATAAGACTGCAATTCGTCCTTGCTTTTTATACTTCTGCCACATATGGTCTAATGCTCCTGCTATCTATTTAGAGATTCTAGATAAAATCCAAAGAAGAATCTGCTAAATTATTGATGCTGACTTGGCATCTCGCATTCAGTCAGTTTCCTATCGCCGTAATGTAGCTTCCTGTTGTGGTACGATCCACCTAATTTACATAGTGGAGTACCGACCATATAAATATGGTTGGTACCGGGAAGACGGGAAGAAGAGATCCAATCTAGAGACTCTGCCCGACTGCGACTAAGTCAACCCATTCTACAGGAACGGTCTTCCCAAGAATATACCAAACTATCTGTAAATATTGTATACACGTTCTTGTGTCAATACATTTTGTTTAAGTACATTTTGTGTTGTATTATTATTATTCCATGCTTTATTCAAGTTTCAATACTTCCCTATGCCTTTACTATAAATACTTTCATAGTAATTATTTTGATGACCATTCCTTTAAGCTACCAAGACTTTATGAATTTAAGCGCAATACTGGATTGGCCTCAAGGTTTCATCATTTTACAACTGAAATGCGTAAATGTAACCGTAACGTCTATGCTACTTGATTCTTCTATCACATTTCTAACTTGTGAAATTCTCTTTTGGCTTCTTGCCTTTCTGTCAACATTGATGTCCAAAAATTTAAATGCAATATCAATCGATATATTATATTTTATTAATCCCTGTTCTGTTATTGTCTCCCCTCTTTAGCAATATATTTTCTATTTTTTTACACTCAATAACCCATTGTGTCATAGTGGTTTTATTGCCTTGCTTGATGCGAAATGATAAAAAAATTCATCTCTTAAAGACTTCGAACACTGCCTCAACTACAATGTAACTGAAATAATGGCATGATTAAAATGTTTTTACTTTTCACACATTCTTCTGTCAATGCTAGAAAGGGCGTTAACAGTTGTGAAGATTAATTTCTTGAAAAAGCTGTTTTACGAGATATATGCGTAAATACTATGCTAACAGTTTCTTCTCTCGCACTCCTCGCTTGTAGGATTCTCTTGCACCTCCATGTTTTCCAGCCAACGTCAAAAGTTTAAATATAATGTCAATCGCCATCTTTTGTTTATTGATTTCCCTTCTATGGTTCTCGCTCTTTAATAATGTTTCCTTTTTTTTTCTTATTGTTTCACACCGGGTAACCCCTTGTGTCTTAGTGGTTTTACTTCCTTGCTTGGGTTGAAATGATTAACAAAAAATTCGAAATGACGCTGACAGTGACTGTTTACTGCGGGAATGTCGACCGTTTCTTTTACTGAAAGAGCTAATCTTTACCTTTGCTATTGTCAAATGTATTATATATGTCGTGCTCGTTTCAGGACGTAGGCGATCATGGTTCGCTAGAATTTCTTGTCCTTCGTAGACCTTAATAAATTTTGTCATTTTGTTATCGTTCTAGACCTTTTTGCGCCATCCATTTTCTAAAGCTCGCTACAAAGACTAAAGTGTTGTTTCTTTTTAAGCAGAGATTAAATGTGACACAAGGCCGAATGTATGTGACACCCCAGCCAGTGAGAATCGGATTCACTAATCAGTCGTAATTATTCAAGCTTACTAAACATTATATTACGTCGAGGTGCCCCAATGATTTTCTAAGCGTAGTTTAGATGTGGCACAGGGCCGAAAGTACCGAGTATACTACGGATCAATCAGGAAATGATCCAGCAAAACTGGTAACCATCACACCACGTTGAAGCGTCCGACAATTTTCTAATAGTGGTTTAGATGTATCAGAAGGCCGAATGTTTGAGACCCCCAGTGAGGATCGACTGTTCAGTTATAATTGATAGACAAACATGCTAACCATTACATCATGTCAATATACCACTTGCTAGGGAGTTTATGTGTTGTTTTACTCTGCGCCTCTTGCTTTCTATCTGTCCTGTGCGTATCAATTTTCCAAGCCCTCTTTCCTCATTTTGCCATAGAAATTTTAGCTGTCTCTTCCTGTTTTTCAGTATGAGTGTCCTTTGGAATTAATATGTTCAACAATTAACAGACTTATATAGAAAAGAGCTGGTTAGCCCGTGTTTGAATCTTTGGGAGAAAAATTCACTGTACGTTGATGTCGTTTCAATTCAAAATCTTGAGCTCGCTTTTGAATCACAATTTTCGTCTAGAGTCGCAAACAT
>CAHIKZ030001757.1:1745000-1795000 GCA_903632075.3 Acanthosepion pharaonis | reverse complement strand
TATATATATATATATATATTATTATTCCTAGAATTGTTCACGAGTAAATAAAACCGCGGATAATGTGTTTCAATTTTCTTAAAAGAATGTTGAGTTTTCCAGAGAAAACCTAACAAGAACTCCCTAATGTTGCCATATGACGCTGGACGTTTGTACATTTGCCAAAAATCTTTACCCAGAAAAGAAAAAAAAACTATATTTATTTGGTTATTTATTTATATATTTTCCACAGGCTTTAGGTCTTTTGTCTCCTCTTGTAAATAAGCGAATTACACCCTCTACCAGACAAAATAAAAAGAAATAAAATAACTTTCTGTTGAGTTCATCTAGCCTAAGCAACAAAGGGAGAGAAGCATATAAATTTATTTACAGACAGAACGGTTCTTTGGTCATATTTTGAGCTTTTTTTTTGTATTCGATTTTAGTTGTTACTCGTTTCTCTCTATCTGTGTCTCTCTCTTCTTATAGTTCCTTTTTTTTTTTCTTTTTTTTTTGCTCACTCTTTCTCCAGTGTCTTTCTAGGTAAATAAAATATTTCAAGAAATGTGATATATTTGCAGGCATCTGGGAAATATATGTAAAGAGGGTAAAAATAAGCAAAGTAATGAAACGAGAAAATTTTAGATTTTGATTCGAGTACATGCTTGGAATAGAAAAAAAAAAACATATTTCAGACATCGTGCTGAATAAACAAGTTGATCAACAAGATTTTACACGAATATTCACCATAGTGAAGCAGTTAATTGTCGTGATTCAAATCCATGTCGTTAGTTAAAGTGAATCTGCGCTCATCTTATTTTCATAGTCCATGTCACCTTGAAACAACTGTTCTCGAAACAGCCACCGAAATTAAACAATTAATTTTTTTTCCCACCTAGATGTGTGTGTGTGGGGGGGAGGTGTAAGGTAAGATGAGCGGATGGTGTAATGTCTAGCTGCTTCGAATTGAAAATCTGAGAGCCGAGTTCCAATTCCAGTCGGTTTCGTTATATTCACTCTTTTAAATGATTTCAAGGCAGTAAAGCCACTAAGAGGCAAGAGGTCACTGACTGTTAGAGAATAAGAGAAAAACTACGATTATGCAGAGAGTACAATAAAAGAACAAGAATTAAAAAGATAGAAGATAACGATTGACATATCATTATTAGACTCTACTTTAAGCAATAAGAATGTATAATTATTCTCCAAGCTTAACTGATGAATTGTGATGTAACTGACCATAAACGAAAATGACATGTTCATCATTAATTAATCATAGCAAATAATAGGAATCTCATGAAGGATTGAAATAAATTTCAATATATATATATATATCTATATATATATATATATATATATATATAATAAAAAGAAAGAAAAGAAAAGTAAGATGCATAATCTGGTGTTCTTATTGATATTTTCACTTTTACAAAACAGTGCTCAATATAAATTCACAGAGCATAAATATTATGATTTAACTGATTTAAAATATGTTTTTCGCTACACAAGAATTACCATGTTTCAAAACCCGATGCTAAAAACTTATTATTATAATTATATAATTAAATTTCAAGATTTAGCTTCGGCTTTTGAAACATGGTAATTCCTGTGTAGTGGGGAAACCATATTTTAAATCAGTTAATTTATAATATTATATATATATATATATATATATATATATATATATATATATATATATTCCAGCCTCATTTTCCAACTTATTCAAGATGATCTTCGACCTCTCTAACATCAGACGTTTCATGTACGATTTCATTTTCAAGTCTTTTTTTCACTGGGCGGGATGAGAACAAGAGGATTCGTATCATTTCCCAAGGGTATTAGCACGTAAGTGAATGTAATGGATTCAACTGGAATTCGAACTCAGCTTTCCCATTTCATCAATCCGAGACAGTGTAGCAAACAAAATTATTCCTATCAATATATACAAGTGTAGACCTGAATATCTCGTTTGGTATAACTGTCGGTAGCCTACTTCCTAGCTCAGAGGACAAAACCCATGTCTAAGACATACCCTCGTAGGCCAGTTTATAATCTTCTTTTACTTTTTTATTAACTAAAATGTTAAATGATGGCCCCAGTCTGAAACAGCCATTAATGGCCGCTATAATTTCGTTAGAAAGTGATTAGGTAAAATACAAAAGGGAAAAATTCCCAAAAAATCTCTTATTAACTCCAGCTTTACATTAAACATGAGATTGGGGAAATTCGTGCGTTTGCCCTTGCAGTTGAATCAAGCTTTATTCCTGTTTTTGTTTCATTTTTAGATTTGTAAACAATGCCATATTATTTGAAAGTTATTAAGGTCATAGGAAATTTATTGAATATCTAAAACATTGAACAATTTAACCCCGAGCAGCGAGCACAAGAAGGCTTTATCGATAGAATTCCATTTTTTTTTTAAATAACAATCAAACACTTGAGGAAAGGACATACCGTAAAAAAGATGAGAGGAGAGTAGCTTAGTATTTCAACGGATTGTGAATGCAAGCGGGGACGCAAGCAGATATTTCTAGACATGGGGTGCGGTTATACAGGAGGGTGCGTTTATACAAATGCCGACATGTACACCTGGACAACGCCGGTTACCTCAGATTATTTTCTTATATATCAAAAGTCGCATTGCTTTTTGATTGACCGTCGAGGTTACATCGGTGAGGCGTCTATCTTGTCAAAATTCCTGCACATTCCAAACCAAAGAGTAGACTGGGTTACATGCTGATAAATTGTTGTTCTTAGTGCAATGCCAATTTTTTACGATTATTATTTCTTCTCGAGTTAAAAACGACAGGATTTTCAGGATTAATAATATACATTATTTTGACAAGTAACTACGGGAGAAGAAGAAAAACAGAAAACAGTATACAACATAAAAATCAATATTTCTGAGATGAGGTAGTATGTACACTGTTTACATTATTCGGACTATTGTCTTCAAGGACACATAGCACAGTGGATAAAGGCGTTAGTTAGATCCAGTGACAGGACCCAAAGTGTTTAAGTTCAATAACCGGTTAAGGCAGTGGAGAACTTGGAGAGGGAAATTAATAGGAGATAACTGATAACTGACATCCAATATACATGGCACGTGGAATTGGAACAGTCTCCCCCATTTAGCGAAATAAAGGTTTCAGTTCGACATTCCAAACACCTGAAGAAGGCCGGAGCGTACAAAGGCCGAAATGTTGTAATAAATATGGCGACAATGATGAGGGCAATAATCCAAATAATATATATAATGTACATAATACCTCATCTCAGAAATATAGACAGATACCAAGGGTAACAGATCATTTTATGGATTTAGTGTTAGATTTTATATTCAACGATAACAGTAAAAATTGCAATATGAGCGCTGGTAAAAAAGGGTTGAACACATTAGGTTTATAATACCCATAAATTCATACACAGATGCCCTCAATGACTCATGGGATAAAGGCATTAGTTAGATCCGGTGACAGGACCCAAAGAGTGTGAGTTCAATACCTAGTTAAGGCGGGGAAGAATTTGGAGATGGAATTAAGCAAGGAAATAAATGATAGCTGGCATCCATTAGACATGGCACGTGAAACTAGAACAGTCAATCCCAGTGAGAGAAATAAAGTTTTCAGTTCGACATTCCAACCACCTGAACGGCCGAAACGTTGTAATAAATATGGCGACAAAGATTAGGACAATAGTCCGAATAATGTAAATAGTGAACATAAAAATCTATTTGTTTGTCGACGATCTTTATTTCCAAACGTCGCCTACTGAGAGATCAACTTTCGGTGATAACCACTGAGTAGGGTGAGGCGACATCAATTGGACACGTGCTGATTTAGGTTTGGTCATAGTTACGGTAATATATTAATCCCAGCATGATGTTATTTCTCGAAGTATATCTGATCAGTCTGAAGCGCTAATTTCAGAACGTCCACTTTTCCAGGATTGTCACCCATTCCATTCGGAAATGTTCGGATCACAGACCAAGAGAATAATAAATATTCCTGTTGAACAACAATTACAGGAATACATAAAATGTTAATTATAAAACGGCTATATATATATATATATATATATATATATATATATATATATATATATATATATATATATATACAGTAGCGTCCAAAACTAAGGGACAAAATTTTAAAACCTAATATTTGTTAGAAATAACAACTGTGAAAAACTGAAATTTTGAAAACTGGTAGTCGTTATCATCCATAGTAACATACTAAAATTTGAATCATTTGCAAAGGATAGAAAAAGAATTATAACAATTATTTATTTATTTTCAAATTTGGAACGTCCAAAAGTAAGGGACAAAATTGACAAAAACAATGTAAACGGCAAAAAAACAATCAATATTTAGTAAATGAACCCTTGCTCTCAATGACAGCTGCACATCTTCGACTACAAGAACGAATCAGTTCTTGACAATCCTCGATACTAATTTTACACCATTCTTCTTGAAACCTCACCCACAAATCCTCCGTGTTAGTTGGATTTCTTTCCATAACTTTCACTCCTAAGGTCTTCCAAAGATTTTCTATTGGATTTAAGTCAGGACTTTGCGGTGGCCAATCCATAATTTCCAAATCTTGCCCGCTAAGGTAACTCATTACCAA
The DNA here is from genome assembly GCA_903632075.3 of Acanthosepion pharaonis. NCBI lineage: Eukaryota > Metazoa > Mollusca > Cephalopoda > Sepiida > Sepiidae > Acanthosepion > Acanthosepion pharaonis. The sequence goes on along the minus strand of CAHIKZ030001757.1, from coordinate 1,790,393 downwards.
CTTTTGCCTTGTGACATGGGGCATTATCTTGCATAAAGATAGCCCTATCGAAACCTGAATTCTGTATGATTGGCACAACATGATCTTGAACAATGTTTTTATAGATCTGCGCGTTTACACGAGTTTGTAACCGGACAAGAGGCGTTGAATCTTGGCTAGAAAACATTCCAAATACCATGACGCTTCCGCCCCCAAACTTGACAGTTTTCTTAGTACACTTTGCACTTAATCTTTCACCAATACGTCTCTTTACATTGTTTTTTCCATCATTTCCAAATAAATTAAACTTGCTTTCATCACTGAAAATACTTTTGCCCAATTTTCATATGTCCAAATTACATACCTGTTTGCAAACTCTAATCTCTTCTTCTTATTCTTCGAACTAACAAGTGGTTTCTTCCCTGGAGTTCGATTAAACAGCCCTATTTCTTGCAGTCGACTACAAACAGTCTGTCTTGACACATTAACACATGAGGTACTATTCATAACCCTTTTAATTTCTGTGCAAGACATAAAACGGTCCTTTAATGACATACGCTGCATTATTCGATCTTCTCTTGCCGAAGTTTTGCGGGTCTGCCGGTTTTAAAGCACTAACTATTTTGCCAGTATCATTGTAGGATTTAACAACCCTGCCTACAACACTCTTGGAACGTTTCACTTTCTCTGAAATCTCTCTAATGGTGTGCTTTTCCTTGTGTAGCTTCACAATAGCTTGTCTCAAAGAGTAATCAAGTTTTTGGTGTTTCGCCATGGTGCCGGCTGATGCAACGTTTACAAATGACTAAGTAAGACTTATTCTTTAGAGGAAATCAAAAAATTTGAATATAGCATACTGTTTACATTGTTTTTCTCAATTTTGTCCCTTACTTTTGGACGATCCTATTTTGAAAATAAATAAATAATTGTTATAATTCTTTTTCTATCCTTTGCAAATGATTCAAATTTTAGTATGTTATTATGGATGATAACGACTACCAGTTTTCAAATTTTCAGCTTTTCACAGTTGTTATTTCTAACAAATATTCGGTTTTAAAATTCTGTCCCTTAGTTTTGGACGCTACTGTATATATATATATATATATATATATATATATATATATATATATATATATATATATATATATATATATATATATATATATATATATATTTTAATCATGTGCAATGCAGTAAAGCCTCTGCGATGCAATAGTTTACTGGGTGTAGAAAAGTCAGAAACAGAAATCTTGCTAAGCAGCGAGAAGAAAAGAAGAGGAAGACAGTGGATAGTAATTGAAATTGAATTTAAGTTTTTGCAGATTAAAGTTGGCTGGAAAGTCTTAGAGCCAGAAGGGAGTCCCACAATGGAGGAGTTCAAAGACAGAAACTCTTAGTGTAAAAGTTACGGCTGCATCTAGCCAGCTCAACTGCAAATTGGCGAGAACACATCACTAGTCTACTACTGCGCTGAAATTCGAAGGCTACCTTACGGCGGTGGGAAAATGACGCAAACTAAGGTGCCAGATCAGGACTAATAATTTTGCTGATTCTTTTTGATTTTTATCAAGGAGCTCTAGATAAATAACAGAGACACCATATAACTTAATATAATTTCTAGTTTCAAACTGTTATTGGTAGAAGATAATAGAATATTTTTGATGGAACAAAACTATTAATTATGGATAGGTAGGTAGGAAAGTTTAGGTATTCAGTGACTGAAAAGGCTGTGCTTTATAAAAACCCTTCACAAGAAATGATGTTTAGAAAAATAAGTTTCTTAACTCCACTGTTATTGCTTTTGACATTATTGATGGTGGGAGTCCTTTCTAAACCTTTTGTCCAGGGCGTTTTCTTTTTTTAAAATTTATTTTTTTTTTACACTTTTTCACTTAATATTAGTTCCAATGTCCAATCGCGTTTACTGTTGAATGTAGAAAACTGTTGACTCAAGAATTGAAGATATTAAGATTGTACTGAACACTGAAGAATGATCTCGGTCGCCAATTCTATAAGGTCGTGGTCCTTGAAAAGTGTTTGTCCGAATAGAATTATTTCTTACGAATAAAATAAAGAGGGAAACAGCATGATTTGACCCTGTACATTTGACATGGCGGCGTTAAGCTGTAAAGATTCAAACTGGTGGAACTAATGAATGTACTAAGGTTCTCCTTGGTGGACATTGATAAAGGAACGTCCATGTTTAACACTGCAACAGCAGCAAGAAAACTGGCGCAACAAAGTTAAAACTTCGATCACGTGACTGAAATAGTACCAACTATAAGCACGCACGAGCAGAAGACAATGTGATAAACCTAAAGACATGTCATAATGAAATAACGGATAATTGTTGTACTTACCTTCGTAGCTCGACATAACATTTGCCATGGAAACACTGATAGAATCAAGCCGAGCTTCTCGACTTGACGGTCGAACTTTCTGCCTCTGAGCAGAAAGGAACCCGGGCGAGGCTCCGCCGAAGGGCAGAATCTCGTTCGGGGAGAATGACCAACCCGATCTCGTTTATACGGGCTATACGGGCATTTTTTGGCCGAGCCTACGGGCTCAGGAAACCCACGTAAAAACTCGGCCTTGTGCCACATGCAACCCTCGTGGTGGGGTGGCTAGATACTGATAGAATCGAAACTCTCTTGTCACGTTTTGTCTATGTAGAAAAGGCTTGTAGATTTCGTCGCCCATTACTTTTTTATTCTAGAGTCAGTGTCCCTTCAGGACGTTGCCGAACATGGCTCTCCACGTTTTCCTTATGTGTAATTTCAAGATCTTGGTCATGTCTTTATTTTCTCTTCCAGTTAGATTTACTATACATTTCAGCTGCTTTTAAACTGTTCAATTGATTTGGTTCTTGCACAGTTCTTTGTGATTCTGCAGCACCATTTCCTGAGGTTTGTAGAAGGTTGGTCCTCTCTAAGACTCACATGCTTTATTCACTCGAAGTTATTTTTAAGCATTGATCGAAAGATTCACAAACAAAAGAACGCAGCTGGCAAAAAGAAGCAAAATGGCCGATGAATGTAAAAAAAAAGAAAAAAAAAAAAAAAAAAAAAAAAAGCATAAAAACTGCGAGGAAAGTTGGCTCCCTGAGCCGCGCCAGGAAGTTTTTCTCCAAGGAGTCGATCCTCCAGATCTACAAATCCACAATTCGCCCTTGCATGGAGTATTGCTGCCATATATGATCTGGCGCCCCTTCTGTTTGCCTCGGGGTTCTTGATAGGCTCCAGAGGCGGATATGCAATATGGTTGGCCCTGCCCTTGCGTCTCGTCTACAGTCGCTTTCGCACAGACGCGCCGTCGCCACCCTCTGTCTGTTCTACAAATACTTTCATGGAAATTGCTCCGAGGAGCTGCATTCGCTGGTTCCCAGACGTCATGAGTTCCAGCGCCTTACGAGGCTGGCATACCGCTCTCACCCCTTCACTGTCGAAACTCCTAAATGTAGCCGTCTCTTATACTCTAATAGCCTCATGTCTCGCATGTCTCTCCTGTGGAACTCCCTTCCATTCTCCTGTTTCCCTGTGAGCTATAATCTCCAGCTATTCAAATGTAATGTCAATCGACATCTCCAGTTGCCTTAATCTATCCACTACCCTCATCCTTTCTTCTATCACTCCTATCTGATCTTGCTATTTCCTGTAACCCCTTGCATCCTAGTGGCTTCCCGCCTTGCTTGGGGTGAAATGCTTAAAAAAAAAAAAAGAAAAGACATGTTTTTCAAAAATACGCCTTAACCTGAGATTGCCTTGATAATTTGTATGTTTAAAGGCATATCAACACTTGATGGGTCATTTGCAGTCAAAATTTAAATTCCTTGGAAGTATTCGTAATTTTCTTTACAAAAGTGTATTGCTAGAAATATTTTTAAATGTACGACAGGTAAATTTTATTAGTTTTTACAAAAAAATGCATTGCTGGTAATAGCTTTATAATAGACTGCTGGTAATTTTTCTCCTATCACTATCAAATGTATTATTCTTCTTTCATAGTTTTCTAACCCAGTTTTTTAACCCTCAGTTTACCACCCCGGTTTGTGAACAACAGCAATTCAGAGGTGGGTCCATATTCATCAGAGACATTAATGCCAGAATTAGTTCATCTTTATATAAGTGTAACGTAATCCAGACGTCTTACGTTACACCTATCTGATCACAGATTCAATAGAACCTATTTAAACAAACACACACATTTAGCAGACTCCATTAGAAACATACTAGTAGAAAACACAAATATATTAACTGCATCCACCTGCAAAAAACTAAAAAAATAATGGAATAATGGACTTTAATAAGAAAAAAAGAAAAAAAGCAGCTCTTAACAATATTAACTACGAACAAAAGTCACAATGTTCCGTATTCGGAAAATCAACCCTACCACACACTAAGACATACACATCCAAATACCCAATTAAGAAAAATAGAAGCATCCTTAAAGGCTAAAGCCGCTCGAAATATAAAACATTCAGACAGTTCTTATATAAAAGAAAGTTCTTGTTCGAACACAAGAAAAATTAAATAAAAACTTAACGTTTTGTAAGTCGTTTTTTAATGAAACATGCATATATATATATATATATATATATATATATATATATATATATAATATATATATATATATATATTTGGGTATATGTATACAAGCTGCTATACGAAAATTGTCGCCATATTTTTTTTTAATTTCGCGCATGTGCATTGTTTGTTTTTGGTTTTGTAATCTGTCCATTGTAGTAATGTCATGTTGGCAGAATAAAGAATGAATGTCCCTTAAACGCTAATTACTTACAAAACAACGTAATATGCGTTAGATATAAAGACGAAAACAAAAACTAAATAAAAAAAACTATGCACACAAAACATCTTTCACAAATAGTAAATAATCGAACAGTACATTGCTTTCCAAGTACATCAGAGAAATTAAAAACAAAATACAAATCACTCCAAAAAATATCATGGAAAATAAATTCATCAACCTAAAAATCAATCAAAAACCTTTAAACTTTGCTTCGAGGAAGAAACAGCTATTATTACCTTCTCAGACCATAATAAATTACTAAATAAACGATCCGAGCTCGTCTGAAAATACAGACATGAAAAAAATCTTTTACTACGTTACTAACAAATCGAAAACTGAACAATAAACACAAATAAACAAAATAATATACAAAAAAAAAGAAATTGGTTAGAATAGACGAAAAATAAATAAAAAAAAAATATATAAAAAAAAAAAACAATCAACCCAAATAACTAATAAATATAAAACGAATTAAAAACATCACCAAAATAACGTTAATACTAAAAACCAATCTAAAATTGGATGGAAAAATAGCTATAAACCAAATCGATAAAAAAACATCACTACGTTAAAAAAAAAGAAAATAAAACCAAAAAAATAAAGAAAAATAAAAATAAAACAAAAGTATATAAATAAAAAGAACTAAAAAATATTAATCCAAATAAATGAACAAATTAACAAATCCCCGCTAAAATAACTGTTAGAACTAATAAAAATAAGCATAAATAAGCAAAAACAAGTAAAAATAATCAATCCAATTAAATAAATTAAAAACTATCCACCAGCCAAAATAACAGAATAGTCAACGACAGCATTGGACGAATAAATAGCTTTAATTATCTTTCCAGACTAAAAGAAACTACCAAATAAGCTACCTAAGCAAATCCCCCACTAATTTTTTTTTACTAAGTTAATGAAACATCAAAAAACGAAAAGTATAAATAATACAAAGTGTAAATTAAAAAACAAGTAAAATAAATTAACCCAAACAAATAAATAAATAAACAAGCCACTCTCGCAAAATTAATCGCCAGAATAGACTACCCACAATAATCGACATGTATATAAAAATAGCCGAGGAAAAATCCAGCATTCACGGCCTGCCGATTGCGTCCAGCATGAAACAACCTGTCGCCTCTGAGTGTTGACTTCAATGTTCACCTTTATATATATATATATATATATATATATATATATATAGATAGATAGATAGATAGATAGATAGATAGATAGATGTGTGTATGTGTGTGTGTGTGCGCGCGCGTTCGCGTGGTTGTAAAAGGAGAGAAAGAAAACGAAATGGAGAAGAGAAATTAGGGAAAATAATTCAGAGTTTTAGAAAATAAATATGGAAAAATTATTTTCAAAAATATCTCGGGAAATGGAAAAAGGAAGAAAAGATTCAGAATTGTAGAACCACAGAAAATAAGAACTGTTGAAGAAAGGGGAATCAATCAGAATTCTATTCCAGAAGAAGGCGAAGAAACAGAAATCACTAAACCGGAAGTAAATAAAAGCCTGAAAAGCAGAATAAAAACGAATGAACAGGAAAAGAAGATCAAAGAATAATAATAAAAAAAAAAACAAGAAAGAACTGGCTCTTCAGAATCAGCATTGAATAAAAATAAACAATATGTGGCCATATAAGCGGTAAACGGCTTGAGGAAGCGCCTGCAACTGAAGTAGATTTTTCAAGTAAACAGACAAAGTATCCCCCATCTTAAAAGGAATTGACACAGGAACATTTTCATAAAAATGTTAATAACATCCTCATTTTCAAAATAAAACCAAAACCAGGGTTGTCACGTAGACTTGAGAGATGAAAGAAATGAGAAACCTGTGTCTTTATTTGTTAATAAAGACAAGGGCCATTTTGTTTCTTCTGATCAAAAAGAAATCTGAATATGCATGAAAGTCTCTTGTCCGTAATTTATCTCTACACTGTACAAAACAATTGTCAACTTCTGATTTATAAGAGTTTTTTTTTCTTTCCTGTTCCACACTGGAAATTGATTTAATTAGTCTCGTCAAAATATTTGACTGCCTTTTATGTTTTTGCTCTTCGTTTGAGTCAAATACCTTGTGCAAACATAACTATAAAACTGGTCGGATAATAATATGCAAGTTTTAATCGTTCTCTTCATGGATTCGTCAGGAGATTGTTGAAAATATATTATTGACTAGCAGTAAAGCCCGGCGTTAGAGATAGATCAAGTATCGACCATCATAAAGACTGGAAAATAAAATTGACAAAGATTAATGTTTAAGGTTGACGGACACGCATGTCTTAATTAGTTTTTTTTTTTTTTTTTTTACGAATTGGTCAAACTCAAACAAAAACATTGTTTTCAATCGTTATGAGTCTACCGATTGAATAGAATTTTATTATAAACAATTGTCTTGTAAATGGAATTTTAAAGCATTCTGAATGTAAAAATAAGGAAAAAAAGCGTGCAAGACAATAAGAAACACTACCTGCCAAAAAAATGTTTTGTTGAAACCGGTTGAAAAATGTAGGAAATTCGATCCCATATATAAACGAACACACACACACACACTCAAACAACCTGGGTTTTATAATAAGTATAACTCGATAGGAGTTGTCCCTCTTTCATTCTGGCGACAGAATCGTGTTTTATCGTCTATTCAAATTGATTTCATGCAAAAACAGTTGATTTTTTTCCAATTTTTGGCACTGTCAGAATCACCGCAAGGCAATTTTACGCAGTCCTGTGAAGTTTTGTTGAAATCGGTTGAAAAATGTAAGAAATCCGATCCAATATATAAACGTACACACACACACACACACACACACAATCTGCGTTTTATAATAAGCAAGATGGGTGAGTAATCTGTTGGAATTTCGTCAAACGTTAGAATGTAAAACATATATATTATTATATATGTTTTTTACATATATAATAATATATTATATTATAATATAATATAATATATTATAATATAATATATTATATTATATTATAATATAATATATTTATAATATAATATATTATATTATATTGTAATATAATATATTATGAAATGGAAAAAGTCCGATTATTTTTAAAGATATTTTTATGTTTATACATTCTTTTTATAGATACAACTATTTAAGTAAATGCTCTGTTTATAATAAACACTAATAAACAACATTTACCGGCTTGAATGTCCGGGAAATTTTCACAGAAAATATTCGTCCTCCGACAGGATTCGAACCTGTATCCTATACGGAACCGTCATTTAGCTTGCTAACCGAACGCTCCTATGTGGCCAAATCGGTTAAGGCACGTCAACCCTATTTAGTGAGGTCTGTTGCACGATTGAGATGTTCAGGACTAAGTCGCCTCTGCAGGACCATGTATAAAATACGACTCTGTACCTACTGGGCACATCAACCAACATAGAGTTTTAAAAACAACAACCTGCCATATTCTGCTGTTACAAAATGATGATTTAGTAACCACTAGTTCATATAATTTCTGTCAATCCATTTTAAAGGCGTCAGCATATTGCCTGGATTTAGATAACAGACATCGATGGAGTAATGTAGAGGCACAGTGGAGTAATAGATAGCGGCTCGAATTGAAGAATCGGAAAGCCGAGTTCGAATTCCAGTCAAATCCATATCTGATTTCCTTGGGAAAGGTATGATTCCTCTTCTCTCCCCAGATATGGGTAAATAGCAGGACAGACCGAGTTCTATAACTTTGGATGGCAACCTATTGCGAAAAAAAATTGCCTCGTCAATCATGTATCGAAAGATGCTTCATCGCTTGAGCGTGTATCACACAGCACATAAGTGACCGCCATATTATATTATTATTAAAATCAGCAGAACTTTTAGGATTATAGAATTATAGTTGTCTTATTATTATTAACTATCACGTAAATATAATTATCATCTATTTATTTAGGATCAATCTGAGCGTCTTGTCTAAGGTCAGGAGGCACGGTGGAATAATAGATATCAGCTCGGATTGAGGAATGCATTATATTTACTTACGTGCTAATACCCTTGGGAAAGGTATGAATCCTCTTCTTATCCCTTCAGCTATGGGTAAATAGCAGGACGTACCGGGTTCTATAGTCTTGGATGGTAACAGGTTTACCGCAGAAGGAAATGGCAACATACTCCGGGAAAAAAATCTGCCTCGTCAGTCATATATCGAAAGGTACATGATCGCCTAAGCGTGTATCACGCATGGCACATAACTGACCGACTTTTTAAAACCTCTCGACAATCTTGCCGAAGGTTAGCGAATTTAGATTTCTCAGTCTTTTTACAATAAATAAATCGCTTATTTAAAAATAATGTTTGAAACAATTATTTCAATATTTTTTTTTCAATAATTTTAAATATATGTCTTAATTAGGAATTTTTCCAAAATTATTTAACAATAAACGAATTACTTACACTATTGACATTGTTCGGACTATCGTCCTCGTCTTTGTTTTCATATTTATCACAACTTTTCGACCGTTTTACGCTCCGGCCTTTTTCAGGTGGTGGAATATCGAATGGAACCCTTTATTTCGCTCGCTGGGGTAGACTGTTCTAGTTCCACGTGCCATGTTTAACGGGTGTCAGTTATCAGTTATCTCCTGTTAATTCCCCTCTCCAAGTTCTCCACCGTCTTAACCAGGTATTGAACTCACAACTCTTTGGGTCCTGTCACTGGATCTAACTTACGCCTTCATCATGACTGACGAGGCAGATTTTTTTCCGCTGTAGATTGTCATTTCTTACTGTAGACCAGTTGCTATCCAAGGCTATAGAACCAGTTCTGTCCTGCTACTTACCCGCAACTGGAGGGAGAAGAAGAGGATTCATATCTTTCCCAAGGGTATTAACATGTCAGTAAATGTAATGGATTCGACAGTATTTCGAACTCTGATTTCCGACATTATTTCAGACATATAGACAAATAAAATTTAAATAATTCTTTCGAAAGTTATTTTTTAAGCATCTATATTAATTAAAAATTTGTAAAGGAATATTTAAGAATAAATAATTATTTAACAAATGAATATTAAAAATGATTTATTTAGCAATCATTTTTGAAGAAATATTTTAAAAGTATTTTAGAATTAATTGATATGAATAAAATATTTGTCTATATTTCTGAGGAGTTATTATAATGTAAATAGTGTAAATAAAACATTTTTTCACTAAAATTCTGGCCACTTGTGCATTACTTTTTCTTTCGAAACTGGCGTTAGAATTGTTGGGACGACTTCGTAAAAAACAGAATCCGGTTTGTTTCTAGAGAAATTCAAATCGTCTGTGTTTTTCTCTCCCAGACTACGTTCAGTCATCCGTTTGCTTAAGTCCGCTATGTATGTCATGTGTTGCTTTCCCAGTTTTCTCACTTTCTTTCCCTCTATTCGACCTGAGTGTATCAGATTCTCCAGGATCTCTTTTCTCTTGACGTGTCCTAGACATTTCAGTTGCTTCTTCCTGATGTTAAGTATAAGCTTCCTCCTTGTTTGCATCCTCTCCACAACCACATCGTTGCTAACTCGCTCGGTCCGTGATACTCTCAGCATCCTTCTGCAGAACCATACCTCTGTTGCCTCGATAGTAAGACTGAGATTCACTCCCCAGCAATACATTCCAAGTATAAATTCTGGTCGTCTAGACATGACCTTGTGAATAAAGAAATCGTAGATATGATTTTCTATCAAGACAAATGTATTAAGAATATTAGCTTAAAATGGCTGAAATTTCATAGGCTGAAATTTCATAGGCTGTTAAAGATATAAATTTAAGCATACACCAGTTTTTTTTTTTTTTTTTTACAGTGAGGTTTATCCTGTACACGGCCCTGGAGCCACTAAAGGTAGAATGTTACAGCGTAAGAGGCACATATTAAATGGTTAGGTGGGGGAGATAACGATCAGCCCTAGACATGACCAGATTAGGATTGTAATGATCGGGAAAATATCATCTTGGGAGTCAGTTTCACAAAGTAGTTTTTTTTGTTTTTTTTTAAGCATTTCACCCCAAGCAAGGCGGGAAGCCACTAGGACGCAAGGGGTTACAGAAAATATAGAGCGAGATCAGATAGGAGTGATAGAAGAAAGGATGAGGAGAAGGGTAGTGGAATAGATCAAGGCAACTGGAGATGTCGATTGACATTACATTTGAATAGCTGGAGATTATAGCTCTCAGGGAAACTGGAATAGGGAAGGGAGTTCCACATGCGAGATGTGCGAGACATGAAGCTATCAGAGTAGAAGAGACGGCTACATTTAGGAGTTTCGACAGTGAAGGGGTGAGAGGGGGATACCAGCCTCATAGGGCGCTTGAACTCATGAAGTCTGGGAACCAGCGAATGCAGCTCCTCGGAGCAATTACCATGAAAGTATTTGTAGAACAGACAGAAAGAGTCGACGGCGCGTCTGTGAGAAAGTGACTGTAGACCAGATGCCAGAGCAGGGCCAATTTATATTGCATATCCGCCTCTGGAGTCTATCAAGAACCCCGAGGCAAACAGAAGGGGCTCCAGACCATCTATGGCAGCAATACTCCATGCAAGGGCGAATTGTTGATTTGTAGATCTGAAGGATCGATTACGGGGAGAAAAATTTCCTGGCGCGGCACAGGGAGCCAACTTTCCTTGCGGTGGATGAAGCAATTGACTCAATGTATTTGTTCCATCACAGGTCAGCAGTCAACGTGAGACCGATAAGCTGCAGAGAGGTGCTCTTGAGAAGTTGAGCGTCAGACAGTCTAATGGAGGGCAGGGAATGATCTCTGTGGTGATTAAAAGAGAGCAGTTTTGTCTTTGAAGCGTTAAAGTTTACCAGCCAATTCCTGCCCCAGTTAACAACCGATTGGAGGTGCTTTCCGAGACGCACGGCCAGGTTAGTTTTGTCAGTGACACTAGATTTGTGGTCCTTGAGAAGATTCTACTTGAGTGGAACTTACTCCTGAACAAAAGAACGCGTAGGGAATGATGGCGGTTGGTAGACTAAAAAGTTTATCAGAATACCACAGTTGTCTTCTGTACCAGAATACATTTCTTAATTGGTTAGTTGTATTCAGCTATACACGCATATCTTTTAGTCTACCAACTTGATTGCTTACTCGTAGTTATATCTTGGTAATTCTAAGAACGTTTCAACCGACCCGAGAATTCTATAATTGCATTCCTGCCAAACGATGGCTTTCGAGATGTTGTAAATAATCCAATTTGGAGTCTAGATTTTTTTTTTCTGAGAATGTTTTTATTTCAATTATGGTCCAATGACGATTCTTAATATTTCTTCTGACATTTAGATTTCTATCGTATGAAGGTTATCATAGGCAATATGGAAATAAAGAACGAAGATGGGTTAATAACATCACAGAGGAAGACAATGTTCAGTCTGCAGCAAAAGCGAATATCTATTTAAAACAAAAACCGCCAAAATATTAATTCGCTTTTATTTAATTCGCTTTTGAATTGACTGGATTGAGCTTAGTTCTATATTTACGTTTAAGAATTTTTTTTATAGTGATTTTCCAAGCGTAGCTTAGATATCACAGAAATCATAAATGCCCAAAGGCTCCATCCTTGGCCCCACTCTATTCCTTATTTTCATCAACGACCTTCGTGACACAATAGATTCCCAAGTCGGCATCTACGCGGACGACACTACAATTTACTCCTGCCTCAAAAACAAATCTAATGTCGGTGACAAAACTAACCTGGCCGCTCGTCTTGAAATGGACATCCAATCGGTTGTTAACTGGGGCAAGAACTGGCTGGTCAACTTTAACGCCTCGAAAACTAAACTACTCTCTATTAATCACCATAGAGATCCTTCCCTGCCCCCCATTAGAATGTCTGATAGTTAACTTCTTGAGAGCAACTCTCTGCGTCTGCTCGGTCTCACGTTGACTGCTGACCTGAGATGGAACAAATACATTGAGTCAATTGCATCGTCCACCGGGAGGAAAGTTGACTCTCTGTGCCTCGCCAGGAAATTTTTCTCCCCGGAATCGATACTTCAAATATACAAATCAACCATTCGCCCTTGCATGGAGTATTTCTGCCATATATGGCCTGGCACTTTCTGTTTACCTCGGAGTTCTTGACAAGATCCAGAGACAGATATGTAATATAATTGTCCCTGATCTGGCGTCTCGTCTACAGTCACTCTCTCACAGACGCACCGTCGCCACTCTGTGTCTTTTTTACAAATAATTTCATGGTAATTGCTCAGCTGAGCTGCTTTCACTGGTTCCCAGACTCCATGGATTCAAGCGCCCTACGAGACTAGCATCCCGCTCTCACCCTTACACTGTAGAAACTTAAATGTATCCGTCTCTTCTACTCCAATAGCTTCATACCTCGCACCTCTCGCCTGTAGAACACCCTTCCCTTTTCCAACTATTCAAATGTAATGTCAATCGATATCTCCAGTTGCCTTGATCTATCCACTATCCCTCTCCTCATCCTTTCTTCTATCACTCCTATCTGATCTTGCTCCAAATTTTCTGCAACCCCCTGCATCCTAGTGGCTTCACGCTTTGCTCGGGGCGTAATGCTTAAAAAAAAAAAGAAAAAACCGATAAAAAGGGAAAGGTATTGAAAAATGCTTTAATATAGAAATGCATACGAATTATTTTCCTTACTGTTTTCTGTTGGAAAATTCGCCCTAGGATGAGAGAAAGAATGCCAGAGGTACCAGAAATATGGTTTTACAGAAGTATACTGAAAATTCCATGGATTCTAGTTAGTGATTCCGATTTTCTAGGTACTACAACGATATTAGGAATCTTCACTTACACATTCTTCGATTTACAGTCGCACGCAGAAAGCAAAAACAATGATATAGTTGACATATCTATAATTGCTCCTTTGCCAAAGGTAGGCGTTGAAGATGTCGTAAAAGGTTCAATTTCAAGGGTAGATATTTTTTTTCTGGCAATGCTGTAATTTTTAATGAAAATCTCAACAGAAGAACACTTATAAATAAAATCAGGAAAAGACAGCTGAGATTCCTTAGAGGCATCATGAGGAAAGCAGGCTTAGAAAGCTTAACGGTCACAGGGCATATTGAGCGCAATACAGATAGACATCAACGAGCGACGTACCAGTATCAATGGATGGCAATATGAGTAAAAAACCTCGATGTAACGAGCACCGGCTCAATATAAGAAATTTGAGAGTCGAGTTCAAATTCCAGCTGGGCTCATTATATTCTCTTACGCGCAAATGACTTTGAGCAAAATATGAATCTACTGCCTCCCCCACAGTTATGGGTTAATCACTAGAAATTATATCAGTAAATCACATTAAAATTCTTAGCATCAAATATATATATATATATATAATCGACTCTCCCGTCGCGTTCGACGTATGAGGGTCAGGCCGATAAGTCCCCAGGAAACCGATATCCCGACACCGGCACATGAGATTTGTTTATAGTGGTGAAGGCCTCGTGCAGGACCAGCCACACTTTTTGGAGGGACGAATACAGAAACCTGGTGCACCGAATGCATGCCACAAGGTTCCCAAACGACCCTCCGCAGGTTTTGAATTCAGAGTTGTCCTTCTCCTAGACCAGTTGCCATCCAATAGAAACCAGTCTGTCCTGCTATTTTAGCCATAGCTGGAGGGAGATGAAGAGGATACATACCTTTCCCAAGAGTATTAGCACGTAAGTGAATGTAATGGATTCGACTGGAATTCGAACTCGGCCCTGGATATATATATATATATATATATATATATATATATATATATATATATATATAGATAGATAGATAGATATATACATACATTATGATATATATATATATATATATATATATATATATATATATATATATATATATATTATCTATCTGGATTTAGATAACCTGCAAGTGATTATTATTACGTTATTTTATTTATAAAATTAAACTGCAATAATATTTGTTTGGTGCATAATTATCAGGCGGTTTTAAACAATAATTATGAAAAAAGGAACATAGTTCTACAATGACATTTTTAATGAATATGATTATCGACACGCATTTTTATAACCTGAAAATAAAATAAACAAAACAGCATTTTCTATCAACGAAATAATTCGCCTAAAAAACACCTGATAATTATGCACCAACCCTATATCCTTTATTATTACGTTATGTATTTTTTGTTGTTTTTTTTTAAATAGTAAGATTTGTATCAAGTATCAAAAAGTATTATTTACTCATAGCCAAGGGAGCAAAGATTCAAAGAAACCAAGCATTAAGCTGTACAGTTTTGTATTTTTTTTTTTTTTTTTTTTTTTTTTTATATATACCGTCCTATCAAAATCTGTGTTATCTAATGCCGAAATCAAAATATTTTGTACGCATTTTTTTTTGTTTTTTTACTTTTTTTTAAGATAATACTCTTAGTGATACAAATTTTACTAATTAACCTATAGCCGGGGAGAAAAATATTTATTTATAACTTTCGCAAGTGGATTTGCACGTAAGTGAAAATGACGAACCTAACTGGAATTTGAACTCGGCTTTCCGGTTAGAAATTCCGAGCCATTGCATGTCCAAGCTTACAGCACCTGGTATCACTAAGCGGTCACCCCTCTAGGTACTGACCAGGTCCAACGTTGCTTAGCCTCGGTGATTGTATGTAATTGGTGTTTCAGCGCGATATGGCCGTAAGCTGTCGAGAGCCATGAAAACTATCGTCCGGGAGCGACGCTTTGCATAAAAGATGTCAAGGGTAGAAACATCCATTCTAGTCATTATTGAACTAAAATGATGCGGATTTTTTTTTATGGTAGCCAATACATAAATAATAAAATGCCAATCCCATTGTATTTTTCGATTGGCTCGTGTAGTTTTTCAACGAATATTTAAGCAAGATTTCTACAGTTGTTACTGCTAGCTACCCAACCGAATCAAACCTAAGACACGACACTATCACCTCCTTCGAAATAAATCGGCCACAATAATAAAGGATGTTTAATTAAGACGGATCAAAGTCAGCAGTAAATAAATGATCAGTGTTATTGGTAAAATTTTATTTAATTCTCTATTGGATCATGTTATTTAAGTCATGGCAATTTTGTGTGAAAGATAATATCGCCCAAATATCCACCAAATCGAAAGAAAAAGAATAAAATAGCATTAAACGCTTAAAATTAATTCACATTTAAAAGAGGTTCAAATTATTGGAAGACACTTTATAATTGGAGATATATTATTTTGTGGCCACCATAATATCTTAACAATAACTTATGACTCAAAAACACATACATGCATATACATATTTTTCTAAATAATTACTGGATTCATTTGTAATCTGAGATTTATTCTTCATGCGTTTTTTTTATTTTATTTTATTTAGGAGTCGCTCTGTTTTTATTTTAAAAAGTACGTATTACGTCTATCGAACGGCACACAAAAGAAAAAAATATAAATCTATTAATTCTTCAGAAAGAGTTCGGTTTACGTTTCGGAAGCAGATATGAGCTTTCGAGAGAAAAAAATATTGAACTTAGAAAAGATGCATTCCTTAAAAAAGGAAACTAGAATCTTTTTCGGTTCTCTGGCACTCGATTGTTCTAAAACACGCCGGATTAAATGTGTGTTTCTCCTACAAAGGGGGACGCATGTTCTTATCCTAACTGTACATTTCCTTGCGTTTTCTTGAGTACGCAGGTCCATAAACATAATACCATCTTTTAAAAAAAAAACAGGGTGTTTATTTCAACCATGAGTGTCGATTAAAGAGACGTTTGAAGTTATAAATTTATATATACAAAATACATTATATAAAAGACGATCTGGTACGATTGAGCGTTGGCATTTTAGCACGGCCCTTTGGGTGCCAGCTGATTTCCCGCCAAAATTTTTAGTACAGAGTCGTGCTTTACAGCGATGTTTTTGCTCACAATGGCAAGATTTCAAATTGCTGTCAAATTTTCTTATCTTGTCAAAGACGTATGGAAACTATTGTGCTCTTTTTTTTTATTCTTTACATGTTTCGTTAATACTCCCCAGTCATCATACTGATTAAAAAGATGGTATATATTGAAAAAATATATAAAAAGAACGAAACACATGTGAAAAGTTGACACTTGAAATTTTGACGCTGTGAGCCAAAAATTTCAGTGCATATGAAGACTACAGATAAAAAGTCTTGCTCCAAATAATCTGGCGCCAAAACACTAGGGTTGAAATGGTTGCGCCAAAATGTATAAAAGACGCTTATATTGCGTTGTTTTCTCGCGACTCCATGTAAGTTCTTTTTTTTTTGTGGAATTCGACGTATGAGGGTCAAGCAGATCAGTTCCCAGGAAACCGACAGCTCGACACCGTCACATGAGATTTGATTATAGTGGTGAAGGTTTCGTGCAGGACCATCCACATTTTTTGAAGGGCCGAATTCAGAGACCTGGTGAACTAAGTGCCATAAGGTCCCCAAACGACCCTCCGCAGGTTTTGAATTCAAAGTTTTTCTTCTCCTAGACCAGTTGCCATCCAAGGCTATAGAACCCAGTCTGTCCTGCTATTTACCCATAACTGGAGGTACGATGGAGCAATGGATAGCGGCTTGGATTGAGGAATCGGAGAACCGAGTTCGGATTCCAGTCGAATCCATTACATTCACTTACGTGCTAATAACCTTGGAAAAGTTGTGAATATATATATATATATATATATATAAAAGTGAACATAGAAGTGAACACTTAGGGGCGACAGTCTGCTTCATGCTAGATGCAATTGTCAGGTCTGACGATGCATCTAGCATGAAACAGACTGTCGCCTCTAAGTGTTGACTTCTTTTATCTCTGATATTGAACACTTTATCCCATAAATATAGCACACCTTAAGACAATATTTCTTCATATATATATATATATATATATATATATAGATAGATAGATAGAGAGAGAGAGAGAGAGAGAGAGAAGAAAATATCCCTCAGCAACAAACTGATCAACGCCTCTGAGAACTGCTAAGCTCATGTCGTTAAAATCCTACTTCTCTTTATTGTTTTCCTTTGCTTGTATTAGTATTTATAAAGCATTTTCATTCTGAGGTTTGCTCCATCTTAATTGGCTTCCAGGTCTTGTACAGGCTGAACTTCATTGTGGAAATACACACATACACACACACATAAAATGGAATATATGAAAAGCAGCCTGATGATTATTCTCTTGCTCAACTTTTGCTCAATAAAAAAAGAAATTTGCATACCAACTGTAGTTAATATTTTCAAAATTTAAGTTAATAAAATTAAAATTAAATAGTTGTGTATTTAAAAATTGTTGTAATGGAATGTCCCACACACCCTATCGCATATGTGGACTATAGTAGTAGATATATATTACTGAGTACAGGATATACCTGCGGGCTTGCTTCTCCAGCTGTGCTAGTCGAAGGGCGGTGTCTCTTCTGGGATGGTAGACCCGAGTATACGGGTTTTACGGGGAAATTTTGCCCGAGCCTACGGTCTTGGTTTTTTTTCCCTCATTAAAAACGGTCTTGTGCCACACCCTGCCTCGCGGGGTGGTAAGGTAAATATTCATTCTTCGGCAATTAGTTGGAGATTTGTCTCCAGCTCTGCTGGTTAAACTCTCTTTCTCTGGGTAGAGAAGATCGCCAGGTGAGGCTGTGTCGAAGGGGAGAGGCTCTTTCTACTCGACCCCTTTTTATATGGGGAAATCTGGACGGATCCTACGGGCTCGGATACCCCACATTAAATTTGGCCTTGTGCCACATATATCTGCGTGAGGTTGTTAGTTGATATCCGTGCTTCGGGAATTAGTAGCCTGCCACCTGATACCCTGTCTTTCAGTAGAGTATACTCTTTTACAATAAACGACTCTCTCATTCATCTACACGCGTGTTGGTGTTCCTTCACTAGAGTACCAACCTTTTCTGTTTGTAATCTCTTTAAGGATCCAACAAAATTAAATATCATTTATCGTATACAAAAACATTATTTTTTTTTTACATTTATTTTTACAGTTTACTATGTATAAAGCTTTGATATTTCACATATATTTAATTCATTTACAGATATTAATTTTTAGTCATTGGGTTAAACATTACTCCATTTCGCCATTCAGATAATCCTTATTTTTAACACTTTCACTTCTATCCCTATTACCCATTCATTCATCATTACAATTTTGATTTTACTTCTACTTTGAGTGGATCTCGAGCCATGTAATTATTAAATTTAGTAAAGAAAATTAAGTAAATAAAGAATTAATATTTGCCTTTGTAATTCTAAACATAAATCCTATATATAGTCTATCAACTAATCACCACATCAGGACTTTATGTATCCATTTCTTATATATGGTTATTCTATATACAAGAAATAAAAAAAACACTTACATATTTAACATCAGCGATGATTGGTGCATGCGAAAAATCACAAATATTGCTGAGAGAATGACTTTTATTATAAGACGAATATTTTCATTAGAAAATATTGCTTTCTTTCCTTACACAGAAGAAAAATAACAGAATATAATTCTTTTTTTTTTCACATTCAACCCGAAAACTCCAGCTACTCAGCTGCGAAAACGACCTACGTGCTTTCCTCTGAGCAGATCGTTGAGGTGTTTTTTTATGCATGAATATATTTCGACAGTTCTAAATCTATTGATCGATTTGCCCTGACTGTAAAATATTTTCATCTGACATGATTATATTCCCTTTCTATCTTCGGCTTTGTTGGATCATTTGCTATTATTTTTATCAAAATCTGTACTTCTTAAAATCACTCGAGTTCACTCAATAAAACCAAGGTCTTTCCGCTTTAAATCTATAAAAACAAAATAAAAATAAAATAAATAATTGTAATTATGTCTTTTATATATTTCATTTTCCTTTCTTTTTTTTCTTTTCTTTTTTTTTTTAGTGCTTCGTTCTTGGAGTAAAATCTCTAAGGTCTGGATGGCAGAGCGAACTTAGCAAAGCGGGAATGAATTTTCAGAGCATTAAGCTTGGAATCTACCGAGGATTAGCAAGAATGAAAAACGTACTGTGAAAGAAACAAAGAAAAAGAATTTTCGAAAAGAAAGAACAATCGCGTACAAGAGAGGATTAAACAACAAATTATACGCTTGCCTAATTCCATGTTTAAATGGCAGTGTAAATAGTTGGAGCCAGCTTGGTGAGAAAGACTGATTGCATGGAGAAACGGAGTTAGAGAAAACCAGAGACAAACGTGTAGAAAGACAGAGAGAGATAAGAGAGAAAATGATATTAAAATTAAAAGCACCAAGACGCAGTATTACATATATAATAATAATAATAATAATATATATATATATATATATATATATATATATATATATATATATATATATATATATATATATATTATTATTATTATTATTATTTTCTATTAAAAACTTTATGTATGGATTTTTTATGTGTACATGAAGAAATTCTCCGAATGTTCTGCATGATGGTGTTTGGAAAATAAAAGAGTTCGATAGGTCTAGATTTATACAGAAACAATCCATACATTCAGTTAAAAGTAAGAATAAAAGCATCCTTGATAATGGATAAAAGTATGGACGATATTCACAGACATACTGAACGTTCGGACAATTTCTATATAATTTATGTGTAGAAAAAAGAACATTATAAGGACACAAAATAAAATAAATACACCTAACAGCAACACTTGTCAGTCGTTTTTAATGGAACTTTTATACAAGAGGGATTGCTTCCATACTACACCGTTATATATATATTAGGTTGGTGCAAAAATGATGACGTAATAATGTCGTTCTTTGACGTATTTTTAATGCCGTTCTTTGACGTATTTTTAAGGTCAAAGAACGACATTATTACGTCATTATTTTTGCACCAACCTAATATATATGTAACGGTGTTGTAGGGAAGCAATTTTTGCACCAACCTAATATATATATATATATATATATATATATATATATATATATATATATATATATATAAGTCTCAAATACTAATATTCCATTGTTATAATTTATAACATTGCAATCGTAATCACCATCCAATTCATCAAACCTACAAATTAAAAATATTATATATATATATATATATATATATATATATATATATATATATATATATACACACGCGCATTAGGCCCAGCATGGGATTTACATTCTTTGCTGTATGCACGACAAAATAGCTTCGTCCGATTCCTTTCAGGTCCCAGCTGTAGATAGGGTCAGGTCAGTTTTTTGTGTGCCCTCAGATGACTTGTAAGACTCGATCGTCTTTTACACACTCTCACATTCTGCACATGTGAGAGTTCTGCGCTGGTGGAGTTGTCGTATTGTGTTGGTTGGATATAGACATGGCTTTGCCAATGGCTACGCATGTTTACATTTAAGAGGTATACTCAGTCATATTGCTGACGCCCGACATATGTGACACTTGTATCTACTTGGTCTCATTATCAGGCTACCTTTTGCCTTTGGATTAGATATCGATTTGATGTGAAGTGATCGTCAGCCTTCTTCATTTTCTTCTATCACGTGTCAGTGATTTCCAGTGAGAACTATCTCCTTGGAACCGTACAAATGACACTTTAATACGGTTTTTAAAACGCTTCTTCGGTTCGTATGAAAGTCTTGCTCCTTCAATCGACTCCCCATACACCAGCTTTTGGATACTGAAATCATCAAGTCGCCATTTTATATTTTCAATTTCGCGCATGCGCGTAGTATGATTTTAATTTTGTCGACTGCACAGTATAGTATATTCAGTAGGGCCAAGACCGCCGAAAGATGTAGGCCTGCCAGACTGTGACCTGATGTCACGAAGATAGTCCATGAGGTTAGTGAGACAAGTCAGTAATCTCAATTTGGGGGAGATAACGAATGACTGTAAGCCCCAAACAATTTGATAAAACTTTTTTTAAAATTACATTTAAAAAAGAAAGAAATAGGGTTGGATTTTATATTGAACTTATTTAATATTCATTTTAAAAAAAAATTAATAAGATGTTTCTGGATGCTGCGTTAAAGTGAATATACTAAACGTGTTACATTTCATTAAATTTTAAAATCTGAAATTCATTCATTATTTTAATTGTTTCAAATTTAAAGAATATTATAATCCCCATTCTTTTAATTGGCATGCTTTTATTTTAATTGTAATAATTATTCTGTAAAGATACAACGAATTAGGAAACAAACAAACAATAATTGAAAAATAAACCGACTAATTGCAAATAAATGATATATATATATTTATTAAAGACATTTTTATGTTTAACGTTGTTATTTATAGATACAAGTATTTAAGCAAATGCTCTGTTTATGATAAACAGTATTAAATAACATTTACCGGCCTGAATGTCCGAGAAATTTTCATAGAGAATATTCGTTCTTTGACAGAATTCGAACCTGCATCCTATACGGAACCGTCATTTACGCTGACGTGCCTTAACCGTCTCGGCCACAAAGAACCTTCCGGCAGACAAGGTCGAATTTACTGCACGTCAGCGTAAATGACGGTTCCGTATAGGATGCAGGTTCGAATCCTGTCAAAGAACGAATATTTTCTATGAAAATTTCTCGGACATTCAGGCCGGTAAATGTTATTTAATACTGTTTATCCTAAACAGAGCATTTGCTTAAATACTTGTATCTATAAATAACAACGTTAAACATAAAAAATTTCTTTAATAAATAAATTGACCTTGTCCATTTCTTAATATATATATATATATATATATATATATATATATATATATATATATATATATATATATATATATATATATATATATATATGCATGTTTCATTTAAAATGACAGACAAGGTACTACGGTTAAGATTTTATTTAATTTTTCTTGTGTTCGAACAAGAGCTTTCTTTTCTGGACAAAGGCTGTGTAAGAAGTGTCCAAATGTTTTATATTTACGAGCGCTTTCGGCTATACTTTTAGCCATTATCAAGGATGATTCGATTTTTCAGCTTAGTTGAGTTTGTGCGTTCTGTGTATGTATTAGTGTGTGGTAGGGATGTTTTTAATTTCCGAATAGGTTTAGCACATTATGGCCTTGTTCGTAGTTAATATTGTTAAGTGTTGGCTTTTTTCTTTTTATTATTAAAGCTTCCATTATTTGTAGTCATTTTTTGCAGGTGGATGCAGTTAATATATTTGTGTTTTCTACAAGTATGTTTCTAATGGAGTCTGGTAAATGTGTGTGTGTGTTTAAATGGGTTCTAATGGAGCTGTGATCAGATAGGTGTAACGTAAGACGCCTGGATAAGCATGTGGTTGTGTAACAGATGTCCGGTTTGATCCGGAACACAGTTCCTTAAGGGGCATTTGAACTCAATGATAATGTTCGTTCTTTGTAATTTTGACTTAGCTGGTGTG
Organism: Acanthosepion pharaonis; assembly: GCA_903632075.3. Classification (NCBI taxonomy): domain Eukaryota; kingdom Metazoa; phylum Mollusca; class Cephalopoda; order Sepiida; family Sepiidae; genus Acanthosepion; species Acanthosepion pharaonis. The sequence goes on along the minus strand of CAHIKZ030001757.1, from coordinate 1,767,268 downwards.
TTGTTATTTTTGAGGATAAGGTTAGCTGTCTTACATTTTTTTATAATAGATAAATAAATTTGATTATATATCGAATCATCCCTGATAATGGCTAAAGGTATAGCCGAAAGCCCTCGGAAATATAAAACATTTGGACAGTTCTTACACAACCTTTGTCCAGAAAAGAAAGCTCTTGTCAGAACACAAGAAAATTAAATAAAAAGCTTAACCATAGTACCTTGTCTGTCGTTTTTAATGAAACATGCATAACGGAAGGATTGCTGCCTAAATATACAACTATATATATATATATATATATATATATATATATATATATATATATAGTGTGTGTGTGTGTGTGTGTGTGTGTCTGTGATTGAATAGAATCCAATTCCGACTTTTGTAACATTTAATTTAAAAGAAGGCTCAATACAAATTGATCAGTTTCAAATTTGTCAGTTTATTTGTATAACATTTTCAATTCTTCTATGGAATACTTTGTCAGTTCTAGAAAGGCATAGGTTGTATGATCCAAAGCGGTGAAGGTTTCCTTTGTTAATTTACCATTTCTTCCAGAAATGAAATTTCAAGATTCCAACTTGTCTCAGAATTAAAGAGAGGAAATTAGAATGTTCTTCATTTACTCAAAGTGGATTACAATATTTATTCTTAAGCCGACAGCCTTTAAATGGTGTTTTTACATTCAGTCTTGTCCGACAAGTACAACATATGTTTATATATGCAACAAAATTTGGCATACATTATCTGTTTTCCTTATGTCAATAATCCCTGAATAGTGTACTATTTAAAAACTTTCAGCACTAAATTAACATTTTGCCTTTCAAGATGAGCGGGAGAATGTGCCTTTGAGGTCAATTTATAACAATATTTCAAAATTGACTGAGATTCCTGCGCTTGAAGCTTCTGTATGTTACAAAATTGGTCACTTTGTGTAATATCTAGTTGATAATTTCCATTATGACAAAATTTTGGGAAGAGCATGTATAATCTTTTTGACCAAGCCAATTGTTTCAAATGAATTTTAATATATGGACTGAATCAAACAGGAAGTAAATAGCTGTAGACTTCTTAACTGGGTGTGGAGAAAAATGACGTAATGCACAGCCATTGGTTGAACATCTGTGAATCCTTTGATTGAGCAATATGATAACCATTTACTGATGTATATTAATCCTTTGCGCATAGCGTTTCTGAACAATTTTCATCTTTCTGCCTGAGCTCCAAATAATTAGTATGTAATGTTTCACGGTAGATATAAAAATAGTTACAAGTGTTTACCCAGCGTTTCCTCAGTGGTAGCGTTTGCAGGACGTCTAGACCTTGGCTCATCTTCAGGCCACTGAATTCTCTGTAAAATACAGCTGCCCAGGTGTGCGCTTTTGTTAAATCTTGAGCGTCATCTAATATAGCAACCATGTTAATATGAATGTCCTTCAAGACTAAACACTGTTTTCTGGGGATACTTGATAAACAACGTTACAAATTTTGTCTATTTTCAAGAGAATGGCTACAAGATGCATTTGAAGTTTTTTTTTTTTATTTGAATAGTCAGATATCAGTATACCTGGTAGAAATCAATGTGTTTCTTAGTATGAAGAGTTGAAATTAAGCAGGCAAGATTTCACAGCTTCAGCACTACTCCTTTATCGTTACCCTATTAGCTTTTCAGCCTACCCACCTATGCTACGAACTGGGGATATCAGAATTAATTACCAGCATAGTGTACTAATAGACGACGGTAAACGTGACCCAGAAATTCAACACGGGAATATCAAACTAATTGATTGATTTAGTTGTCTTTTACGGTTTATCAACCCTTTGGGATCATTTAAAACCAAAGCATATTATGGATTGTAAGATTATTTATTTTTGCGAGTGAATATTTCATTAAACATTTTTTGGATATGAAGCTTTTTTTTCAGATACAAGGCTTACTATTTAACCTATAAGTGGAGGAGAAAAGAAGGATTCATAAGTTTTCCAAATTAAATCTAAATCGAATTCAACGAACTTGATTACAACACAGACCTTTATTTGTGTCAGATGCAATTCGATAAATGCAGACAGGAAGAATTTCAATAGAATCCAAAAAATATGTGCTTAAAAGCTAAGTAATATGTATCCATCTATGTCGCAGCGAACGTTTACCAATTAGCCCGATGTGGGAGAGATTTTATACTTCATACTATACTGATGGATGAAACATGTACAAAACTATGTAAGAATTACTTTATTAATAACTGAGACATCAGGAAGAGGTATAGCACGTGGAACTAGAACAATCCATCCCGATGAACGAAATAAAGTGTTTGATTTGAAATTCCAATCACCTGAAGAAGGCCTGAACGTACCACTGTAGGAAACATGAGGATAACAGTCCGAATAATGTTAATAATGCAAGTAATCAGAATCTCAGAATCTCAGAAATATAGATAGATATTACAGGGATTTGGTGCAATCAGATAGCAGAGTGTACAATGTGTCAAATAATGCTTAGAACTGAAAGGAATCGGAAGTTGGTGAGAGCGTTAATCGACTTTGCCTTGAAGGGTGTCGGCACATAAAATAAGTAGAATTTAGCTGTAATGTCAATCCGATATGCTATCTTATTTTATGTGCGATAGCCTTGCAGGCTGTGCTTGATTATGGCTCTCAGAAACTTCTTTTTGTTGCAGGAAGTAACATTCCATTCTCAACTAATACACTTTGCTACATTTTTGTCTCCTAAACGGTCCGTGATTTCTATCTTTCAAAGAAAATTATTGCGGCCTGATCTCTTCACCCAAGCCATGTATATTTTGTAGACAATTAGAGTGATTTTTTTTTTTGAAAAATACCAATTTTTTAGTCTTTTAATCTATTAGTCATTTTCATAAGATCTCTTCTTATTATAATGAAATTACGTACTACAAATATCGACTGTTTTTATGTCCCCTTCATTGGCGGCCACAATCTTAACATAAGATACGCAGATGACTCAGTGCTGATAGACAGCACTGAAAGGAAATTACAAAATCTCCTACAGAAGGTAGCGTCGGGCAGTGAGAAGAAGGGACTAAACAAAACTACAAGAAAATAGAGTGCGTGGTCGTCAGTAAGAGGATGAGCTTGAAATGCGATCCGAAGGTCAACACTAGAATCAAACAGATGCGGAAGTTTAAATACCTGGGAAGCGTCTTGACAGAGGAAGGTCCCTGAGACACTGACATCCGTAGGCGTATTCGGATGGCTAAGGACACATTCCAAAATCTGGGCAGAGTTCTGCGACACGGGAGGATTTCTTTGGAAACAAAGAAAAAAATACTGAGCTGTTACGTGACATCTGTCCTTCTTTATGGCAGCGAATGTTGGACGATTTTCTCAAAGATGAAGAGATTCGAGGCGAAAAAGATGTGGTTTTACAGAAGGATGCTAAAGATATCATGGACCGAGCGTGTGAGCAAGGATGAGGTCTTAGAGAGGTTGCAAACAACGAGGAGACTTAGACTTAATATCAAGAAGAGGTAGCTGAAGTTTCTGGGACGCATAATGAGGAAGGAGGGCCTAGTCAATCTGATACTCACGGGAGGAATAGAAGGAAAGAGAGACAAGGGAAAACAATGCGTGACATACCTGGCGGACTTAAGCAAGTGGATGACAGAACGTGGTCTGGGGGAGGAAGCAGAAAGAAGGAACTTGTTGAGAGTTGCAACGAATAGAGGGAGGTGGAGAGCCATGATCGCCTACTTCCTGAAGGGACATGACACATAAAAAGAAGTATTTATACATATACAGTCTGTCCGAAGTCCTTATGCAAATCACAGAAACCTCAAAAAGTCGAATTTACTTTCACAATCTTTTATCAAAATTAAACGATTAATTTAAACGTCAAAACAAAAATTTTGTTAAATTTCTAGGCAGTTTCAACGTGTTTTTTTTTAAAATTTATTGGATTTATTATTATATACATAGTAACTGTGTAATATAATATACAATTAATATATATATATATATATATATATATATTATGTATATCAACAATATAATATAATATTTCAATTCATAATGTTTATCAGATATTCAAAATAAGTAACAGAAAATAACAACATTCGTTATTTCTTTATTTCCAAGATCAAATAATTTTTTTAATTATTGGATTTATTATTATATACATAACAACTTCAGAAGGACTGTGTAATATAATATACAATTATATATATATATATATATATATATATATATATATATATATATATATATATATATATATATATATCAGAAATATGATATAATATTTCAATTCATAATGTTTATCAGATATTCAAAATAAGTTACGGAAAATAACAACATTCGTTATTTCTTTTATTTCCAAGATCAAATAATTAGGAAAAATGGTTTCTTTCATTCATATAACTCTATATTACATTTCTTTATAATAGGGTTGGTTGCGTAATCCAAAAAGTGATTAAACCAAAAAGTTGTGAGATGAATAAATACCTCACCGTAGCAGAGTAAATAAAAAAAAAACTTGGAGAGATGAGTTACCAAAGGGAATTAACTGAAACTGAGATATAAAAAGTGTTATGGTCCGGTTCCTTGTACCACGGTGATAGTCCAAGGTAGAACCAATAAAGAAGAACTCGAACACGGATATGGAATAACACGGATATATTACAAACAGGAATATATACAGAGAAGTAGAAAGTGTTAGTACGAACAATCAGGTTTAGTATTAATTGTCTGAACGCGACTCTGTTTCGGACTGCCTCTGACTCGACTGACTGACTCGCTCGCTCTGACTGACTGACTGACAGACTCCTGACGGACTTCACTCCAGACTTCAGACTCAACGGTATTTAGTCACCCACCCGGCACGAGGGCATCATGTGGCACAAGGCCGGTTTAACGTGGGATATCCGAGCCCGTGGACTCGGCCAAAAATATGCCCTTTGAACCCGTATAAACGAGTTCAGGGTCGGTTTACATCCCCGAAAGAGACTCCGCCGTTCGGCGTAGCCTCGTTCGGGTTCCTCCCCGTCCGCAGACAGAGAGTTCAACCGATCAGCCGGTCAGCCGGTCGCCCGATTTCGGGATGAACTCCCTGCTTCCTCTTGTGGCGCAGTATTTATTACGTATGGAATAGTCCATTATGTTATTATGGGTAAGGTCCCATAACAAAAAAATGTTATGACGCATGGAATTAGTATAATGAAACCACGTTGACTAAATAAAGGGTGCAGTTTTATATTCCAATGTAACAACAAAATTGTCCAAATCTTGGAAATGCGTAATTCTCCGTCTCACAAAATGTTTAATATCTAAAAAAAAAACAAAAAAAACAAAACAAAAAAAAAACAACAACAACAACAAAACAAAGCTAATTGTTGTAGCATACCTAAATGATAAAGAATATGTCCCAATTAACATAAATACAGTAGTAAATACTGAATGTCGATCGGCAGCTGGAGATTCGGCTGTACTGGTCAAACTCTGCCCTTCGTCAGAGTCTAGTCTCGGGATACAGCTACCCGACCCCGTTATATACGGAGTCTACAGAGAAATTTTGGCCGAGTCTACGGACTACCCATTAAATTCGTGCCACATCTGACCCTGCAGTGAGGTTGGTAGATATCCTGCAGTTGGAGATTCGTCTCCAGCTGTGCTGGTCACTCTCCGCCTCTGGGCAGAGAGGGTTCCCGGAACAGGCTATGCCGAATGGCATAGTTTCGTCTCGGAAAACAGCTACCCGACCGCGCCTTATACGGGGCTACAGGGAATTTTTGGCCTAACCCACGGGCTCGGATACCCAACATTAAATTCGGCCTTGCGCCACATCTGACCCAGTGGGGTGGTTGGTAGATATCCTGCAGTTGGAGATTCATTGTGGAAATCACTTGACTCATTTCTAGCACAACACTGAGTTTCTTTTTTCCAGGTTTTCAGATAAGACGATTAGTCATTTTGATAACATTTGTCGTAAGAATCACTGAAAACCCCTTTGACATATTCACCTAGAAAGAGAACAGGTTAAAATTGTTTTGTAATAACACCCATGGGTCTTCTCAAATGAGCAATGGTGAATGGAAAAAAGATCTTTCAAGCCTTTAGTAATGGCAGCAACATTCATACACTGGCTTCCATCTTCAAAGTCCATTCAAGAAGCATCAAGAGAACGGTGAATAAGTTTAAAAAAGAGGGAACAGTAAAGAACAGGAAGAGAGATCATCTAAAGAGATAAATTAGAAAAGATCCAATTTAGTTCGTAAGACGTTTAGCACGTGAGAGAGGAGGATCAGCTATGACAGTCCAAAGAGCGGTTTTACTCCAGGAGAGCAATTTAGAAGTTTAGAGAGGGCGAAGATCATCTCGAATAAGTTGAAAAATGAGCCTGGAATATATATATATATATATATATATATATATATATATATATATATATATATATATATAAATTTATTTCAATCTTTCTTTCTCCTGATCCTTAGTTATGATCAATTAATGATGAACATGGCATTTTCGTTTATGATCGATTTCATCACAATACTCCTGTTAAGCTTAGAGAGTAATCATACATTCTTATTGCTCAAAGTATTGGGCAAAAGTGTTAGAAATTGAATTCCAGTGAGACATCTTTAATCATTCCCAAGATACAACGGTTCAGAGCTTAATCTAACAAATGGACAATTTTACTGTTACACGATTTGGCCAATGTTGCTGTTACACTCGGTCTATCTCCTGTAGAAACCCGGAGTTAAAACGGTTCAAACGTTGTGAATATGGCTCTAAGTCTATTTCCTATCTATAGCACCAGTTTTTGATTTCTAGAGATCAAACAAAGCAGCGTACTTTTTAAGGTAATCATGATACCTCCTCTTATAGGATTTAGTCGAGGCGATACTATGAAAACTTGAAGATCAAGCAATATTTCTTATCAGTGAACCCATTCTTAATAACATGTGTTGCGCAAAACACACATCACTGGTGGCGGGTACAGAAGAAAAAAACCTTTGGGAACCCATAAACAAGTCAGTTTATTCAATGAGAATTCAAAATGGCCAAATATTTACTGTAAGAAAACAGAATATACAGGTTCTCCATAAAGTCTCTTTACAATTAAATTCAAAATGGCTAAATATTTATGTAAGAAAACAGAATATACAGGATATCCATAAAGTCTCTGCATTTAAATTCAAAATTAAATTCAAAATAGTTAAATCTGTACTGTAGGAAAACAAAATATACATGGTGTCCATAAAGTCTCTTTACAATTAAATTCAAAATTAAATTCAAAATGGCTAAATATTTATGTAAGAAAACAGAATATACAGGATGTCCATAAAGTCTCTGCAATTAAATTCAAAATTAAATTCAAAATGGTTTAATCTGTACTGTAGGAAAACAAAATATACAGAGTGTCCATAAAGACAAATATGTGGAAGTTGTTATAAAATAAGTAGATATTGAAGTATTTTTAACTAATTTAATACATCTCTATATGGGCATCATTAGTTGCAGGAAGTACATTATGAAGGTACTCGATATTTTGTCTTGTTGGTTGTAGCATAACATCATCAATAATCGTAATGGCATAGGTGACATTTTGTTTTAGATTAGGGATATCCCGTATCTTGGTTCGATACACGATATCTTTAACTCAACCCAATAGGAAGAAATACAGTAATGTCTGGTGAACAAGATGGCCAGGGATCTGGGCCATTTTTTACAATCCACCGGTCTGGAATTGATTAATTTAGGTTCCCATAAACAAGCAGTCCCCCAAGAGACAATTGAAATATTTAGGGCATACAACGTGGAAAGAAGGCTGGGAAAATCTGATACTCACATGACAGATTTAAGGCAAAGAGGACAGAGGAAAACAAAACAAAACATAACATATTTAGTGAGCTCGAGTGAATGGATAACGGAACAGGGATACGAGAAATAACAGAAAGACAAAGATTAATAAAACATACAAAGTTCAGGATGTTGTGGAGAGCCATGATCGCCTACGTTCTGTGAAGATACGACACAAAAAGAAGACAAGATTTCGTTCTTCATTGTGTGCTCCATACTTTCGTTTTTTTTTTTTTTTTTTTTGCTATGCTTAGTAAATCGTTATGACAATGAAAGTTGACCAATTTCTTCAAACTCTACCGTCCTGGGTATGACGATAAACTAGATCCACTTCCTGGGTAAGACGATAAACTACGTCCAACAGCAAGGTTTCTGATCAGGAGGTTTTAAGTAGCGTGGAACCCCCTCATAATTGCGGGTGTTCCCAGGTTAACCCTGACCCGGGGTGGTAGCACTTGTTAGGGTCCCAAATAGGAATAAATAGTTAGCTCCCAAACTGTGGTCAAAACACTATGAAAGTATAAAAATAGGTTTTAATACCAGAAATACTTTGTAAAAAATTATTACCAGCAATACATTTTTGAGAAAAAAATAATATATTACCAGCTATACATGTTTGATGAAAAAAAATTACCAGAAATAAAAATTTTGTCGGCATTAAATAACACATTGAGAATGGTATGCCGTAAAACAAACCAAACCAAACCTCAAAGTTTAAAGTCAACGAAATTTTACTTTATTTTTTACATATTTTTTCTCCTGTTCGTATCACTCTTCTAGTTTCCGGATGGATTTTGACTTAAACTGTTCAGTATTTCCTGAAACAGAACTATGTCGCAACATTTCTGTTTTGCGCCATAGTTCTATTCTGTAGACTGAGATTTGGTTTTTACGGCTTATCAACCTTTAACACGGTATTTAAAGCCATAAAACATATTTTATATTGCATTTTTTTTTTTAGATAATAATGATTTACTGATACGAGTCCTGTTTATTAATCCATTGTTGTGGTGAAGAATAGGTGAATTCACATCTTTCCAAGGAGTATTTCCGCGTAAATGAATATAAAGAACATGACTGCAATTAGAACACGGCTCTCCGATTTCCAATTCCAAGCCGTTATCCATGACACCCCACCTACATCCATGCTTACAGCACCTGGTATTCATATCAATCATATAGTTTCTGACAAGGCTTGACGTTGAGTTCGATTCTAACGGGTTAGGTCGGAGATGACATTCTACTGCCGGAATGAGTGTTCCTCTTGAAAATTCCCTGAAGTAAAGGAGAAACAATACTTTAATTATTACTTCATTGTAAAAGTACCTTAGCCACATGTATGTTCAATTGAATAAAATCCAAATTTATTTGGCTGGTTGTTTGGTTAATTAACTGCAAACGCAGACAAACACAATTGAATAAATACTTCGCCGATTCAAACTAGTCTGTCAGTTCGTCATGTATCATGCTTGATACACGCTTAAGCGACATGTATCTTTTCGATATATGACTGACGAAGGAGTTTACCATTTCTTTCTGTAGCAAACGAGTTGTCATGCAAGGCTGTAGAACCCGGTCTGATCTGCTATTTACCATTAGCTGGATGGGGGAATGAGGAGGATTCATACTTTTCCCAAGGCTATTAGTACGTGAGTGAATGTAATGGATTAGACTGGAAAGCAAACTCGGCTCTCCGATTCGTCAATCCGAACCACTATCCATTACTCCACCAACATCCGAAATTATAGCCCAATTTAGTTTTAAAGTCCTGATAAAATAAATGCATAAATTTAACTGTGAAATATTACCTTAATGATTTTCGTTGTTTTTTTTTAAGTGTCCACTATATTCTTTCTTTTTATTATGCATTAACTTAAATTAAAAATCGACCACACAAGTTAATTTTTGAATTTATATTACATTTTAAAAAGACAGACATTGCTTTAAAATTTAAAATCTATCAACACTTCGGTTCTTTTAGACCAGGAATATTTATAAAATACTTTTTTTTATTTTTTTTAACATTGGAGTGTTCTTAAAAACTATTACAATTTTGACTTCATTTTTCAAATAGATGCAAGCATTACTTTAAATTTTTTATTACTTTCTAAGTGGGCATTCATCGATTTACCTTGTTAAATATTTACCATGTTTTATCAGGACAGCAGATTACTTAATTAGTCACTTATACGTTTTCTCTGCTTTGCAATATTTTTTTTTCCTTTTAATAATAGTGACTTGTTAAAATCGTCAAAAGTAAAACAAAAACAAAAGAAAACAAATTATTAGCATGGGAGATTTGAATGAAAGAAGATGTCGATTGACAGTAGATCGAGGAAGGATTCTCGTAAAAAAAGACAGGTGGTAATTTAGATATTTTAAATATTGATTGGAGAGATCTAAATGAAAATGTCATAAAAAGGGTGACATTAATTTCTGACAGGAATTAGGCTATTTAATTTAAAGAAAAAAAAAACACGGATGACAGCGACTAAAAACTATTAGGAAAATAGCTATGCAAATTTCAATGAGATTATACAGCTGCACATGGGTGAAATGGAAAAAGTCGAAAGAAGAATTTTTGTCCCGAGAAAGTTTGGTTTATCTGAACTGAATTTGCCTATAAAGGAATATCGGGATTAAAATTTATCCTGTTCTTACACAATTCGAAAGCCTAAACTTTTTATTCTATGTAGCTTATACCAATTCCATCAGAAATTCAATATATATATATATATATATATATATATATATATATATATATATATATATATATATAGATATATATATATATATATATAGATATAGATATATATATATATATATATATATAAACTCACACACAATAATATATTTATATATATATATATATATATATAGATAGATAGATAGATGATGAATATATACACACACATAGAGTTTCGAAAGCCCTAAACTTTTATTCTATGTAGTTTATACCAATTCCATCAGAAATTCAATAATATATATATATATATATATATATATATATATATATATAGATAGATAGATAGATAGATAGATAGATAGATAGATAGATAGATGTATATATATATATATATATATATAAACGCACACACATAATATATATTTATATATATATATATATATATATAGATAGATAGATAGATAGATAGATACATAGATAGATAGATATACACGCATACACAGTTCGAAAGCCTAAACTTCTATTCTATGCAGCTTATGCCAATTCAATCAGCAATTCACTAATATGTAGATATAGACATATATATATATATATATATACACACACAGTTCGAAAGCCTAAACTTCTATTCTAAGTAGCTTATGCCAATTCCATCAGCAATTCAGTAATATATATATATATATATATATATATATATATATATATATATATATATATATCCAAGTATATAATTGGTATATACAGAATGAATTCCAATAACAAACAATTACTATTCTTAAAAGAGTGCTCAATACAAACATCATCACTTGATAAGACACGGATGGTGTTGAAACAAAATGGCTATTTTTGTAGTGATTTAATAACATACTTATGTTATAATTTTTTTTATATATAATAATTATATATATATATATACATAAAATATAATATAATATAATATAATAAAAGTACTGGGTTGGTATAGATAAAATCAAATTCCAATAAACAAAAACACTATTGTTAAATGAGTGCTCAATACAGTGTAGAGCAAATAGTATTTATTCAAAAATTGTAGCTCTAGAATGTTTTGGGGATTTGGTTAGTTTTGAACTTTTTATAACTCTTTATTTTGAAATCAACACCATCACTTGAGAAGACACCAGATATGTTGAAACAAAATGGCTATTTTTTGCAGTGATGTTTGTTTTGTAATATTTGAATAAATACTACATATACATTGAAATAATCCTAATTAAGCAATTCATCGAGTCTAGAAGTAACCTCAACAAAATGCAGAAAGTACTGGACGGCCATTTCGTCCTATATTTGAGACTCATCAGCAGTACGCATCCACTACCGAGAATTAAAACCCGAACATTTACGATAGGAGGCAAACGCGATGCCAACTGTACCAACAAGCCTCAGTGACACACACACTCACTAACTCACTCTCTATCTATCTATCTATATATATATATATATATATATATATATATATATATATATATATATGTATGTGTGTGTGTGTGTGTGTGTGTGTGTTGTAAGATACGGAACAAATAGGAATCGTTTATCGATATAACATGTTTCACTTTTATTAAAGCTTTCTCAGAGATTGACATATGAAGAGGAAGAAGAAAAAATTCTAGTATTTTTACGTTTGTGATGTTTGACTTTCATTGGTTAATCAGGTTTCACTTGCATTCTACTTGTTAAACAAACGTTAGTATAATTTATAGCAGCTTGGATTCAAGGAGAGAGGACGCGTTCCTTTGCAGTTCCAAGAATATAACGCATTCCCCGCCTCCCTGAAAAACCTCGCTTTATGTATGTAAATGTATAATAACTATAGTTTGTCTCTGAGATTCAAGATATGAGATATATATTTAAGTGTGTGTTTAGTATACATTATCTTTGCTGATTTTGCATGTAGATTTGAGAACCTTCTTATATACAAACCGTTTGTTTTATATAAACATACGTTAGTTTCTGTAAGAAAAGATTTAATAAACACTATTTATATTATTCGGACTATTGTCATCTTTGTTTCCATAATTATTTCAACATTTCAGCCGTTCTACGCTCCGGTCTTCTTTAGGCAGTTGGATTGTCGAACTGAACCCTTTATTTCGCTCACGTGCCATGTTTTAATGGATGTCAGTTATCAGTTATTTCCTGTTAATTTCCTTCTGAAAGTTCTCCACTGCCTTAACCGGGTATTGAACTCACAATCTTTGAGTCCTGTCACTGGATCTAACCAACGCCTTTATCCACTGTCCCATGTGTTCTTGAAGACGTTCAGTATCTGTCTATATATCTGAGACGAGGTATTATGTAACGACACATGGCACAGTGGATAAAGGCGTTAGTTAGATCCAGTGACAGGACCCAAAGAGTGTGAGTTCAATACCTGATTAAGGCAGTGGAGTATTTGGAGAGGGTAATTAACAGGAGATAACTGATAACAGATATCCATTAAACATGACACGTGGAACTTGAACAGTCTACGCCTGTGAGCGAAACAAAGTGATCAGTTCGACATTCCGACCACAAAGTAAAAGTTTCGGACAATAGTGTACATAATACCTCATCCCAGAAATATAGACAGATACTGAACGTTTGTAATAAATATGGCGACAAAGTTTCAGACAATAGTCCGAATAATGTAAATAGTGTACATAATACCTCATCTCAGAAATATAGACAGATACTGAAGATTTGTAATAAATATGGCGACAAAGATTCGGACAATAGTCCGAATAATATAAATAGTGTAAATAATACCTCATCTCAGAAATATAGACAGATACTGGAGTTAAGTTTGGTGATATAATATGTTTTAGATCTGTGTTTATATTGGATAGTATATTTATTAGTAATCTCTCGAATTACTTTCGATGTAAAGAATTTTTATTTTGTTTAATTAGAGTGGCATTTGTAAAATCAAAATTATGGTCTGTTTCTTTTTTTTTTTTGTCATAATTTAAAAAAAATAAAATAAAAATCGAAAAAAGACAAATTTATAAATGTCTAAATCTAATCTCGATTGATATAATATCTATCAACCAAAACTCAAGCCTGCGGTAGTAAACACGCTGGAGAAGCGAAATTTGAGTAAGAAACGCAAGTTTAAGTGGATTAAGTGGTTGGCGTGTCGGTGAGATTCAATGGTCGCGGGAAAGTGAATGAAGGACAAGAGAATTTTCCCAATATAGCATCGGCAGTAATACGAGGTAGAAATCGACTTATATCTATGCGGACAAGTGGTCCATCTACTTCAGGCTATTGGTCCATGTCCGGAGCTGAAGGAAGAATTGCTGAACGCTTCCGAGTCTAGGCTTTGAATTCTTGTTTCTTCGCATCGCCCCACCTCATACCAGCCTGAACTACACTTGAACGCTAGTTCTTCGATTTTAGAAAGATCCCTTGTAGACTCGACCAGCTGTCAATCTTGTCCGTGAAGTTAGTATCCAGATAACCATGCAGCCATCACAAATGATGTAATAAAATAAAAGCAGTAGTCTTATATAATAGGCACTGTGACAAAAAAGAATCCTTTTTTTCAGTTTTACTTATATATTAGTATATAGATTAAGCACTCCAGATCACGAATGAGAAATGATGTTTCTAATTTAATAAAATTTTATAAATATATAAAATTTTATAAATTATACAAATTTTTATAAATTTTATAAATATATAATTTTTTTATAAATTATAAAATTTTATAAAATTTATAAAAGTTTATAAATTTTATGAAATTTTATAGAATTTATAATCTTTTATCAATTTTATAAAATTTATTGCGAGGTCAAGTTTTTTATTTATGCCAAATGCTTGTAAATTGATCTTCCTCAGAAAACGAAAACAAATATGCTCATAGGATATAATTCCTTAAAATTTAAAAGGTATACATCTAGCTCCTTCTTCAGATAGGATTAAATATTAGGAATTGTATCTGGCAAAAAAAATTTTATTCTCAAAAATATTATTAATGCAATATACTCGTGCAAAAAATAATTATTCTTAGACACCAATATATCTTTGGTCTATAAATAATACATAAAATATTGTTAAACTGTGAAGAAATCATTTAGTCAGTCAATCACATTTTTAAATGTATTTAAAAGTGTTAAGAAAATCGAAATTCATAATCTGACGTGAATAGTCGATCGTAATATATATATATATATATATATATATATATATATATATATATATATATATATATATATATATATACTAATCTTTCGGCTTACATAAGCCATTATCAAAGATCTCAATTACAACATATTAAGCAATATACGGACAAGACAGTGATGATAGTCTGTCATTGTTTACATAGATGATTTCTAAGCGACGATAAATACGTGCATATAAGACACTAGAAGCGAAAATCGCACCGCATCTCATGACGTCACACATGACCACACGAGAGTGAATTGGGGAATGAAGTATGGAAATCCGTTTGTATAAACCAATGGCTTCTGTTACCAATTACAGACATTTAACAATATTTGTAGAGATGCCATAATTGATTTTGTTTAGGTTGGGTTTCAAGTGTTTGATGTATAATGCTTCAAGGATTTTTAGTTTTTGTCTATTGTTTTCATGTCGAAGTATAATTGTGTTTTCGACAAGTATTTTTTGTGTGTGCGGGCAGGCATGTTGTTTTAAATGCCTAAAAATGTTAGAGTTTTCATTCAAATGTAGTATCAAACTTATTAAACTTATCAGACGTTACGAAAAAAATTTACATAAAATAAATAGACAACACTTGTCTATATTATTTAATGAAACGTGCATGAATGAAAAAAATGCTGTCTAAATACACAATATATATATATATATATATATATATATATATATATATATATATATATATATATATATATATATATATATAGTTGGATAGATGTGAGTTTGTGACCTGGGTTTCACGCTTTAGCGATGTCTGACGATCGCTAAAGCGTGAAACCCAGGGTAAAACTCACATCTATCCAACCAAATATGTTAGCTCTATCTCTGATATTGAGCGCTTTCTAATAAGTACCGCGCATATAATATATAAATAATTATACATATATATATATTTATTTATATTTATATACACTCATCACATATATATATATTAGGCTGGTGCAAAAATATTGTCGTTTTTTGACGTTCCACTTAACGTCAAAAACGACAACCTAATATATATATATATGTATATAGTTTAGATATATGATTGCATATGTATGTTTATATTAACCACTAATATTATATATATATATATATATATATATATATATATACATGAATTATTCTCAAAAACTAATGCAAAGGTTAATGATTTAAATGGCGAGACATCCATCATCGCAAACAATTCAAATAGTATACAAAAACCTCAGATCCGTTATGAATGAATTGATCCTTGTTCATATAAATTTCTGCCGTATTAGTTGTTATTTTTACTACAAGCTTTCGTCTGTTCCTACAGACATCTTCAGGTATAGAATAGATGTTGTTTTTTTTTTTTTTCTCTTAGTTTCTTATTTCTTAGTTTTTTCTCTTAGTTTCTTATTTCTTAGTTTCTCTTATATATATATATATATATATATATATATATATATATATATATATATATATATATATATATATAAAAAAAAAGAAAGAACAGTAAGATATAAAATCCGGTGTTCTTATAGATATTTTATTTTTACAAAATAGTGCTCAATGTAAATTTACAGAGCATTAATATTATAAATTAATTGATTTAAAATATGGTTATTTTCGCTACACAGTTCAACCATGTTTCAAAAATAGAAGCTAAAAACCCTAATTTTATTTTTGCAAATAAATTAAAAGCATTAGTTCCATTTCATCTTCAAGCGAATTTTGGAGTAACTTTTAAAATTTACCGGGTTTAAATACACAGCTAAAATCACGTTTCCATGGTTACAGAATATTCTACTCAAATTGAACAAAGGGGTGTCTAGATTTTTCCTTATGACAGTATCATTGTATCAGTTATTAGCTACATTTGGTAAGGGGTGAGGATGTATTTTACACTGAAACCTGACGTCAGTTGAATGGATGTCATCTGAATTTAAAAAAAAAAAAAAAAAAAAAAAAAAAAAATTTTTAACGGTAAAAAATTTTCAACGTCATCTTTTAAAATTAAAGATTTTTTTTTAAAATAATTTTTTATTTAACTACGATTTGAAATATTTTCCTTTTTAATTTTTATTTTACTATATTCTTTTTTAAGAACAGTTAAATGTATTAGAATCCATTATATTATGTAGGATTATTTTAACATTAAGTTTAAGTATGTATATGAGGTTACATTTTTTTTTTTTTTTTTTGTATATGACTATGACAGCAGAAATGGTTACTTAATTTCACTGATTCAGTAAACTTTTCTTTTATATATAAACCTATTATTATAATATTTCACATGTAAGTACTGAGGACATGGGTCATTCAAAAGCTTACATGTTATGGTATTTCATATTAATTTTATTTTACTATAGATGTTATTTTTGGATTCTTTTTAATGCGTGTAGTATTATTTAAAAGAAATTTAGGTTAGAATTCATTCAATTTAACTACAATTTTAATTACAAATTCAAAATTACTACTTTAAAATTTTAAAATATTTTCATTGTTTAGTTTTAATAGACTATATTACTTTATAACAGAAGGAAAATTACTCATATTAAGTAAGATTATTTTTCCATATCAAAGTATATGTAAATTTTTTTTTTTTTTTTTTTTTTTTTTTTTTTTCTTCTTCTTTAAATTTAAATATTATTTAAGTAATATTAATGGCACTTACTACAAAACTAGCTAAGTCATTTCTCAGATTTAGTAAACTTTATTTTATTAATTAATTAATTTATTTATTTCAAATATATGTAACCTAATTAATAAAGTTTCATATGTATGTATAAATAACATGTTAGAATTCATTTTTACTACAATTTTAATTTCAATTTTAAAATTATAACTTTAAAATTTTAAAATATTTTCATTGTTAGTTTTAATTTAGACTATATTACTTTATAACAGAAGGATAATTACTCATAGTAAGTAAAAAAATTTTTTTCCATATCAAAGTATATGTAAATTACAATTTTTAAACTTTTAATTTAGATATTATTTAAGTAATATTAATGGCCCAGACTACAAAACTATCTAAGTCATTTCTCAGAATTAGTAAACTTTATGTATTAATTCAAGTTTAAGTATGTATATGAGGTTACATTTTTTTTTTTTTTTTTATATATATATAAACCTAGTGATATAATGTTTCTCATGTAAGTACAAAGGACATGTGTCATTCAAAAGCTTACATCTTATGGCATTTCATATTAATTTTATTTTACTATATTTGCTTTTTTTGGGTTTTTTTTTTTAGTGCGTGTAGTATTATTTAAAAAGAAATTTAGGTTAGAATTCATTCAATTTAACTTTAATTTTAGTTTCAATTTTAAAATTACAAACTTTAAACTTTTGAAATATTTTCATTTATTAGTTATATTAGACTATATTACTTTATAACAGAAGGAATATTACTCATAGTAAGTAAAATTATTTTTCAATATCCAAGTATATGTAAATTACAATTTTAAACCTTTATATTTTAAAATATTATTTTAGTAATATTAATGGAACTTACTACAAAATTAGCCAAGTCATTTCTCGGATTTAGTAAACTTTATTTATTACTTAATTTATTTATTTATTTTAAATATATGTAACCTAAGTAGTAAAGTTTCATATGTATGTACCAAGAACAGGTTAGAATTCATTTTATTTAACTACAATTTTAATTACAATTTTAAAATTACCACATTAAAATTTTAAAATATTTTCATTGTTAGTTTTAATTGACTATATTACTTTATAACAGAAGGATAATTACTCATAGTAAGTATAATTATTTTCCATAACAAAGTATATGTAAATTACAATTTTAAACTATTATATTTAAATATTTAAGTAATATAAATGGCACAGACTACAAAACTATCTAAGTCATTTCTCATATTTAGTAAACTTTATGTATTAATTAATTAAATTATTTATTTTAAATATATGTAACCTGAGTAATAAAGTTTCATATGTATGTACAAAGAACAATGGGTCATACATTACCTTACATCATCTAGCTTTAGTTATAATTTCATTTTCAGGAGGTGTTTTATCGGATTCATTCAAGTGTTTGTAGTACA
Source organism: Acanthosepion pharaonis (assembly GCA_903632075.3). NCBI lineage: Eukaryota > Metazoa > Mollusca > Cephalopoda > Sepiida > Sepiidae > Acanthosepion > Acanthosepion pharaonis. The sequence goes on along the minus strand of CAHIKZ030001757.1, from coordinate 1,748,548 downwards.
TTTATTATAGAGGTGTTTCGGTTTAGGATACATTTTATTTAACTACAATTTTTAAACGGTGTTTATGTTTTAATACGTTTTAACCACAATTTTAAATTTTAAATAACAGTTTAAAACATTTTCCTGCCATTCAATAGACTTTTTTTTTTTTTTTTTTTTTTTTTTATATATTATTTAAGGAAAATTTTTGACAATGACGGCATATAATAGCTATTTCATTTCTCTGATTCAGTAAATTTTTATTTTTTATAAACTTAGTAATATATAGTTTCTCTTGTATACATAGAGGACACGGGTCGTTTAATGATCTACAAATTCTAGCTCTTCTTATTAACTTCCATTTTACTGTAGGTGTTTTATTTGATTCTTTTAGATGCCAGAAATATTTTGAGAGAGATGTTTGATTTTTATATTTATTTATTCTAAATGAAGTTTGATGTTGGTTGAATCTTTTTTTTGAATTCATGGCTAGTGCAACCTATATATATTTTTATGTTATCAGGATTTTCAATCGAAGAGATATTGCATTGGTATACTAATGATTCAGTGCAACATTTATTTTGTAGTGGGCAATTTTGAGGGTTTCGACAATTACATAGTTTTGTTTATTTACATCAGTTTTTATCTTAATTTTTCTATTGTCTAAATTTTTTTGGTTTTGGTATAAGTGTTTATTTAAGATATTAGCATTATGGTTCTTAATGATTTTTCTAAGTTCTTTGTACAGATATAACTTAATTTTAGTGTGTTTTTATTGAAAATAGTACTTAGTTTATTTTCACAAGGGAAATGCTTGACTATTAATGTGAGGAATTTATGTCCTAATCTGTTCTTTACCATTTGGTTATATGGGGGAGTATACCAAATAATTTTTCTACATCTGTTTTTTCTATGTTTTCCATTTTCATTTTTTTTATATACGCTAGTTTTGGGTTTTTGTAGCCACTATCTTTTAGAGCCTTATTATAGCCATTGATATGCTCATCAAAAATCTTGTTATTAGCTGAATTTGTACTAATTCGTTTACTTATAGATAACGGTATATGTTTAATTATAGATGGGGGGTGATTTGATTTAGGATGTATATATAAAGGATTGGTGTTGGGTTTTTTATAAGGTGTGTATGTATTTTTATTTAGATCTAAAGTTATATCTAGGAAGTCTACTTTTTTTTAATTTAGTACTAACTGTAATTTTTAAGCCCATGCTTTTAAATTCTTTATATAATAACTTTCTAATTCTATCTATTTTGAAGTTCGTTGAGTTTCTAATGACCATTAGCCCATCGTCCCTGTACAAACCAATATCATTTGTATAAGTAAGTGCCATTAATATTACTTAAATAATATTTAAATTTAAAAAAAAAAAAAAAAAAAAAAAAAAATTTACATATACTTTGATATGGAAAAATAATCTTACTTAATATGAGTAATTTTCCTTCTGTTATAAAGTAATATAGTCTATTAAAACTAAACAATGAAAATATTTTAAAATTTTAAAGTAGTAATTTTGAATTTGTAATTAAAATTGTAGTTAAATTGAATGAATTCTAACCTAAATTTCTTTTTAAATAATACTACACGCATTAAAAAAGAATCCAAAAATAATACCTATAGTAAAATAAAATTAATATGAAATACCATAACATGTAAGCTTTTGAATGACCCATGTCCTCAGTACTTACATGGGAAATATTATAATAATAGGTTTATATATAAAAGAAAAGTTTACTGAATCAGTGAAATTAAGTAACCATTTCTGCTGTCATAGTCATATACAAAAAAAAAAAAAAAAATAACCTCATATACATACTTAAACTTAATGTTAAAATAATCCTACATAATATAATGGATTCTAATACATTTAACTGTTCTTAAAAAGAATATAGTAAAATAAAATTAAAAAGAAAATATTTCAAATCGTAGTTAAATAAAAAGTATTGTAAAAAAAAAAAATATTTAATTTTAAAAGATGACGTTGAAAATTTTTTACCGTTAACAATTTTTTTTTTTTTTTTTTTTTTTTTAAATTCAGACGACATCCATTCAACCGACGTCAGGTTTCAGTGTAAAATACATCCTCACCCTTACCAAAATGTAGCTAATAACTGATACAATGATACTGTCATAAGGAAAATCTAGACACCCCTTGTTCAATTTGAGTAGAATATTCTGTAACCATGGAAACGTGATTTTAGCTGTGTATTTAAAACCCGGTAAATTTTAAAAGTTACTCCAAAATTCGCTTGAAGATGAAATGGAACTAATGCTTTTAATTTATTTGCAAAAATAAAATTAGGGTTTTTAGCTTCTATTTTTGAAACATGGTTGGAACTGTGTAGCGAAAATAACCATATTTTAAATCAATTAATTTATAATATATATATATATATATATATATATATATATATATATATATATATATAACTCCTGCTGCTTCCTAGAATCAAAGCTGCTACGTCTGTCCCTCTCGTATACTAAAAAAAGAATGGGAAAAATAAAATCAAATTCCTTAGAGAGGCTAGGCAGCAGGTGGTGGAATACTAAATGTCCCTCTATAGATCTTCCTCCCGCTGCCTCCTAGAATCGATTCTACTACATCTGCCCCTCTCGAATAATAAAACGAATGGAAAAAGAAACCGTCTTTTGACGATGCTGTCTATGATGTGGCTTCGGCATCTGCAGGTTTGAAGCCAGTGGCAACACCGGGTGCAAAATAACTCTGCTTAGCCAGGTTTCAATCCACATCGACAACATGTCTTCGGCAAATTTTAAGACGCGATAAGCTTAGTGAGAGTGAGATAAACTAAGAAAAAGTTATTGACGAAAGAGGACAATAGAAGAACAAATTTCAAGGAGACAAAAGATGAAGAATATTGGGAAAATTGACAGGATAGTCGAAAGGAAAGCAAGAGTTCCGCAAGCGAGAAGTGCGAGATAGAACTTTCTGTGGTTCTTGTCTTCTTGTAAATTACACGCTTGTGCAAATTGATTGAAACAAAACGAATAATTACGTTATTATTTGCATTTCTTAGTACTTCGTATATCCATTCCACGAAGTCGTTCTTTGCAGATTAACCAGAGATTCTCGATTGGATTTAAATCAGGAATGTTTCCGTGCCAGATTATAGTACTTTCATTTACTCACTTGTATGGCCTCCCAGTGTGTTCATGCAGCGTTATAAGTTTCGTACGCTTCTTAGCGGTAACGTCCATCGCAGACAATGACCGTAGGACAACTAACCGACAGTCGAGACAATAGTGTCTGGGCGTGATAAAAATCCGATGCAATCACGGATGACACAATATTTTTCAAGGTCAAACAAATTTCATCAAACACCCCGAAAACATATTCATACTATTGCACGCCACTGCAAATTGCATAATCTAAGGAAAAAATAGAAATCGATTAAACCCTGTCACTTCATTGAGTCTAAAACTGACCGTATGGTGAAAGAAAGGAAACTAAAGCGATTGTTTCAATTAATTTGCACAAGGGTGTATATGATCCGACCAAGAAGATTTAACAAAAGATATTGGACGATTTGT
>CAHIKZ030001757.1:1667500-1737500 GCA_903632075.3 Acanthosepion pharaonis | reverse complement strand
CTCAAAGAGCGGATAAAGCTTTTTCGTCCGGGTAGGGACATACACTGCCTGCTACTGATGTGGTAACGTTCGATGCATCTTTTAGTTGTCGTCAGAGTAGATATTGGACGAAATTTTGATATATAGTCTTAATTTATCAACTCACACAGCCTTTTCAAAAAACTGAATGCAAAGAGAAATGCCATAAATGCATAGACACAGACACGCAGGCACAGGAAGCCCCCCACATTCATATATATATATATATATATATATATATATATATATATATATATATATATATATATATATATATTAGAAGATCAGTCAATTCCGCTAACTTGGTTTCAACATTTCAGCATCTTTTAGGTGATCCCGCTCAATTTTTAATACTATTGTTTCCTGGTTTAATTCAATGACCAACCATTAATTTGATTATATATATATATATATATATATATATATATATATATATATATATATATATATATATATATATATCCGATGCAATGAGAACGAAAATAATATATAAATTCTCACATTCACAGCATTAATCCAAAAGAGGACTCGATAGTGATAGTAGAGCAATAATTATGTATTATCATTTTTTCATATATACAAAAACATTTACTCACTACAAAGATGCAACTTTGTTTCGGTGCATTTTAATTGCACCTCGACTGGTGAGAACCAAAATTGATTATGAACAATTAATTGTTCATAACCAATTAACCGTAACTGCCTAGTAGAAGGTCTTGTTTACTCTGGTAAAGTAGATCTTCTGAAGGGTTAAAAAGAAAGCATACACTGTTGTTTAAAACACGATATGATAATCACAAATATTTCTTTAAGCTAACAGAGTATAAAAATATACAAAACTTGCTATTTCTGTGAGGAAACTAAAGGCAAAAAAAAAGAAAAGACTCATTATGAAATAGGATGTGTTGAGAAAAGCACGTTCATTCAACATCGGGAAGAAAATGTATAAATTTCGCCAAGAGGCGAAATTGGCGATTATGCTAGACACTGTATAGAATCATCTGCTTTAACGAAAGATTGGAGATCAGTAGTGCATGCAAGTAAATTCCTACGAGGAAGCTATGAACCGGGGTTGGAGTATTTCGCCAACTGCAGTCTTATGGCAGTCTTGTATGACAGTAAATATTTGGCAAACTTTTTAATTAACGATTTAGTCCATGAATTGAAACAAGTCTCTTCGACACTCGCTTGAAGTAGAAATAAAACACAGACACACACACAAATACAGAATGAGAAAGAGAGAGACGGTTATAAACAGAGGAGAGAACGTTATTTTTTCTCGGGGTAATAATTATTTATATCCTGCATTTCTGATTATATATTAAAGCCAAACAATTCTATGGACCATTAGGATACACTTCGGGGTTTGAGGCAATATATGAAAGAACAATAATGAACGTTTAATTCTCTTCCGAGAAGCTTTTGTAATCAGAAACGGCGCAACGGAATCCTTCTGCTGCAGATCAAACGGATCCTTTAAGAGATCGGGAACTGATTTTAGCACCTCTTCGATAATCCGACTTTCCTATAGAGATACAAATATCGAACATTCACTACATATATACTTTTTAAACATTTAAATACATATATCACTTTTTAATTCTCCCTATCTAACACTCTCTTTCCTTTTCCATTGATCACTCTGTTTCATGTATCAGGTTGACATTCTCTCTGATTTTATCATTTATATTACAAATGAAGATACCGATGCTTATAGAAATACGTAATCGTCAATATAGTCGCCAATACCTCTTAGAACATTCTTCCATCTCCCAACATGTTTAGAAATGTCACGTGTATAAAACGATTTAGCTTTTGATATGAAATATGAGGCCGCTCCAGATTCAAGTTTTCTCCTGTCAACATTATGTTGACCATGTTCGCCAAGTCTATGAATATAGAATACAGCACAGTACGTAATCTGTTCAATGAAGCAACGTGAAGGATTAATACTCTCGAGTCAGACACTCTAAAGAATCTGACTCTATCGCCAATACCACCAGCAGCAGCTGTTCCGTAATTCTTCAGTCTTCGATATCAAAGGCTGGCCGTGAATATTCGAAGAAAAAAACATGGCCGCCTTTATACACGTCGCATTGAATATTCTGAGCCTTCTGATTGGTTAACCCTTCTATTGGTGAACTATAAAGCTCATTTTGGCTGGCTCACTAGTACCACAAGGTACCCAAAAATTCCAACACACCTTAATCCACTTAAATCGTTCAGCAAATCTCTAACCACGTGGTAATCAGATGGGACATAGTCGGGTGGTTATGGAGTTTGAATCATTTTTTTTTCCCAAACGAGATATATTTGGCTTACGGCGACGTCGCGTTGAAACACCTGTCCCCGTACGATCACCGGTCTCACGCAATGCCGAGTCAGGACAGTACCTAGATGGGTGACCGCTTGAGAATAACAGGTGCTGAAAGCTTGGGTGGCGTACCAGACAACGGATCAGAATTTTTAATCGGAGGGCCGAGTTCCAATTCTCGTGGGTTCGTTATTTTCACTTACGGGCTCTGAAACTTGGACTCTCTCAGCAAAACAACAGCGTCGTTTAGATGGATGTTATACACGTCTTTTAAGAAGAGTGCTTAATCTCTCATGGCGAAACCGCCCAACTCTAGAAATGATATATGAAGACTTGCCGAGAGTATCAACCTTAGTTTGCCGGAGACGTGTCCAGTTCGCCGGTCATTGTGCACGTGCCACAGATGAACTTGTGTCATCATTTGTACTCTGGAGGCAGCCATCATCTGACAATCGATCACGCAAGTTAACCTTTCCAGATAGGATGAAACGAGACACATTGATCCCTAAGGAATATCTTTTAGGAGCTATGACGGATAGGGAATACTGGAGAGGTGTAGTGAGTTCAATCTCGGCTGAGACCGCAGGATGATGATGATGATGATGATGATGGGAAAGGTATGAAACCATCTCTACCCTTCTCAGCTAGGGTTTAATTGGTATCGCTGACTTGTAACGCTAAAACATTATTAACTGCCACCCCTCCAAAACATATCTTACAATCTAAAAATAGTATCTGGCATAAAATAACCCGCAAGATGTTGATAAGCCATAAAAAAACGAATCAATCAATATAACAGATCATTAGTCAGTCACGCAGTGTGAGGCGGGTATTAATATTATGGTAGATTAATCCTTTTCTCTGGACAAATGATAGGCGTTTTCTGTCTATAGTTTCTGCTTCCAAACGACGATGTTGTTATCAAAAGATATTAACGTTGATTGTTTGATTAATGCATAACAATTGATAATGGATGAGTCCTTTAATGTCCTGCGATTGGATTTACATGATCTTCTGTGAATAAAGTGCTGCTTCCGTTTGCTGGTTTGGTTTCTTGACTGATAACACTGAAGGCGGCGCTAAACATTACGGTAAAGGATTTATTTCTCATAACCAGGAACAAGACATTCCGAAAAGAATACTTGAAATTGTTGTGCAAGACAGGGGTCGGCAATCTTTTGCTAAACATGTGCCGACTTAGGGTTTTAAAATCATTTAATCTATCAACAGAATATGTATTTTTATACAAGTCAAGTCAAATATAGTTGTTCTACAACTGATTTTATATGTCTATCTATAAAAGGCAGGATGTGTGTGTGTGTAATTTTCGACGGATTTGCACCAAAATTTACATGCTCATGCTCGAAGTTAGCGGGAAGGCCAACAACGACTTTGCATTTCCCAACTCTTATCGAGAGTGGAAATAATCGATTTGTTCATGCTTCTACGGCAGTTTCCATGTAGTTAGCGGCCATTTTCTACTGGCCAGAGTGAGAACCTATAGCTGGCTGCCACGAATAGGTAGGAAGATTCTATTGGCCAGCATGAGAGCCAACAGCTGACCGACACGAATGTTAGCTAGCATGCTAGCATGCAAAAAAATCGATAGCTGCATTCGTCACAAGTGGGAAAAATTTAAATCTACATGGCACTTTACTCCAGTTGGTACATTCGCTTGCTTAAACTCAACGCTGATTCTGATTCCGCAGAATTGGGTTGGGTGTGAAAATGTATTTGTTGTTAACATTCTTTTTTTCATTCGGTTTTTCCAGTTACGAGTACTTTTTTTTAAAGCTGATCGTTTTGTGTTCATTTTGTTTAGTTCTTTTTTTCGTAACAGATTTAATGTTTAGTATAGAGCTTAGAAAAAATTCACAGTGTGAGATAGGCAAGAAGTAAGACATGTAGCAACATCAGCACGGCAAAGGGAACTCCTTTAAAGGCAAGGAAGGGCAAAAATATTTTAAGTCAAGTGATAGCGATTGCTGTATGAGTCGTACGATTTTTGAATCAAGCACGGGCAACGCCGGGCCATGCTGCTAGTTGTGATATATAATATATATACTTTAGTATTGTTGTAGTAAACCCTCTTACAGTATAATCAACTCTTCCTCCTCACATAAATACAAACTGCGAGAGTCGGATAGGTGGAGTGGAGTAGTAGACGCAGTGCTAATCTACTTATTACTAACACTATTGTTTTGTATATATCTTCAATATACTTTTTCAACCTACCTTCATCTTCCGTGTCTTACTTTCTGGCCCCTAAACAGGGCACAAGTATATGTTAAAATTGAAACAGCTAAATCACTTTGCGTTGTAGTAGTTATTGGTTTGGACATCGTGATGTCATTTCCTGCTGCATGCCGTTGCAAATTGTCGTAGGTTGCGGAAAAGCCTGGTGTAAGCAACGATTCGCAACAAGTAATGCGTTATTAGCGATTAGGTAGAAAGGTCGTGTTAATCCAATACAGTAATTTTTAAAACTCAGTTCACTGGCTATAGCGGCATGATTTCCTGTCAAAATCGAAATCGTCTGAATGGAGTCCTTTCGGACAACCTTACCTTACCTCATCCTCAACAATAGAATTTCCAGTTTTGAGTCAGCAGAATTTTTCCCTCAATGCATAAGTGCTCAGTGTGGCGTTCACGTGTGACCTTGCATTGACACCATTAGGAAAATCATATAGGAGAAAACTATCGATGAAAGGCCAATAATGAAATTTAATTCTATGTGGAAAATATTGTTGCAAACAGAAATGGCGCAACAGAATCATTCTTACAGATAACACTGATGATTTGAGAGAGTGTATTTTAACGGTGACTGATTATAATACGTCTTACGACAATCCAACTTTAGTTGGGATGAACATAGGAGCAAGTTCCGAACTATATTAGACATATTCTTATAACATGAAATAAACACATTAATCAAAGAATAACAATTAATCAACATAAACAGGCAATACTTTACATCATTTATTCAGTCTAGGACTTTCGTTCTAACCAGGTTCATCTACATACATACATACATATATATATATATATATATATATATATATATATATATATATATATATATATATATATATACACACACACATACATACATATATATATATATATGCATGTATGTGTGTGTGTGTGTGTGTGTGTGTGTTGTGTGAGTGGTTTGTGTTTGAGTGTAGGTATTGTGCAGCTTGGTAGGTAATTAATATGAATAAATTGAAATTTATATATATATATACGTAAACTATATTTCAATTAGGTTTTATTAAGGAAAGTGATTTGTTCATTCAAATTTATTACAACTATTATATATATATATATATATATATATATATATATATAAGTTTTTCATTTCTATCTATCACTTTATATATATATATATATATATATATATATATATATATATATATATATATATATATAATAAAAGATAGGTAGATAGAAATGAAGAAACTTATATCGATATATATATATATATATATATATATATATATATATATATATATATATATGAAGGGACATAGATAGATTGATAAAGAGATAGATTACATAAATATATAGAGAGATAGATAGATAGATAGATAGATAGATAGATAGATAGTGATAAATTGATTGGGACAGATAAGTAGACATATGAGATTGCAATAGACAGTTAAGATATGAAGAGGCTTAGATATACAGAGAGATAGATAGAGTTTTGTATTCTGAGACTAACAGTTAAAGATCGTGCTTTTCATATACGCCAACTTTTAAAGCGTTTTTCTGTAGATTCGAAATAAAAGTGTGTTCCATTTACTTGTAAATGTTCAGTTTGCCCCACCCGCTCTCGTAATACATGCGTCACTCGGGTGAATTTGATTGGATGCTGTGTGCACCGAATTGACAACCATGTCAGAATTAGTCTCATTGATGCTTATGCATCGCCAACGAGACGTAACTTCCCATCAACCATGATCGGCAGATGATCATGGCCCAAATTCTTTCAAAAAAGGGAGCGACACGCGAACAAGATTAGCGACGACGCATTATCTTTCGGCGATGCGAATACACATGCGCAGTGTGTACGCATATGTCGTTTTTTTCCGAATGCATTTTTAGATCTTTCACGTTTTCTTGCGTGATGAAGTCGTGTGGATATAAGAGCTGTTTTTTTATTGTTTTAAGTTTCTGAGAGTATTTATACCAGTCGGCATTTTTGTCTGGCTAAGAATTTTCCTATCTATCTATCTATCTATCTATCTATCTATCTATCTATCTATCTATCTATCAAATACAGTCTGTTCATTCTGTTTATATCTATCTATCTATCTATCTATCTATCTATCTATCTATCTATCTATCTATCTATCTATCTATCTAATTCAGCCTGTTCATTCTGTTTATATGTATCTATCTATCTATCTATCTATCTATCTATCTATCTATCTATCAAATTCAGTCTGTTCATTCTGTTTATATCTATCTATCTATCTATCTATCTATCTATCTATCTATCAATCTATCTATCTCAATTCATTTTCATTCTCTTTTAAAGACCCCCCACACATATATATATATATATATATATATATATATATATATATATATATATATATATATATATATATATTCAAACATATGTCCTTAAATTATTTGAACATAATATGTCTATTTTTATAATGATACTTGCTAATTCTCAGCATCAAGAAATTGATAAGTGAAAAAGTCAAGATTATTCCACGAAATAGGATTAAATTAAGATAGATTAAGACAGATTAGCGGCAAGGTCTCACCATGTAATTATTGAAATGGGTAGATGTAGCCGTATGTTTTATGTCAGATGTTTCTTCTATCGGACTTCTCGCTTGTGGGACTCTCTTCCTGTTCCTTGCTTCCCAATCAACTTTCATCATTAAAAATTTAAATGCAATGTCAATCAGTATCTTAAACTTTCTTCATTTCTTTTGTTTTACTGTTCTCTCTCCTTCAATATTTTCTCATATTTTCTAGCACTCCGTAACACATTCTGTCGTAGTGGCTTTGCATTCTTTCTTGAGGTGAAATGACTTAAATATATTTAATTATATATATTAGGACCTTGAATAAGTTCTCGCTGTTTTCCAATAGATGACGTCTCCCAGAACTTCGTGCATGTAGTTTCGGATGGTAACTCATCTATATGGAAGTACTATAAGCAAGCTTGTAATTCAGTGTATGTCATTTCGCTGAAGTGAAAACAACTTTGTTTTTCATAGAGTTAAATTGATCGGATTTCGTGTTAAAGTAAGTGTATTTCGGGGAATTTTACTGCACTACTTTATTCAAAAGATATCTGCTGCTGAAGCACACAGAATTCTTGTTGAGATTTACGGTGACCGTGCTCTATCGCAAACAACATGCAGAGATTGGTTTAGACTCTTCAAAAATAATGGTTTTGATGTTGAAAATAAAGAACGCTCTGGCGCACCGAAAATGCTGGCAGACGAAGAATTGGAGACATTATTTCACGTATACTCATGTAAGGGGAAAGCTGAATATGTAGAATCATTAGGAGTTAATCACACAACAGTTTCAAAACGTTTGAAAGATTTAGGAATGATTCAAAAGCAAGGCCATTGAATGTCCTTCGAGTTGAAACCGAGAGACCTCGCACGGCGTCTTGTTACGTGTGAACAGCTGTTTCAACGAAAATGAAGTGTGTTTTGCATCGTATCGCGACCGGCGATGAAAAGTAGATACACTACAAGAACCCTAATTTTAGAAGATAGTGGGTTAAGCACGGCTATACATAAAAAACGGCGGCAAAGCTAAATGTCTATGGTTCGAAGCTTTTTTTCTGCATTTGGTGGGATCAGCTGGGTGTAGTTTATTATGAGCTGCTCAAACCGACCGATACTCTCGCGGGAGATCACTATCGACTACAACTGATGCATTTGAACCGAGCATTGAAGAAAAACGACCACTATAAGAACAGAGACACGACAAAGTGATTTTGCAACATGACAACGCCAGGCTACATGTTGCAAAACAGATGAAAACCTACCTAAATGGGAAATTCTACCCAACCCGCCGTATTCACCAGATATTGACCCGTCGGGTTATCACTTGTTCAGATCGATGGAATATGGCCTGGCTGAGCAGTACTTTCATTCTTATGAAGATGCCAAATAATGTGTCGACTCGTGGCTAGCCCGAAAAGTCCTGTCGTTTCTTCGATGTGGAATTCAAATACTGCCAGAAAGATGGGAAATTTAGTGGCTAGCGATAGACAATACTTTCAGTGACATGATTCTTACTAATGTTTGTAAATAAAATATTAATTTTCATAAAAAATCAGCAAGAAATTAATTATTCAATATATATATATATATATATATATATATATATATATATATATATATATATATATATATATATATTTATTTGGGCAGTAATCTCTATTTTATAAATGTTTATTTGAAGACAACAAACGCTGAAATTAAACTTTTACTTATATTAAAGTAATATCTTTTTTTTTTCGATAAAGACTTTGTAAAAACTGTCCAAATGATCTCTGGATCCAATAGCTTTTGACTGGTCTACTAACCATTATCAACGATTCTTTTCTTCTTGAATATATTGATTTTTTTTTAGGAATAAGAATATTTACATTCTCGAAAACATGCAGCACGTTGACGCTGTGTTCATAATTGATATTCCTGACAGCTGGATTCTTTGGTTTCTTTAGACATTGTTCCGTTTTTTGTAACCGTTTTCTGCATTTAGAGAAGTGCATTATACCTGCGCCTGTGGATGCACATATATGACATTATGCACATATGAGCGTCGATATTGCAGTGTGGTTATATGAGCTATCCTCTGATATATATATATATATATATATATATATATATATATATATATATATGTAAGTGAACATTGAAGTCAACACTCAGAGGCGAGAGTGTTTCATGCTCACCGCAAATATTATGTGGTCTGATGATTGCGTTTAGCATAAAACAGTCTGTTGCCTCTAAGTGTTGACTTCAATGTTCTGCAATATTGACTGCAATATTCACTTTTATATGTACAAGCGGTCTATCGCACAGCACATTATCTCATAAATATAGCATACCATATTTCTTCATATATATTGTTATACAATACCTATGGACTATAAGGGGTATGCCCCAATCCTTATAAATACAGTGGAATATACTATATGTCGTTTCACTGTGGTCTTCCGTCGTGTGCTTGTCAAACTCTCTTCCTTCGGGCTGACGGGAACCCTGACGAGACTGTGCCGGAGAGCTGAGTTTCACCTAGGGAGGTGTATACAGCTACCCTACCCCTTTTTTACGGGGTCTACGGTGAATTTTTGACCGGGTCTACGGACATGTATATCCCACAATAAACTTTGGCTTTGTGCCTCATCCGACCGCGTGGGGCGGTTAGTGAATATCTCCCTGTGGCCTTTTACTGTGTGCTTATCAAACTCTCTGCCTCTAAGCAAAGAGGAACTCAGACGAGGCTATGTCGAAGGGCAGAGTCTTGTCTGGGAATTGCAGACAGCTACTCGACCCTCTGCATCCGGGATCTACGGGGAATTTTTGCCCAAGTCTACGGGCTCGATTCACGCCAAATTAAATTCGGCCTTGTGCCACATCTGAACGCGTGGGAAGGTTAGTGAATATCTTCAACACTGTTTTCCAGACATTTTACGACCGCTATTATTTTGAATTTACACCACTTACGTTACATTGATTTTATTTACATTTTCTTACATGTTTTACTGTTTATCGCAAAAGTTTGATGTTTTAATTCTTTTGTTTAACCTCCCCACCCTATTTTTTATCTTATTCTTTTATTAGTTTCTTAATTTTCTCTTATTTTTAAAGCTTATTTATTTTTAATATACTTTTCCGTTTAATTTTCCGTAATTTTTCATTGTCTATTTTTATATACAGTGTAACCCGGATATAAGTGAGTTGTCGGGACCGGAGAAGAAGTCTCTTATATCCTGTTTTCTCTTATATCCGGGTTTGGTCTATTTTATTTAGGTAAGTATGGGCTCAAATTTGGGACCAGAGAAAATCTCTCTTATATCCGGGTTTCTCTTATATTCGGGTCTCTTATATCCGGGTTACACTGTATACTCTGTATCCCACCACAAGACTTTATTTTTTTCTCGTGTTCTTTGTTTTGCTTTTTGTTGCCCTTTAAATATCTGGTAAAACTTTCTGTTTTTATTTGTTTAATCTTTTGTGAGTTTATTTTTCGTGTTTATTTTTTTCTAATCTGTCCGGTTTTTTTTCTTCTTAATTTTATTTTTCGTGTTTCGATTTTTTGGGGGCTGACTTATATTTTAACAGAAGACATCTTGTTATTTTTTGCATTTATTATTTCGTATTTCCTTGTGTAGAATTTTGTCTTATTGTTGTATTATTTTTTTAAAAAAAAAAGAAAGAATTATTGTTTATTTTTGTTAAACTCTTTCTTTTTTTGCTGTCTTTGTGTATTTTTTCTTTTTAATTTTTCGCACGTGTAAACTTTTATTTTGTATATTTCTATTTTTCGTTTAAAATTTATTTGTGATTGTTATCGTTTTTGTCTTTGTCTTTATGTAACGTTTCGTTTTTTCGTTCCGTTTTAAAGTTTAACGTCTGTCTTTTACGTAAGTTTTCTTTTTTTAAGTAACCCATTTTTCACGTCTAAATGTTTTGTGTCTGTATTTTGTCCTGTTAACTTTTTTATTATGATTTATTTGTATTTATCTTTTTGTTTACTTGTATTTTAATTTTCTCTTTCTGTTTTTTCTAAAAAGGAAGAACAAATTTTTTCATTAGAAATCTTAAAATGACTGGCCTTAGTAGGCCAATCAAAAAAAAAAAAATGGCCACCACAAAGACCCTCCTGATAAAGAAAAATATCTGATTAATCGAAGATGTTGGAGGATAATAATAATCACTAACCAGCTAACGACGGAGGGGATAGGGAATTAAACTAAAGAAAAATGGGGCCAGAAATAAAAGTAGTCAATGAGCATATACCCCCTAGCTAAGTTAACTGGAATGAAGAAACTAAACAGACAAAAAACAACCCTAAACTAATTTAATCCGAGCTGGTTATCCTGTGTTCAACACAGGGAGAATAATATGCTTATGCCTAACCGACATCAAACTGCCATTCAAATCAGTCCCACTCACTCGAAAAAGCGGGCAAGATTCACCCATTTCTTTTTTCATATTCTGAAGAGAGCCGCCTCTTTTCCGCCCTAATCTTGATTTTAAGCTGATGCTTAAATTAAAAGATCAGTTGTGAAGAAGTGAAATTCTCGCCTCCATGGAATCACTTCTAACGTCCAAATAACGACTCTCATGAACCCTAGCAAGCAAAAGAATACATAGTGTTCAACTTTCGTCAACGGCGGTGGTACGTTGCTAGAAAAAGAACTAGCCTCAAGGACAAAGAATTTACCGCGCAGCATGCGGACCATGAGACTTTCTACAAACTTGCATAAATGGCGCTACGAACCTGCAATGAAAGAAGGCGTGGCGGACGCAGTTTGTAGATTTCTTCAAGCCCGCTGAAAGAAGTATTTTGGCGACTCAGATGTCTCAGCCAGGTGAGTGATGCCTCATCGTTATTGAGGCATTTCAACCCGGGCGCCCATGGCCATTTTGAGCGAACCTCCTGCTTCGTAAGACCGTGCTCGTCAATCAGTTCATCACGGATGCACCCCCTAATTAAAATATGATATGATGCCTCTACGATATGATGCCCTTGGAGAGGCCATCCGACGCCCGTAATAGTAATACGACATTCACTGTAGAAGGATCACTCGCCTCGTGGTGAAGAATCGGCCTCCTCCTCACACGCATGCACTCTTCTCAGGGCACCCTCTTGATCCGAATTGCGACACATCCGATCTAGGAACGCGATGCTAGGCATACCCACGACCGCCTTCAGAGGTAACAGATCTCCCAAGGTACCACAGCCACCTTGCGTCTCCGCAAGGAGAATAAGAGCATTACTCATCATCATCTTGCGGCCTCAGCCGAGATGGAACTCACCAATACTTTGATTGGTGTAGTTCATAATCTTGTCATATAGCTGAATTCTTAATGCTTCGCTAGGGCTATCAAGGGTGTTTTTATCGTGACACCATCACTAAATGGATTGCCAACCAAGGCTCAGAGAGCAGGTTTGAATTCAGAGTTTTCCTTCTCCTAGACCAGTTGCCATCCAAGGCTATAGAACCCAGTCTGTCCTGCTATTTACCCATAGCTTGAGGGAGAAGAAAGAGGATTCACACCTTTCCCAAGGGTGTTAGCACGTAAGTGAATGTAATGGATTCGGCTGGAATTCCAAGCCGCTATCCATTACTCCACCGTGCCTTACTAATTATAGTGGAACACACCTATTCTATAGTTAATAGATTCTCCCACCTATTCTATAGTCAATAGACTCTCCCCCCTATAATAAGTAGGAGTAGTAAGAGTAACAAGGGAGTCGCTCAGGAGTTGGTCAGTCAGTCGATGCCGGACGACTCTTAGTCGGATATTAAAGTATCAGCCACCACAACTAGATTTCTCTGTGTTGTACCTATTATATCCAGTTCCTAACGTTTTGTACGTCGAACCTGTTTGAGGACCGACTTAGTACAAATACAAGCCTCCACTGTGAAATCACTCCATAACACTAATGCAATTAGTACGATAGACGGAAGTGGAAGTACCGAGAGTTGGTAATGTAGCATAGGGAGTTTCCCTTGTACCTACGAGCATTTCATTTCCAAATGGATATCGGGAGCGAACCATACGCCAAGTATCTTGACCGGCCCATTCGTCCAGAGGAAAGGTCAAGGAAGAGAAACTTCCTTCCACTCCCCCAACCGCAAGCCAACAGACTTATCGCGGTTGATCTTGGCCCCGGTCACCATCTCATACCTACTGATTTCTTTGTTGACACAAGAACCGAAACGTCATCAGCATGGGCAGAATACCTGGCCGAGGTGGTAGCAATAGGTAGGTAAATTCAGCGTAGGTCCGGATTCGCCTTTAACTTGCAAAGTAAGGGTTTCAACGCAAGGGCGTAAAGCAAAGACGAGAGCGGACAAGCTTTACGAATGGAGCGAGACAATACAATAGGCTCCGATCGTACCACATTCACTTCCACCAGCGCATAGGGAGTCGCATAGAGAAGTCGGATCCAGGTGCGAAACTAGCCGCCGAAGGAAAAGCCTTCAGAAATCGATGGTCAACCCTATCAAAAGCATTGGACTGATCTAATTTTATCAGCGCAGCTTCACTCTCGATTGCTCGGTCATCAAGAGTACCATATGAAGGTTGTCCTGGATAGTCCTGCCCTTCACAACATAAGTCTGTTCGGAGCTAATAAGAATAAAATAGCCAAAATTTTTAATTCTGTGTTTTAAAATGGTTAAAGGGTGAAAGTTACCTAACACATCCCCACCGTTATTTTCCTTTCGTAGCAACTTGATCACACGCACCTGGTGAAGCGTTGAGGTTTGGGCCTCTGCTTCATCCAGTTGTTAAACATCAGTACCAGTAAATGGACGTCTTCCCCAAGTACACTCGTAGGAAAGACCATCTAATCCCGGAGATTTATCCTGGCCAATCTGCTTAGAGCGGATCGCAGATTTCCGACTTTGTAATGGGACACTCGCACCTAGCTGCTTCAGGGAAAATCGACGTCGAATTGATTAGATTATGTTAATCATGGAACACCCCGACCTGAAACCACGCTGGTATTCGGGATTTACCCTTTCAGCGAGCTTCTGTAGTCTACGAAGGACCACACGGGTGAAGCCCTTATCGACGATTTTCAGCAGGGAGATTTCTCTTCAACTGTCGCAATCGCTTTGGTCCCCCTAATAGGTAACTATGTTGCAGTCTCTCATATACTTCACTCATCATTGACAGATTAGACGCACCATGTGGTTAAATATGTCACCCTTCGCGCATTTGATTGCCTCTGATAGAATGCCATATTTTCTTGTTTTTTTTTCCTCTCAGTAACTTGTCAATGGCTCTGCTCGACTCGCCAACAGTCGGCAATGCGTTCAGACCCTCCTCAAGCGCATCGTCCGAAATACTGCTCTCCCTAGAGAAGAGTACAGAGTAGTTCTCCACCCCCTATCAATTTGTTTGGGTCCTTGATAATCATGCCAACCGGAGATTTCAGCGGTGCTGTCTTACATTTGGTTGGGTCAATGATTTTCTTAATTCCTTACGTAATTCTTTCTATCTATCTATCTATCTATCTATCTATCTATCTATCTATCTATATATATATATATATATATATATATATATATATATATATATATATATATATATATATATATATATATATATTGTTGGTTGATGAATAAATTGTCGTCTAGATTACGCATAAATAAAAGCAAGACTAACATCTCATTTTAACGGAAATATTTATCAAAATTACATAAAATATCTTTAAATCCTGAAGAGTAAATTTATTCAATAAAATCGCCATCGGCTTCCAACATAGCCTCCAGACGACTTCGAAATCTCTTGCATTCCTTCTGGGTGATCTCCTTGTTTAAGTTGGTGAAATCTGCCATAATTTATTTAGATTTAAAAGCAAAACACAACACACTTTTTACGTACCCGGATAGAATCGACTACGGCAAGCAATCTAAACATTGGACGAATAAATAGCTTTAATTATCTTCCCAGACCAAAACAAACAATTAAATAAGCGACCTAAGCATATCACCCATCGAAACTTGTTTTTTTACTACGTTAATAAAACATCAAAAACTGAAAAGAATAAATAAAACAAAATGAAAATGAAAAACAAGTAAAATAAATTCACCCAAATAAATAAAGAAAGAAACAAGCCATTCCCAAAAAAACTAACCGCCAGAATAGATTACCCACAATGCACTACTGACCCATGTATATAAATTGTCAAGGTGAAATCCAACATTCATGGCCTGACGATTGTGTCTAGCACTGAACAGTCTGTCCACTCTGAGTGTTGACTTCAATGTTCTTATATATATATATATATATATATATATATATATATATATTTAGTTG
This sequence comes from Acanthosepion pharaonis, assembly GCA_903632075.3. NCBI lineage: Eukaryota > Metazoa > Mollusca > Cephalopoda > Sepiida > Sepiidae > Acanthosepion > Acanthosepion pharaonis. The sequence continues at coordinate 1,722,110 of CAHIKZ030001757.1, read as the reverse complement.
GATTGATGTGAGTTTGTGATCGTTTCAGATCGTCAGACAATTGTCTGACGATCGCAAAAGCGTGAAACCCAGGGTCACAAACTCACATCAATCCAACCAAATATGTTAGCTCTATCTCTGACATTGAGCGCTTTCTAATAAGTACCACGCATATAATATATAAATAATTATATATATATATATATATATATATATATATATACATATATATATATATATACACTTTTTCATATTCATACACACACACACACACACACACACACACACACATATATATATATATATATATATATATATATATATATAAATGAATTCAAGCAAAAGAAGGTGATTATGGCACTATGCAAGTGGCTACATAGAGTAAAAGAGTAGGTAATTCTATTTGAACTGGAATCTCAATTCTAAACAGGAAGGAAGGTATAAACCTCTACTCTTGTTCAAAAATTCGGGGAGGAGTGTGAACTAAAAATTCTTGAAAAGTGCTTCATATATTCTTTTCATTTCATAGCGCATTTTCACGCTGACCTATTTTTCAGTGCCGTTTTCGATCAATTAATTGGGTCTATACAAAAACGCTAACGTCCGCTTCTTTCTTACGTCCATATATTGGCTTGATTCATAATTAATTTCCGTTTTGACGAACCGATTCTAAAGATGTATGTATCATCCTAACTAACTGTTCCTTAAATATATCAAAATAGCTAATAATAAAAATGGTTTCCATCCGACGGTGTTCAACGCCAAAGTCTACAGATAGACAAGGATAAATCTCCAGAAGCGACCCCTTAATCTAAGCAAGGAAGGAAGATAATTTCATACATGAACCGGAGTTGTCGTTCTTAAAACACATAGAAAGATGGATGTACAATTATACATCCAACGACTGCACCGTGTCCATAAATCCAGATGTAAACAAGGATTAGGAGAGAAGATAAAGAGTAAAGATTAGGAGGGTTTATCGCAGCATACTATTTAAATCCTCAAGACTGATAGATATTTATATATTATGTATTCCATTTATACACATGAGGCGTATCTGACCAATAAGAAGTCATCAAAAATCTTAACATACCAGTACTTTGTCTCTTTGCTTTTCTCGTTTCTATCTGCATCTCTGGCAAAGATTATTAAAAGTGAAACAAACGTAAAACATGTTAGGTTAGGATTCGTTTCATACTTGTTCTTTATTTTATTATCTTATTGTATTCCTCTTCGCATTAAATAATTAGCATAAAATATCAAGTTTCATAGTCTAATAAAAGGTTTAAAAGTTTAACACAATCATAAGACAGAAAAACCCTTTATGAAAAAAAAAACAATTGTAGTTCAGTGCGACGCGTTTAATTACGAAACAGTCCTTTTGAAAAAAAATAAAAATAAAATGATAAATAAATAAAATAAAATAAAATTCTCTAGACACTTAACGACATATTATGGTGCCAAAAGCTATATTTCGCTGTGACTGACCAGACGATATGCGCACATGAATGCCATCATTCGCTTTGAAATGCATATCTCCACCCTACCTCGGCTTTCCGAAGGTGACTGATATGTGGATAAAAACTAACTCTTAGACCCCTTATCAAAATATCTGCCCCAGCCGTTTCCATAGTAATTAATTTTGCGAATGAACATGCTTATAAAGATGCGTAAATTTCAAGATTGGTTATTCGTAAATTTTCGCTTGAGGATGAAACAGGGCTTGATACTTTAACTCAATTTAATTTAAATAATTATACTGAGGTTTTCGGCTCTCGTTTTTGAAACATGTGAACTTTTATGTAGCGAAGGAATAATATGTTTTTAAATAATTATATATATATATATATATATATATATATATATATATATATATATATATATCGTGCCAAATTCTGCAAGACGTATTTCTTTACTAATTGGTCTAGATATTTAAATTGTCACTTTCTGATTCTAAATAGAAGTTTCTATTTTGTTTCTATTTTTCTTGAAACTTTGTTTCTGCTCACAGGATCAATTCACGCCTGATGAAAAAGAGACACAAAGCAATCGAAATTTGTATCTACTGCTGAGGATACCGAACATGTGTGACAGTACGTAGTCTTAGAGAAAAATGAAAATAAAAAAAAACCCTATGCTTCATATCAGGCACTTAAAATTTCATTGGGCCTCATAACGAGGAAAGTAAGCTGAGAAAACTTGACACTCAGAGGACACATTGAAGGCAAGAGGGATCGAAGTAATCAACGCATAAGCTCCCAAGCGAGCTTGAATAAATCTATGGCGAAATACTTTTTAGGAGAGATAAAAATTACAAAGTGGAAATACCAAAATGAAACACGTACAACAATTTAAATATCTAGGAATTGTTTTAAAAAAGTACGACAAAGTGTGACATTGAAATCCGAAGTAGCGTTGTTTGGTTTGTTGTGTTTTGTGGTATGTCAACCTCAATGAGTTATTTAAGTTTTTTTATTGCTGGTAATATATTGTCAAAAATATATTTCTGGTAATAATTTTTCCTTCAAAAATGTATTACTGACAATATATTTTCAAAAAGCAAAAAAGTACTGCTGGTAATATTTTTTTCAAAAAATGTATTGCTGGTAATAGTTTTTTTTCTTCCAAAATTTATTGCTCATAATATTTTTTTTTTACGAAGTATTCCTGGTATTAAAACCCAATATTACCCCAGTTTCGTGGTTAACTATTTGATTATAGCTGAAACCCTAACAGGTGCTACCACCCCGGATCAGGTTGGACCTAGGAGCAGCAACAATTAAGAGGTTCCTCAAAACCTTCTGATCACATACCTTGCTGCTGGACGTAGTTTATCGTCTTACCCAGGACGGAAGTGGCGTTGTGATAGCCAAAGATACACACCTAAAGTCAAGCAGAGTATTAAAAAACAGAAAATATTTCGCTAGAATCAAAGAAACGAGTACTGTTACCAAATACGTGTCCTCCGTCTATCAGGCAGTAAATGCTAGATGAAGTAGAAACTTGAAACAGAAGTGGTTCTACCGAAGGATGCTGGCAATACTATGGACTGAATATGTGAGCAACGACGAAGTTTTAGAGAAAATGAAAACAAAATGGAGACTTATACTTCTCAGGAAGAACCTGTTGAAATGTCTCGGTTACATAAGGAGGAAAAAGGAAAATCTAATACTCAGTGAACAGATTTAAAGCAAGAAAGACAGACGAAAACAACGCATAAACTTCCTAGCAAGCTTGAGTATATGGATGGCAGATTACGTTTTAGAGTGATAACAGAAAGAGCTACACAGGACAGGAAATTGTGGAGAAACATTATCGCAAACGTTTTGAAGCGACGCTGTACAAAGAAGAAGTACCTTGAAAAAAATAAATAGAAAAACTGGGCTTCTTGATTATATTATACAGTAATACTGGTAATTCTACGAGTACTGGAAGAAAGCATTGTAGATTAATCTGGTATCTATCTATATTTCTGAGATGACGTATTATGTACACTATTTACATTATTCGGACTATTCTCTTCATCTTTGTCGCTATATTTATTAAAACATTTCGGCAGTTGTACGCTTCGGCCTTCTTCATGTGGTTGGAATGTCGAACTGAACCCTTTATTTCGCACACTGGGGTAGTCTGTTCTAGTTCCTTTAAACACGGCACGTGGAACTAGAACAGTCTACCCCAGTGAGCGAAATAAAGGGTTCAGTTCGACATTCCAACCACCTGAAGAAGGCTGGAGCGTACAACGGCCGAAACGTTGTAATAAATATGGCGACAAAGGTGAGGACAATAGTCCGAATTATGTAAACGGTGTAGATTAATCTATTATGAACACAGAATACTGGAACAGACTTTGTGTTTTATCTGTAAAGAATTTTCAAATACTATGCTGATATTTCCAAAATACGAACAGGAAGTTTGAAACAGATGCATGCAGTTCTTTCTTCCAAAGTCTCAGCTGCTCTTCTTACGACTAGAAAGGAAAGAAATTAAAAACACTTTTAACTCTTTGACCGTCCTGGGTATGACGATAAACTACATCCGGCAGCAAGGCCTCTGATCAGAAGATTGAAGGTTTGAGGAGCATGGGCTACATATTAATTGATGTTATTTCCAGGTCTACCCTAAGCCTTGATGGTAGCATATGTTAGGGTCCAAACTATGGGCAAATATTTCATCCACAAACTTGTATCAAATTAGAGCTCTTTGGCCACAGCAAAAATAAACAAAAACTTGAGTTACGGTTAACTGCAAACGGATATATCCAGAAAATGCATGATAAAGGGTTCAGTTCGAAATTCCAACTTATATCACCTGAAGAAGGCCAGAGTGTATAACTGCTGAAACGTCGGGAATATGACAATTAAGGTAAGGAGTCCGAACAATGAAATTTTTTTACGCGTTTCACCCCAAGCAAGGCGGGAAGCCACTAGCACGCAAGAGGATACAGAGATTTGGAGCCAGAGCAAAAAGGAGTGAAAGAGGAAAGGATGAAGAGAAGGATAGAGGGTATATCAAGGCATCTGAAGACGTCGATTGACATTACATTTGAATAGTTGGAGATTATAGTTATCAGGGAAACAGGAAAAGGGGAGGGAGTTCCACAGGCCAGAAGTGCGAGACATGAAGCTGTTGGAGTAGAAGAGACGGCTACATTTAACAGTTTCGACAGTGAAAGTGTGAGAGCGAGATGCCAGCTTAGTTGAACGCTTAAATTCATGAAATCTGGGAACCAGCGAAGGCAGCTAATCTGAGCAGTTTCCAAGAAAGTACTTGTAAAAAAGACAGAGGGAGGCGACGGCACGTTAGTGAGATAGCGAATGCAGACGAGATGCCAGATCAGGGCCAATTACATTGCATATTCGTCTCTGGATTTCATCAAGGACCTTGAGAAAACAGATGGGGTAGTGTAAATATTTAAAATAACTCATCTCAGAAATAAAAAAAAATTATAGTAAAAATACTAACAATACATTTTCATAGTAAAAAAAAAATTACTAGCAATAAATACATTTGAAAACAAAAATACCAGCAATACATTTTTGTTAAAGAAATTACTAATGCTCACAAGAAAAATAAATTTTGCTATTAAATAACCCATAAGTTGTTGATATGCCGCTACACAATCAAACAAAGTAACTCACTGTTTGACTAAAGCAATCGACAAATATATCCAAACAAATCCCGTTAGTATGCTATTAAAGAAAAATCTGTGGTCAGTCATAAAATCATTGACTGTCTTTAAAACGCAGTGAAATATTTCTCGTTGTCGAATATTCATTCTCTTTGATCTGGTCCACTTAGTTCATGAGTGAATCATATAAAACTAATCCAGGATCAGGCAGTCTCGAAGCCAAACCCGTTGAGCCATGAATCAATAACATATTTTAAATCCCAATTGCATTTCTTTTTCTTGTCATCTCTCCTTTGTCAATAAAACATTGCATCATCTTTTCTTCAAACTCGTCCATACACTGAATATTGCTGTCATATCTGATCTGGTGATTCCGTTATATATTTAAAGATTCTTTATGAAATAAAAGAAAAACTGCAATGTTATCGGTCTTATCCAAGCATCCGGAGTTCAGTTACTTACCTACCGCTGTGAGGTAACTTCGATGTGTCTTTTCTATGAATATATTAATGGGAATTTTTTTTAAGATCTTTTGTCTTTGGTACGTCGATTTGACGAATTTAAGCGTCGTACTAGATTGGCATCTAGGTCTCTTAATTATACAGGTGAAATGGCTAGATGTAAGTGTTCTGTGCTGAATGTTATTCTCATAATTCTTGCTTGCAGACCTCTCCCCGGGCCTATTGCTTCCCAGTCAAATTTGATCTTCGAAAATTTAAATGCAGCGTAAATTATATTTTCTCCTCTTAATTCCTGTTCTGTTATTGCTCTCTCTCTCTCTCTCTCTCTCTCTCTCTCTTCTCTCATATTACAATGGTGTTGTGAGAGGATCATTTTACATAGTGGTTGTCTGTCTTCTCGGAATAATTTTCACCGTCCAATGAATAGTATAGGTTTCTATAGTATCTTCGTCTTGATTAAAACATAATGGAATCGATGTTTAAAGTATATCTCCCACCTAGGCACTGCATAGTCAGGCTACAGTTTACTGATTGGACCTTTCTAATGCTTAACCTTTGTTGACTTCATTGAAATCATCATTTTGACATATTTACTAACGAATTGTTACTCTTACTGTTGCATGGCATTCGCCATTAATCTTTCTTTTCGCAACCGTCACATTCCCGCAATTATATGTAAAATTACAACGTGAATCATTCGGCAGACACCATTTGATTCTATTTGAACGGTAGCAAAATCATAGTATTTCGTACTTGAAAATATGTCAGATTGAATTGACTGAAACCCACGATTCTTTGCTATTGACTTTGTACATTTTTACAATAAAATTTAACAGCCGATGATTTCCTGATATCTATATAACGAACGACACAATGGCATTGATGCATATAATCTAGTGGGGCCACTATATCAATTAAAAATGTAATAAAGAAACAAACACAGTAAACTGTTTTAGTAATCAAAATGAATAAGAACTTTATAATATCATCTGCACACTATTAGTTACTCAAGTGCAATGTGAGAAGACATTTTCAAAGTTGAAGATCAAGGTTTAGAAATACGTCGTCTGAGGAGAATTTAGAATCATACATGTTGCTATCCACTGAAAAGGAATTGCTAAATGAATTGGATGCAGAAGCAGTTACTGGCAGATTCAAACAATCATCGAGTGAAGAAAAACGATTTCTCTTAATATAGGGGACTGCATGCAATGTTCTATTGTACTTTTGAAATATCTGTTATTGTGTAAATTATGCAATAAACTTTTAAAATATCAAGCATTTTCTTAAAATTAAAGTAAATAAGTAAAATACATTTACACTATATTACAAAAGTGAAAACCTTTTACAAAAAATTTAGATGTATGTTTTACTATATGTATTGTACGAGGCAAAGAAAAATGGACGCATCTATAGAAATTTAATTTTTGTATTTTTACTAAGTCAGGTGAGCAATAGAATTCATTTATTAATACGGGGTATTATTACAGGTGTACATATGTACATTATAGAAATCAAAAAATGATTTAGTATTTTGTTGCGTAAACTTTTGCTTTAATAACGACTTTAACTTTTTGTGGCATGCTATAGACTAAATTATTATATAAGTCAACGTCCTCCGCCAGCATTCTTTTAATCCCCGAAAAAGCTCATCTTCTGTGTTAACTACGGGCACTTTTGTACCTTATTGCTCAAAGGTTTTCAGTTAACCCCGTCTCCCATCAATGCAGTATTCTTACGATCGTTGTCGTTACTAAATCATTTTTACTTGTATAATGTACATATGTCCACCTGTATAAATACCCTGTCTTAATAAACGAATTCTATTACGCACTTGTGTTGGTAAAAAACAAAAATCAACATTCTATGGGTGCGTCCATTTTTTTTTTTTTTTTTTGCCTCGTACTGTATATTTTGAAAATTGTGTTTCTTTATGAAAATTAAATGATTCATTGTTGTCGTGAGTGGGTCCAATTTATTTCCTGGCAACTAATACCTTTAGACCCACTCAGCCTCTGGTATAGGATATTTTTCTGGTGTTGATTCAAAATAACCTGTTGTCAAAGTTGAGTATTTTAACGATTGAATGTCTAATCTTTGCATCATGTTACCTTTATTGAAATTGACATTCTGCTCTCTTTGAAATGAACGGTCTTCTCATTACTTGCGAATTTTCATTCGTCTTTCTATCCTAAATGTCGACACAGATCTTCAGAAACACCGATATATCCCACAATTATATACGGTGAAATAGGTATGCATTATATACTGTGGAATTGTTTCTCATCACGGATTCGGCAGTAAATTTATTACAGAAAATGAGACTTTACTATCGTTGTCAATTTCAGCGCCTACTTTCAGTAGTTGAATTGAGTGAATTAGGAAGAATAATTTCTGCTTCTGATTGTAATTGATTCTGTCAGTTTGTAACAGTGCTTACTAATTAAGTTTCAACCATAGTTTTGTGTTTCTTGTCATTTTGCAGCAATATTTCTGTTCAATCCCAGTCTGTCAATGACCCCTTGTGTTAACTACCATTTACATTCTGCTGCTTGGAGTCGAGAAATTGGTTCGGTTTGGTTTGGTTTGGTTTGGTTTGGTTTGGTTTGTTTTATGGCATATCAACCTAAATGGTTTATTTAATGCCAACAACTTTTTTTCCTGGTAATATTTTGTTTTGTCAAAAATATATTTCTGGTAATATTTTTTTCCTCAAAAACGTATAGCTAGTAATATTTTTTAAAATCATGTATTACGGGTTTTTTTTTTTTCAAAAACATTGCAGGTAATATTTTTTTTTTCAAAAATATATTACTCGTAATAATTTTTTTCCTAGAAAAATTTAATTCTGGTAATAAGATTTTATAAATTATTTCTGGTATTAAAACCTTTTTTTACACTTTCATAAGGGGTTTTACCTCAGTTTGGGGGTTAACTATTTGCCCATCGCTGGGACCCTAACAGGTGCTACCACCCCGGGTCAGGGTGGACCTGAGAACCCCAGCAATTAAGAGGTGGTTCCACGCTCCTCAAAACCTCCTGATCAGAGGCCTGGCTGATGGACGTAGTTTATCGTCTTACCCTGGACACGTCATACGCAGGACGGGAGTCGGGAAATAACAGCTTTTTCATCTGAATCCTTTCTAATTCGATGTTGTCTCTCGCGACCTCTGGGCATAGACTTATTTACCTTAAACGATCGACATTATCTTTTAGTCCAATATACCATCAATAAAAAAAAACTTTAATAAAACTATCAATATGTATTACTGAAAGAAATTGTGGGCCGCATACAAAAATCGCTTATGCTGTTAAAGCGTTAAAAACATTATTGGAAATCCAGCAGTATAACAATTGTAACCTACGAAAAACAAAGAAAAGATATAATAGAATGCGTCAGATTTATTACGAAAAATGAATGACAAATAAGAAATTGTTATACTATTAAGAAAATGTTTACAATATAAAGACACACCGCATGCCAAGCAGCATAAAAATAAATAAATAGAAATCCTAACGAAATTTATAGCTAAAATCATGTGACTTTAAACTTGCACGCATCATCAAAATACAGTGTAACCCGGATATAAGAGACCCGGATATAAGAGAAACCCGGATATAAGAGAAACGCCGGATATAAGAGACCCGGATATAAGAGAAATCCGGATATAAGAGAGATTTTCTCTGGTCCCAAATTAGAGCCTGTGTTAATCTAAACAAAATAGACCAAACCCAGATATAAGAGAAACCCGGATATAAGAAAAACCCGGATATAAGAGACGTCTTCTCCGGTCCCGACAACTCTCTTATATCCGGGTTACACTGTAATTAAAAGTATTCCTGTCCTAATCCAAAAATAAAGCAGCAACAAAACATTTAATTCATATCAAACAGACAGTTGCAATATGATTTATTTCAAAAAAGCAATTTCAAGATGATAAATTTGTTTGTGCTGTAGTTAATTTTATTATTACTAATCTCAGTTTTATTTAATAATGTATTATTGCATTTTGTTATTATTTATAGTTTATTGTTTATTTTATATTTACTTTTATAAAAAAAATGTTTTATTATTTTTAAACTCGGGACATAAATGGATTTATGAACTGAGATTATTTGAGGATTTTGAAAAGAGTGCTGATCTCATCTGAATTAATTTTAAGTAATTTCAAATAGCGTAAGCAAAGTAATAAAGCCACTAAAACGTAAGTGTTACTGAGTGTTAGAGAATAGGGCAAAAGACGCACTATTAAAGCTAGAGAAAATTAAAAGAACACGAATTCAGAAGATCGTAGTTAACGGTTGATATTGCATTTAATTTTAAAGAACACTGCACACACACACACACACATATATATATATATATATATATATTAAGACATTTTTTATCTTTATACGTTCTTTTTATAGATACAAATATTTAAGTAAATGCTCTGTTTATAATAAACAGTATTAACAACATTTACCGGCCTGAACGTCCGAGAAACTTCCATAGAAAATATTCATCCTCCGACAGGAATCGAACCTGTATCCTATACGGAACCATCATTTAGCCTGACGTGCCTTAACCGATAAAGCCACGGAGGATCGTCTGATTAGCAAGATCAAATTTATTGCTTTTAAACTTCAATCTTCCATGAATCCCTCACGTACATTCATATCTGCTGATAGCGTATCCGAATGTAAACAAATGACGTCACACGTTATGAAATGGAAAAAAGTCCGATAATTATTTTAAGACATTTTTATGTCTATACATTCTTTTTAGAGATACAAAAATTTAAGTAAATGCTGTTTATAATAAACAGTATGAACAACAACATTTACTGGCCTGAACGTCCGAGAAATTTTCATAGAAAATATGCATCCTCTATATCTATAAAAAGAACGTATAAACATAAAAAAATGTCTTAAAATAATTGTCGGACTTCATAATGTTTGACGGCATTTGTTTACATTTGGATACGCATCGAGCAGATATGAATAATAATTCACCACTTAGAACAAAATTAAATAGGACAAATATTATTTACGAATTTAAATGTCCATTAAAGAAATTGTATTCCTGATCAATCAAAATTCGTAAACAATTACATAGGCCACACTACAACATGTTTAACAGGAAGACTCACACTACACCTTTCTGATCATAGCTCAATTAGATCTCATTTAAATAATCATGATGACCTACTGCACCCTATTAGGTGTACATTTTGTAGATAGATAGATAGATAGATAGATAGATAGATAGATATTGAACGGATTGAGATAGATATACCGCCTTTAGATGATAGAAAATAATGTGTGATTCGATGAATATATTAGACATCTGGATTAATATATGTTTCCTTTAGCAACACGAAAAGAAATTCTTAGTTCTATTCTGTTTCAATTGAAATAGTATAAAATCAATGTTATCGATTGCCTGTAATAAGAACGTGGATAAACCCAATCCGTTTAAAACCTGTGAACTTTTGAAGGGTATGCTGTTTATATAAAAGCCTTGAATCTTGCCCGGCCCTAATTTGAAGGAATGTGTTCAATAAGAATGCCAAACAAATTGTCCTATTGGTTGCTCGGAGCCGTTGACATTCCAGTGTGGTTTGCGGCTTCTTCAACGCCATAATAATCACAACGGAATAATACAAACGAGATGCAGCGAGATTACATTTGCAAGCGAGAACTGAGTATTGTGCGTTGAAGACTGTGTGGAAGGATTTTGTTATAGTAACTCTATCTTAAGATGGAGATTTAAGGGCATAAAAATCAGGGAGAAATACCGTAATTCCCCATGTATCATAGGCATGTTTTTCTAAAAAAAAATAATAAGCAATATTAAGAGGTGCGTTTTATGCAAGGCGACAAAAAAATCTTCAAATATTGCCGTTTCATAGGTTGATTTCTGTTGCGAAATGACTGCTCATCACAAACATACGACAATTTGACACATACATTTGGCCATTGTGACACCATAAAGATGTTAAATACCATCATATATACCTAACAATACTATCAAATGTCAAATGAAATAAGAATTATCATAAAACTAAATTAGAATAATATTATTCTGATTAAAACCATTGAAAAACTACATAAAAAACCGATAGAGTGTGCATTTTATCAAACAAAACCAGGTTAATGAGTTTGCGCAGTAGGCACAATCTAAGTATTTCCGCTTCCTTTTAGAATAGTGATGATCAGAAATTTTGATAAATATGTTCAATTGCAGGTTGAACAAGAGTAGCAAACGCTGCCCGTAATGAAATTAGAGAGGTACAATTTATAGGGTTTGATTACCAAACAAGGGGTGCGTATTATGTGTGAGTAGAAGCATTTTCCCACACTTTCAGCACAATTTATGGGTGCGCATTATTGATGAAGGCGTATTATACATGGGGAATTACGGTAAATGTATATTTTACTTCGATTCGTATGTGAAAGCATGAAAGGAATTTTAAACTTCAAGCATAAAACAAATTCGAATTAAACGATGAATTATTTTCCCTGCTCGATTGCTTCATGCTTAGAGTAAGTTCAAGTCAAGGCATCTTGCAGATCATTGTATACTGCGTCGTGGTTTCGATCCAAACAAGACGCATTGGAAAAAAGATGATGATGAGGACGATGAGGATGATGATGATGATGAGGAGGAGGAGGATGAAGCCGGAAACGAAAAATATACCAACATAAAGATTCACCTTTTACAAGGACCGAGAGCCGCTCGGGATATACAGAGTTCCATTAAGAGGGAGTTTATACGGATAAGAGAGGAAAATAACGGTTAACGCTAGACTTGAACCAATTAAGATTGTAGTGACAAGGAAAACATTCTCTTGGGGGTCGGTTCTACAGGATAGGGGTGGTCAAAAAGCCAAAAAGGTTAGCTCTTGCAATTGGGTGATTATACTCTGTGTTAAAAGCAGGTATACACATTTCTCTCAGAGTTTTTTGGAAGGGTGAGTGTCATTTAGTCAACTAAATACTTAAGATTACTTTCTTTAAAAAGAACATATTTAATCTATTTCAGGTAAGAAATATAGATGCGTTTACCAAAGTGGATACAAAATATTTGGAAACATGTAAATATGATGCCCTCTCTCGCTTGCTCTCTATATCCTATATATATATATATATATATATATATATATATATATGATAACAGTTGGAAAAAATATTTGTTTTGCTGTCGCGTTTCGTCTTCCGACATTTTCAAAGCAAAAATGAAATCCCAATGGTTTTGTTGTTACAGTTGCATTACAAAATTCAAATTTTAAAAAAAGGGACGCTTCTGAGTAAGCCACTTTCTGGTTAATGTAAATTTAATTTTTTTTGTTTTGTTTTTTTCTTTCCATGTCGACATTATAGTTAAGTTCCCAGATCAGTTCTGTGGACAAGACAATTTGGCATAAGATGACAAATGGCAAAAGTCTTAGTTTTTACCGACGCGTTTCGTCTTCCGCCTTTTCAAGGCAAAAATGAAATCCAAATGTTTTTTCTTGTTATAGTTACGTTACAAAATCTTAATTTAAAAAAGAGACAGGCTTCGACGTAAGACGCTTTATGGTAAATGTAAATTTAATTTATACTAACTGTTTTTTTTTTATCCCCCCATGTCGATAATATACTTAAATTCCCAGATTAATTCTGTGGACAAGACAAAATGTTATAAGATTTTTTTTTTTGCAATAATCATTTTATAACAACAATTAATATATATATATATATATATATATATATATATATATATATATATATATATATATATATATATATAATCTACTCATTGTATATTTTTAAGCATTTCGCTCCAAGCAAGGCAGGAGTGCTACTGATTTGCAGGAGGTTATGTAGAGCGAAGATGATAGAAAATTGGGTATAGGGATACAAGCAAAGGATACAAGATGAATGGAGTTCAAGACATGAAAATATGACGATTGAAGTTCCATTTAAATTTTTGAAGATTGTAATTATCAGGGAAGAAAGTAAGTGGAAGGGTTTTCCACGGGCGAGATGTGCGAGAAAAGAGTCCGTTGGAGTAGAAGTGGCGGTTACATTTAACTATTTCACTCCTAAAAGAGTGGGACCTGGATCCTAGTCTAGTAATACCCTTAAATTTATGTAGTCGGAGCACCAGGGAAAAAAAAAAGCTCGCCGGAGAAGTTTCCATGAAAATATTTGCAGTAAAGTCAGAGGGAAGCCATATCACGTCTGTGAAAAATTGACAGGAGTCGAGATGCCAAGTCAGAATCGATTACTTTGCAGATTCTGGGACGCCAGACTTGATATGGCAACAGCAATCAATGCACGGACGAATGGTAGATTTTTGATATCTAAGATGATCTCCGATGAGAAAAAAACCTTCTGGCACGACACAGTGAGCCAACATTCCTTGCAGAAGATGCAGCTATTGATTCAATGTAGATGGACCGCTTCAAGTTATTCGAAAGCGTAAGGACAAGAAAGCAGAGTGTGATCCTCTCCTGGGGTCTAGCATCAACCGTGCTAATGACAAGCAAGGAATCATCTCTGTGGTGGCTAAATGAGAGCAATTTTGTTTTGGAGGCATTCAAATTTACAAGCCGTTTCTTAACCCAATTAACTACTGATTGCAGCGACCAGGTTGACTTTTTCACCGCTGCCGGGTTTACTATTAAGACAAGAGTAAATGGTAATGTCATCTACATATGGATGCCTACTTGGGAACTGATGATATCAGGAAGGTCATTGATGAAAATGAGAAACAGTGTAGGACCCAGTATAGAGCCTTGAGAGACCACTCCCGTTTTCATGAGAAAGGATTTGGAAAGGTACCCATTCAGAACGACCTTCATTTCACGATTTGAATGGAATATTTGGATTAAATCAAATAGTTGTCCTGTCATACCGTAGCTTTGTAGCTTCTGCAGAATGAGGAAAATTATCAAAATGCTTTCAGTTTTTATTAAAATTTAACCAAAAAATTATAAATGAAAAAAAAAATATAAATGCCAAAGATTAATTTTACTTAAGACTAGCAACAACGAAATCTGCGTACGGAGTGATGGTAAAATGACTACATTACCTCTAAAAAAATTAAATTGAAAATAATAGTGAGCCCCTCTATTGCACTAAGAAGATGGCTTAGTTAGAGCACATTGATAGATGTTGTCGGTACAAATGGTGGCTCACTATGATTTTTAGGTTTAGAGACAATTTCTATTGCGCCATATCAGTAACCTCTATATAGGCAGAAGTGATGGTGTTGGATATCGTTTGAGGAAAGAACGTTGGCCTTACTTCTGCGGCAGTTTGTATGCGGGAATCGGAAATGGTGATAACATAAACAGGAAATGCATCTGGTGGCTAGCATACACAGAATACCAACATGCCAAAACCTGTCAAACGCCTTCGAGATATCTAGAGCCAGTGCACGAGCTTCGCCGTTCTAATCAAGAGCATGATATATAAATCCAGTTATGGCCGTAATTACATTAGTGAGTGTTAGAGAATATGAGAAAAAAAAACTGCTGTCAAGAGGAAATAACAATAAAAGAACAAGAATTAAAGAAACAGAATATAATTATTGACATTACATTAAAATTTTTGAAGATAAAAGTTGACTGGGAAACAAAAAGCTGGAAGAGAGTTACACAAGCGGGAAGTGCGATAGAAGAAACTGTTAGCATAGAACTTACGGTTACATTTAGCCATTTCCACTGTAAATTAATGCGACCTTGCCGGTAATCTAGAACTGCGTTTAAATTCTTAAACTCTAGGTACCATAGTAGAAAGTTCAACAGAACACTTACCACGGAAGTATTTATAGAAAAGTCACAGGAGAGCTATAATAGCGAGGTGGGGGAAAAGGACTGAAGCCGAGATATCAGGTCAAAACCTATAAAATTGCAGATACTTGTTTGGATTCTATCAAGAATTTCTACATATATAGCAGGAGCACTAGAGCAGATTTGAATCGGTATTCAAAGCAAAAGCGAATGGTAGACTGTAAGAAAATTGCAAGAATAATTGTCTGGCATGATATAGCTGCAGACTCAGCATTTGATTCAAGATATTCTTACATGTGATCTGAAAACCTTGTTCGAGAAGACTCAATGAATCCCACTTCTGAAGGTTAGCATTAGCCATGCTGATGGAAGGTAAAAAGGATTCTCAGATGATTAAATAGAGAGTATATTCATTTTGGAGGGATTACCATTTACAAGCCACTCCTTGCCCCATTAAACAACCGATTGCAGGATGCTATTAGATCACTTGATAATTTGACCTTTATACGGTTGCGCTTACATATTATAGAATATACCGTCGTCGTTTTTTAGACTAAATGACACACAAAAAGCTTTTATATTCTGCTTTATTTGACAGGCTTTACGAACGGAAACCTTGTTCACTTCTTGAACCATATTTTTTCAAATCTATTTCTGAATGTTGAAATCGATTTCGCACTGAGAACGTTGCCTAAAGCTGAGACCTCTGAGAAATTTAATGTGCACACACTTCGAATATTAACCCTTTTCACAATATCCGTGGGCCATATCTTTGTGCCATGGGTGATACACGCTTAGGAGATCATGTGTCTTTCGATACATGAAAGAAAAGGCAGATCTTTTCCTGCAGTAGATTGCCATTTCTTTCTGTGGTAGGCCATCCAAGGCTATTGAACTCGATCTGATTGGTGGGAGAAGAGGATTCCTACCTTTCCCTAGGGTATTAGAACGTAAGTGAATGTAATGGACTAGCAGCATGGCCCGGCGTTACTCGTGCTTGATTCAAAAATCGTACGACTTATACAGCAATCGCTATCACTTGACTTAAAATATTTTTGCCCTTCCTTGCCTTTAAAGGAGTGCGCTTTGGCGTGCTGATATTGCTACATTCCCTCACTTGTTGCCTATCTCACACTGCGAATGTTTTCTAAGCTCTACACTAAACATTAAATCTGTTACGAAAAAAGAACTAAACAAAATGAACACAGAACGATCAGCTTTAAAAAAGGACTCGTAACTGGAAAAAACGAATGAAAAAAGAATGTTAACAACAAATACTTTTCCACACCCAACCCAGTTCTGCGGAATCAGAATCAACGTTGAGTTTAAGCAAGCGAATGAGCCAATTGGAGTAAAGTGCCATGCAGATTTAAATTTTTCCCACTTGTGACGTATGCAGCTATCGATTTTTTTTGCATGCTATCATGCTAGTTAACATGCTAGTCAGTCAGCTATTGGCTCTCACGCTAGCCAATAGAATATTCCTGCCTATTCGTGGCAGCCAGCTAGGGGCACTCACTCTGGCCAGTACAAAATGGCCGCAAACTACATTTGAAGAAGCATGAAAAAATTGATTATTTCCACTATCGATGGGAGTTGGGAAATGCAACGTCGGTCTTGATCTTTTGGCTAACTTGGAGGATGTGCATGTAAATTTTGGTGCAAATCCGTCGCAAATTGCGGCCGTGCATTCGTTACACACACACACACACACACACACACACACACACACACACACACACACACACACACACACACACACATATCCTGCCTTTTATAGATAGAGATTCGACTGGAATTTGAACTTGGATATTCGATTCCTCTGTTACTCCACAGTGTCTCCATAAAACCTGTATTACTGTTATAACCAGTGAAGGAATCCATAGCTTAGCGTCTAGGAAAACACTCTGACTTTTGAAGCGATGTGAACACCAGAAAATGGCGGATTGTGACGTGCCTGAAAGCTTTGCTGTTCTGTCGTAATTTCTTCATTAATTATTTTGTTCACGTGACGTTTCTTCGCACAGTCTTCCGATTTAGAGCAATATCTTGCAGCGTTCCGAACAGAAGGGAAAATATGAGATCTTTTAAAACGTGCTCTTTACAGCGTCGAACCAATTTGGATATTTCTGAACTACGAGGAATCTATTGAGATATTCTTACTTCCTCTGCTTGAAGGCAAAAATATGTATACATTTGAAACGATACCGGTGAAACAAGAAAGCTGAATAGAAGCATTTTCTGACTTAACTATCTACCTACAAAAACATCTAACATGTAAAAACCGATTGATTCTTTTTTTTTCAACACCAAAACACACTGCCTCCACAAGCTAAATCGCTAACCAAATATTACTTCATTCTAATTTGTGCCGTAAAATCATAAATCTCAAAATCAAAAGTGTCGTTGTCAAACTGCAATTTAATTTATATTAAATTATATATGAATAATAAAAATAAATTACATATAAAAAATAAAAAAACTAAATTATATATAAGTAATAAAAAATAAATTAGAAATAAATAATAAAAAATAATTATATATAAATAATAAAAAAAATAAATTACATGTAAATAATAAAAATAAACTATATATAAATACATTAAAATTTATCATGGATGGCGTAATCAAAGGACTTCCCCAATAAAACAAAATGATAAAAAAGCTTAAGAAATCTATAATTACGTGGTTGTGCGTGGACACCAGGTATATATTCCAAGCGTTTAATAAGTGCATTTTGCTCAGTTACTTATTATTTTGGGGAAAAAAGTTGCGGATAGCCATGATCAGACACGTCATCAAAAGTTATGGCGCATAAAAGAGAATGCATCATCAAATCTCCGCCAATATATTTTCTCTCACTGTGGTTTCCCTAACTAAGACTTTGCAGAATATTTTGAAACGCATTGTTCTTAGTAAGTTTTACAGAGCGGGGAACTGATGCGGTCTTAGGCGCCATTAAAATTTCCACTTCATATTAAATGTACGAATAATACTTTCTGAACTGAATATACGTAGAAGTTGATGGCGATGAGGTTAATGATGACATTTTTGGCAATAAAAATTTTACTAATAAAAAATGAGTAAATTATAAATTAAGATTAGAATAGTATTTTCTCGAGACAGAATTTTATATATAACAGCAAAGGCTAAGTAGATTTAAATCTAACATCCACAGTAATATATTGGTGCTTGACTCAAATAAAGCGACGAAAACTCATATATAAAAATATATAAAACATCTTTATTTTTCGGGTTGCGGCGAATTAGTGAGAATCACAGAGGTTAGGACTGCACACAGAGGAGTTTTCGGTGAACCTCTAGCCAGCGTCTCAGTCCAGATCAAGAATCGGACCGGTTATATATCCTTTGGACACCTACGCATCTTCACGTGGCCCTGACTTCTTCTCATATGGCGCCTACGCAATTTCCGGTGGCTACGCCTCTTCCACCATGCGCTCGCGCGTTTCTTTCCGCGCAGGAAACCTGAGCGCTCTGTTTATTCAAGACTCAGGACACCTTGGGTCCTGTTTATGCTAGCCACCAGATGCATTTCCTGTTTATGTTATCACCAGTTCCGATTCCCGCTTAAAAACTGCCGCAGAAGTAAGGCCAACGTTCTTTCCTCAAACGATATCCAACACCATCACTTCTGCCTATATAGAGGTTACTGATATGGCGCAATAGAAATTGTCTCTAAACCTAAAAATCATAGTGAGCCACCATTTGTACCGACAACATCTATCAATGTGCTCTAACTAACCCATCTTCTAAGGGCAATAGAGGGGTTCACTATTATTTTCAATTCAATTTTTTAGAGGTAATGTAGTCATTTTACCATCACTCCGTACGCAGATTTCGTTGCTGCTAGACTTAAGTAAAATTAATCTTTGGCATTTATACTTTTTTTTTCATTTGTAATTTTTTGGTTAAATTTTAATAAAAACTGAAAGCATTTTGATAATTTTCCTCATCCTCGTCCACTATTTGCCGGACTATTGGACGCGGGAATTTTCCAAGAAATTTAATTTAGCATTTATGAGAGGGACATGAAGACGACGCAAAAAAGTGGAGGTCACTAGGAATCAGTGCAAGTATAGAGCTTAGCTCTGAAACTAGAAAGTGAACAAAGTTGATATCAATAAAAAAAAACAAAAAAAAATATCCATGAAAAATTCACCCAGGGAAAAGAAATTATGAAATTTGTCGAATTGCACAAATTCACCCAGGGAAAAGAAATTATGAAATTTGTCGAATTGCACAAATTCACCCAGGGAAAAGAAATTATGAAATTTGTCGAATTGCACAAATTCACCCAGGGAAAAGAAATTATGAAATTTGTCGAATTGCACAAATTCACCCAGGGAAAAGAAATTATGAAATTTGTCGAATTGCACAAATTCACCCAGGGAAAAGAAATTATGAAATTTGTCGAATTGCACAATATGTTGATGTATTTTTTGTAGAAATACCAGATTTGTCTTTGACTGGTATATTGCTGCTTGCTCTGTGCGTGTTTTTGTTGATATACAGGTATTGGAATTTTGATTTCTGCATATATGATATGGAGCTTCATTTATCAACAGGTAAAATATTTTATGTTTGTTTTATTTTGTCTCTTACCAAACGTACCAATGTTCACTGATACCAATTGATTTCTTTGTAGCAATTTTGAATTTATCTAGATGTACAGATGTTTCTCTCTGAAAAACAAGTAAAACAATTTTCAATAAATACTTGATAAAAATGTACTAAAATTCTTCTTTTAAAAAAAAATGCCCTGGTAATTAAACATTACCTCATTTTTCCAAAAAAAAATTACAAGTAGTATAATTTGTGCTTGTAAGTTTTTCTTCGTGGTTAGTGCAAATGTCACATAAAAGTAAATTTATAATTTTTTGCTTGTGATGTGTGCAATTTGTTTCTCAAATATTCCCTGACAATATCTAGTGCGCGGGTGCGTCCAATAAACCGGCAAATACCGTATATTTTTGCTCAGAAAATATATTAATTCATTTCATAAGAAGGTAAAGTATTTATGTATTTATGGTATACATATTTGGTATGGTACCCTAGCTGTTCATCTCGAGGTTCTAAACAAAATACACAGAAGGATCTGCAATGTAGTCGATCCCGAATTGGCATCTCGACTTCAGTCACTTTCTCACAGAAGTGATGTGGCCTCCCTGTGTCTTTTCTACAAATATTTTGAAGGCAACTTTTTGACGAGCTTTCTTTTCCCTGCTGCCCCTACTACATAAATTGCTACATTTAATTTGCTAGTTTTATTTTTTGAAATAGTTAAATATAACCTCAACTTCTACTCCATCAGTTTCTTTTATCGCATTTCCCGACAGTGGAAACCTGCTCCAAGTTAAATACTTCCCTGATAACTGAAATCTTCAAAAAATTTAAATTCAACGTCAACCGTCACGAATTTCCGCCTCCTATATAGGGAAAACCATACTTTGATCCAGGGTTTCGATTTAAAAAAAGAAATCTTTTTTCATCTCTTTTGTTAGCAGGAATCTCACACTCTGAGAAGAAAGAAATTCTAAAATTCCCAACACCCTTCATTTGTGCGCATGTGTAGTCGTACCAACATAGCAAACTTAGTCCTGAAGGATGAAAGGTGTCATAAGTAATCTTTTAACACTTTGTCATACATTTTCCCTAATGTTGTTATTGATTTATAAAAATATTTATCATTATCGCATATATATATATATATATATATATATATATATGTGTGTGTGTGTGTGTGTGTGTGTGTGTGTGTATAATTATTTATTCGAAAGTTATGACATAAACATGTTATAAAATCACTACAAAAATAGCCATTATGTTTCAACACTTCTGGTGTCTTATAAAGTGATGGTGTTGAATGTAGAAACTACATCTAGATTCGACATTCATCACCATCACTTGATAAGACACCAGAAGTGTTGAAACAAAATAGCTATTTTTGTAGTGATTTTATAACATATTTATGCTATAACTTTCGAATAAATAATTTTATTTGCTTTTACTCTGTATTGAGCAATCTTTTAAGAATATTATTTGTAAGTTATTGGAATTTATTCCGTATTCACCAATCTTCTTGTATTATATATATATATATATATATATATATATATATATATATATTAAGTAAAAACAGACCACTTTAAGGTTTCATGTAATAAATTACTTCACCACAGCCTTTTTCAAAGGACTGCGGATCATCAGACTTTACTTCCAAACAATTTTTTTTGTTTTTGAAGTAAAGCCTTTTAAAAGGGCTGTGGTGAAATAATTTATTACATGGAACCTTAAAGTCGTCTGTTTTTATTTAAATTATTTGCTCTGGATTTACATTGAGCTCTCTGGATTTTATCCTCCTTAAGTTTACCCATACGGGTTACCTACTTTTTCATAAACGATATATATATATATATATATATATATATATATATATATATATATATGTGTGTGTGTGTGTGTGTGTGTGTGTGTGTGTGTGTGTGTGTGTGTGAAAACGGATAATCATTTGAATTCTTTTGGATTCTACTCTTAGTCGAGCTGAGTACATTTCTGCATTTGCATATAATCGTTCAATACTTGAGCGTTGTGTTGTAAATAGAGTTTTAACGCTGTATATCTCCCAAGTTGCCAATAGTGTCGATAGCGAAACTCATAAAACGAAACTGTCAACTTCCAGCGTCCAAATTCTGCCATTCTCATTGGACCATTGCGAAGAAATACCTTAATGCTCCACTGACGTGATCATCGTGTTGAACATTCCAACGATTTGGAATTTGCCTTCGTGTTGGCAATAATCGACCAAATCAGACCCTGTCGGCAGCCTCCATTCAATTATGGCTCAATGCATTGTACATCCAAAAGCCACCCTTTTTCTTCGTTATCAAAATCGAAAAAGAAACATATCGAGGCCTTTTGCTTTTTTTTCTTTTTCACTTCCTAATTCTTTCTTTTTCTTTGCTTTTATTGTCTCTTCCGGTATCACCGACTACATAACGTTTTCGTTTTAGTTTGTTTTGTTTTTTACTAGGATTTTTTTTTTATTTCGAAAATTCTTTGTTTCATCCTCTTCTTTTGCTTTCCTTGGATTTCCTTCTAAAATCTTGTTTTTCTTCCATTCCTGTTATGTTTTTCTTACATTATTTATTTTTCAAGTTTTTTTTTTATTTCATTTCTTTTTCCCTCTTAAATTATTTTCTTTTTCCTGTTTTCTATTGCTTTGTTTTTATTTTCGTTTTGCTTCTTCTTTTTCATTTCTTGTTATATTTGTTTTTGCTTTTTCCTTCTTCAGTTAATTTAGTTTCAACCTTTTCTTACTTTTCCTTCTAAAATGAATTTCTTTGTTCCTTCTTCTTTTCTATTGATTTTTTCCTTCTTTTCTATTCTTTTCTTCTTTTAAATTCGTTTTTCCTTCTTTTCTTCATTTGAATTCGTTTTTCCTTCTCTTCTTTTCTATTAGTTTTTCCTTCTTTTCTATTAGTTTTTCCTTCTCTTCTTTTCTATTAGTTTTTTCCTTCTCTTCTTTTCTATTAGTTTTTCCTTCTTTTCTATTAGTTTTTCCTTCTCTTCTTTTCTATTAGTTTTTCCTTCTTTTCTATTAGTTTTTCCTTCTCTTCTTTTCTATTAGTTTTTTCCTTCTCTTCTTTTCTATTATTTTTTCCTTCTTTTATTTTTTCCTTCTCTTCTTTTCTTTTTTATTTTCTATTATTTTTTCCTTCTTTTCTTCTTTTATATTAGTTTTTCTTTCTCTTCTTTTTTATTGTTTTTTTTCTCTTCTAATTTTCTATTGATTTTTCGTTCTCATCTTCTTTTGTATTGGTTTTTTCCTTCTCTCTTTCTTTTCTATTAGTTTCTCCTTCTTAAACTATATTCCGTTTCTTTTCTTTCCTTCCTTTTCTTTTTAAAAATATTTTCTTTTCGTTTTTTCTTTTCTTCCTTTTTCCTTCTTAAACTACTTTCATTTTCTTTTTCTTTTTCTTTTCATTCCTTTCTCTTTGCTTTTGATATTTTTCTTTTTTTCCTTCTTTTTTCATTGCTTGTATTTCCTTCGAAAAATATTTTCATTCTTTTCTAGTATTGTATTTCTTCTTAATAATAACATCAATATTTTGTCGATAATTTTTTTTTGTTTTTTTATCAATTTTCGGGCCTTTTTCATTATATTATGCTCTTTTTTCCACGAATTATTGGAGGTAGCCTACTTTTATTCTGTATCGTCCTTAGCAACGTTTATCCCTTTGACAATAATCCAGCTAACCATCCTGTCTTCCTCTGTCTTATTGCCCTGTGAGTGTCAAATCCTCCAAGACTATATCCCTCATTATGTGTCTAAGAAAGTTTAGCTGCCTCATTCTGACTCTAATTGTCCTTTTGTTTCTATTTATCATAAGACTTCGTTTTTCGGGCGTTCTATCCATGGAATTCTCAGCATCCTTCTGTAGTACCACATTTCTGTTGCCCGTATTTTTTTTTTAATCCATGAGAAAATTACCCAGGATTCACTTCTATACAAGAGGATTGATATTACATAGAAGTTCAGCGTTCTTTTCTTTGTTTCAAATGAACGTTTCCTTTTTCTACGTATTTTCATTAGCTTTTCGAATGAGACCAACATTTTCTGTAATTTGTAAGATTTTACAATGTCAGTACAGTGATTTTATTACCATTGAAAAATCCAGCATTTTTAAAACAAGTCCTATCAAGAAATCTGCAGCTATTTTAATATCTACACGGCTTCCCGATTTAAATCATAAAATAACTAAATAAATAAATGTGTGTGAACAGCAGTGGCACGTTAGGTTCTCTGAGAGACAACTGTATGGAATCCGTTAAGAAAAAGGTTGTTTCAAAATAAGAACTCCCGCCGTGTTCTACGAGCCCAGGTGGCGTGCAGTGTAAATAAATTATGACATGTGGATCGCTTCGGTTCATATTTGATGCCAAATGTGAACCTTGGGATTCGGACGATATCCAGTGCAAGTAAAAATTCGATTTTGCGAGGTTTTCGGTTTTGAGAATTCCGGTTAAGATATTTAGTATCCGTAATTATTACCTTAATTATTATTATTATTATTGTTTTTATTTTCTTTGATTTCTGGCGTTTACACATTTCTTTCCGGGTCCCGCCCAGGGACCTAAGGTTAGAAATGGCGTCATGACACTTTCCACTGACAAAAAAAAAAAAAAAAAAATTTACATAGATAAAGCCCTTCAAAGGTGTGGGCTGTACTTGTCAGAACAATTTTCTGTATCTCCTTGAGGCATGGACTTCCAGGAATCCGTTCAATTAGTCTACTGGAATCTTTTCCAACCAGTCCTAGGGCTCCAACTACAACAGGGATTGTTGATGTTCCCATATGCCACATTTTCGCGATTTCTATTTCAAGGTCCTTGTACTTTGACAACTTTTTGAATATCTTCAAAGATACATTGCAGTCGGCGGGGACTGCCATATCAATAAGGAGGCACCGTTTTTGTTTGTGGTCTTTAATAACAATATCTGGACGGTTGGCCTTGATTGTTCTGTCAGTGTGTATTGTGAAGTCCCATAGAATTGTAACAGGTTCTATCTCCGTAACCGGGTCTGGGTGGTGTTCATACCAGTTTCTTTCAGTTTTCTTCCCGTAGAAATTGCAGATTTTCCAGTGCAGATATTGGCCCACTCTGTCATGTCGGGTTTTATATTCAGTGGGTGCCAACACCGTACAACCTGCTACAAGATGATCAATCGTTTCTGGATATTTATCACAGAATCTGCATTTTGGGCTGACACAATATTTTAGTATATGTGCTTGATAATTCCTAGTTAGCAAGCATTGGTCCTATTATTATTATTATTATTATTATTATTATTATTATTACCATAATATTATAATTGTGTTTATTTTTCCTTTTCTCTTTTATATTCTGGGACTGATTCGTTACTTCTAAGATATTTGTCCCGTATCCAGCTCTTTCATTTGTTTTGTTTCTTTTCATTTTCCTTGTTTCATTTGTTTTTCATTTACGTTACCAAAAAGAAAAGAAAAAGAAAAACGAAAATTGTTTAAGAAGGGAAAATCAAGAAAAAAAAAAGAAAGAACATAATTTAAGAAAGAAAAGGAAGGAAAGAAAAGAAAAGGAAAGAAGGAAAAAGCAATGAAAAAGAAGAAGAGAAGGAAAAGCCAATCAAAAGAAGAGAAAGAAAAACCAATATAAAAGAAGAAAAGAAGGGAAAACAAGAGAAAAGAAGACAAGAAGGAAAAACCAATAAAAAAGAAGAGAAGGAAAAACAATGAAAAAGAAGAAGAGAAGGAAAAAAAAACAATAGAAAAGAAAACAAGAAGGAAAAACCAATAGAAAGTAAGAGAAGAATAAAACGAACTGATAAGAAGAAGAAAAGGAAAAACGAATTGAAAAAAAGTAGAAAATCAAAAACCAAGAGAAAAGAAGAAAAAAAGGAAAAACAATAGAAAAGAAGAAGGAACAAAGAAATTCATTTTAGAAGGAAAAGGTCGAAACTAAAATAGCTAGAATTGATGCATTTTTTCTTTTTCGTTTCCTTTTCTTTAGTTTACTCGATTTCATTTCTTCCACACTCAAAATAAAAAAAAATTAATTCGATTCGTCTTTTACTTTTATTTCTTCTTATAATTTGTCCTTCTATTCATGGCTATTTTTTGTTTCGTTTTTGTTATTAGCATTATCGTATATACTTGCGTATCATGCGACTTTTGAAGACCTAATTTTAAAGTCTTTTCTTTTTAATTATTTCATCGTAGGCAATGCGCTTTGCCACTAGTACGCAGGTGGGTTACAGAGAGTGAAGGTGAAAGAAAAGAATGCACATTCTATGTAAAGTATAAAAGATAGGTTCAAATCAACAAAACATGGTCATTGACGTTGCATTTAAATTTTTGTAGATTGTAGATATCAGGGAAACAAGTGGAAACAGACTGGATTTCCATTGTCGGGAAATGTGAGAAAAGAAACTGTTGGACTAGAAGTGGCGGGGTTACATTTAACTATTTCAACAGTAAAAGGATGGAGAATAGATGACAATCTAGTGGTACGCTAAACCACACGTAGTCCGGGCACCAGTAAAAAAGGTCGTCAGTGCAGTAGCCATGAAAATATTTGTAGAAAAGACAGAGGGAAACCACGTCATATCGGCGAGAAAGTAACTGAAGTCGAGATTCCAATCTAGATTAGACTGCAGATCCTGCTATTTTGTCAAGATCCTCTAGATGAATAACGGGAGCTACTGACCAGATATGGCAACAATATTCAATGCACGGGTGAACGGTAGATTTGTAAATGTGTAAGATGGACACTGACGAGAAAAAAAAACTTCTGACACGACACAGTGACCCAACTTTCCTTGCAATAGATGCAGCTATTGATTCGATGTAGATGTTCATGGTTGTAGTCAGTAGTATTTATAAGAGGGTGTGGAATTAGAGGGAGAGGAGGAAGAAATAGGGAGTAGGGAGAGAATTAAGAGCATAGATGAGGAAATGGATGAGGAAGGAAGGACAGGAGAGGAGGAGGAGATTGCAATGTGAGTATTTTGAGTAAATAAATGTCGGAGGTGCATAGGTGCTGAGCTACACTTTGAAAATAAAGGGCACCTCGGCGTGGTGTAATGAAAAAGATTGTCTTGCTAGATTAGTTACGACTGCAAAGCGAGTTCGATCTTCACTAGGTGTCCCATGCTTAGGAACGCTTAGAAAATAACTATAACATATTCAGGTACTTAATGGGGCAATATAAAGAACCGTCATTTTTTCCCAGTCTCCTTTGTGATATATTGGAAATGTAAGATTTTTTTTTTTTTTTTTACTTCTTATCAACCTTCTTGCAGGTCATTTAAAACCTTTTTAAGTTTTAAAATTCATCTAAAAATATTTTTACATACTAAGAATATTGAGAAAAATAAAGCTACACTGATACAAGTTATACCGTTCCCATGGGGTATTTGCATGCCAGTGAATATAACTGGAATTGGAACACGGCTATCAAATTTTCAACTCTGATCGTTAAATACTACAACACCCGCACATATGTGCTTAACAAATCGCACAAGTTAGGTACGGACTAGACTTGATGTTGCCTAACTTCTGTGATCGTATGAGACGCGATATTTCACTTGCCTATTGCCAAAATACAACTCGACCTTTAGCCTGACGAAAGTGGCAGGAAGTGTTATCACAGTAGTATTTGGAGCAGTCTTTTTTTTTCACTATACAATAATTTTATAGGACATAATTACACTTTCTTTACCCCACAGTGAACCTCATTTGATTCTGAGCCATCCGTTCCTCAGAAAATAGTCTTTTTTTTTTTTTTCTGCTCGGTTTAGGTCAAATTAATGAATTCATCAACATAAAAGAAAAACAAATTAAAAAGAAAAAAATGAAAAACAAACAAAAACAAACAAATACGTTGATCCCATTGAAGGAATGCGTAGAGTTGAAATTCTTTTGTTTATCTTATATTTATGTATTTTCTGCAAACTAAACGAGACTTTTATTAATAATCATTATCGCTCGTACGGGGGCTTTTTGAGGTCGATCAATCACTTCATTTTGTTGATTCTTTTTACGAAATTAATTCTTTCGGGAGCAATTGACCGAAGACAATTTTATTTTGTTACTCTAGGGAGTTTAATGAATTCTCGCGAAGTGTTCACGCGTGAAACTAATGAAAACCTTTGCACTTCCGGCTTCGTCGAATCACATATTAAAGAAATTTAATTCCAGTGAATGGTGAAGACCGAACAAGGCAGATAGTCGAAAAGGTGGTAAAAATTGCAGAAGATGAGAAGGCGAAAATAATAGGAGAGGAAAAGAAAAGAAAAGAAAAAGAAAAGAAAAAGAAAGATGGAATTAAATGAAGTGGGTAAATGGATGCAGACGGTGAAGACAAAAATGATTGAATAGAGGAAGAGGAAACAGAAGAAATTATATGAAGAAGAAGAGAGCAATCAAATAGAAAATGGATAAAATATATGCGTAGTGTGTTTATATATATATATATATATATATATATATATATATATATATATATATA
This sequence comes from Acanthosepion pharaonis, assembly GCA_903632075.3. Lineage (NCBI taxonomy): Eukaryota > Metazoa > Mollusca > Cephalopoda > Sepiida > Sepiidae > Acanthosepion > Acanthosepion pharaonis. Next base: position 1,693,704 of record CAHIKZ030001757.1, on the reverse strand, counting down.
TATATAAATTAATTGATTTAAATTATGTTTTTTCCGCTAATATTAATGCTCTGTAAATTTGCATTGAGCACTATTTTGTAAAATAAAATATCTATAAGAACACTGGATTATATATCTTACTGTTCTTTCTTTTTTTTATACATAAATACATACATATATATATATATATATATATATATATATATATATATATATATATATATATATATGTATGTATGTATAATCATTTCACCCCAAGGAAGGTGGTAATGTCACTAAGACGCAAGGAGTCACAGACGGAGAAGACAATTCTGATTGAATAGAGGAAGAAATTATATGAAGAAGAGAGCAATAAATAAGAAAATGGATAAAAAAAAATGCGTATATCAATATAGTGGAAGTTTATATATATATATATATATATATATATATATATATATATATATATATGTATAATTTTCACCCCAAAGGAAGGTGGTAATGTCACTAAGACGCAAGGAGTCACAGACGGAGAAGACAATTCTGATTGAATAGAGGAAGAAATTATATGAAGAAGAGAGCAATAAATAAGAAAATGGATAAAAAAAATGCGTATATCAATATAGTGGAAGTTTATATATATATATATATATATATATATATATATATATATATATATATATATATATGTATAATCATTTCACCCCAAGGAAGGTGGTAATGTCACTAAGACGCAAGGAGTCAGACGGAGAAGACAAATCTGATTGAATAGAGGAAAAAATTATGATTGAAAATGGATAAAAAAAAAATGCGTATATCAATATAGTGGAAGAAATATATATATATATATATATATATATATATAAATAAGGAAAATGGATAAAAGACGCAAGGATGACGTTCTGATATCAAAGAAATATAGAAGAAGAGAGCAATTAAGAAAATGGATAAAAAAAAAATATATCAATATATATATATATATATATATATATATATATATATATATATATATATGTATAATCATTTCACCCCAAGGAAGGTGGTAATGTCACTAAGACACAAGGAGTCACAGACGGAGAAGACAATTCTGATTGAATAGAGGAAGAAATTATATGAAGAAGAGAGCAATAAATAAGAAAATGGATAAAATAAATACGTATATCAATATAGTGTAAGTTTATTTATATATATATATATATATATATATATATATATATGTGTGTGTGTGTGTGTGTGTGTGTGTATAATCATTTCACCCCAAGAAAGGTGAAAATGTCACTAAGACACAGGGAGTCATTGAAAGTGAACAAAAAGTTAACATTACAGACCATTCTTTGTATTTTAGCAATATTCAGTGCCCGGACGAATTTCTGATTTATAAACATGCAAGGTGAATTATGGCGAAAGAACTGTACGACATAGTGACTCAAGGAAACAATAAAAGTATAATAAAAAGCAAAGACATAAGAAAGAAGGAAGGAGAGAAGGAAAGGTGCTACTATATCGTGAGGTCTACCTCAATATATCGTCTACCCAGTTGCAGCACGGAGGTCTACCGTGGCCCTAATGCGTGGTGTTGGTAGTCAGCTGTTCCAGTCACATCTTGATTATTTTTTGCTGAAAAATGATGATGTGTTTTTCTTACCTCTCTGTCTTTAATATAAAATTAAATAGTATATAGATATATAAATAATAATATAAGGTTTAAATAAATGTGTATATACCTAAAATATTATATTATAGTTCGAATCTTCGGTAGACCTCACGCTATAAATGAAACAGGAGGTAGATCTCACGCTATAAACGAACCGGGAGGTAGACCTCACGCTATAAACGAACCGGGAGGTAGACCTCACGCTATAGTAGCACCGATAGAATAAAAGAAAGCAAGAAAGAATAACCAAAATCCAATTGAAAAAAATTACAGAAATGGAGGTTCAAACAAAAGAGAAAGATTAACAAATTTTATTATTCTGCTTATTCTTCTTCCACTTCATTTTGTTTCTTTCTCTTCTTTTTCTTCTTTATTTTCTTCCTCTTTCTTTTCTTCTTCTTCATTTTCTTCCTCTTTCTTTTCTTCTTCTTCTTCTTCATTTTCTTCCTCTTTTTTTCTTCTTCTTCTTCTTCTTCATTTTCTTCCTCTTTATTTTTCTTCTACATCTTCATTTTCTTCCTTTTTCTTTCTTCGTCTTCATTTTCTATCTTTCTTTCTTTCTTTCTTTCTTTCTTTCTTTCTTTCTTTCTTAATTCTTCTTCTTCACTTTCTTCCTCTTTCTTTCCTTCTTATTTTTTTTCATTTTCTTCCTTTTCTTTTTTTTTTTCTTCTTTCTTCTTCTTCTTTCATCTTCATTTTTTTCTTCCTTTTTTTTTCTTTTCTTTTTTCATTTTTCTTTCTTTTCTTTCTTTCTTCTTCTTCATTTTCTTCTTTCTTTCTTTTCTTTCTTTTCTTTTCTTCTTCTTTTTTTCTTCGTCTTTTTTATTTTCTTCCTCTTTATTTTCTTCATCTTCATCTTCATTTTTCTTCTTTTTTCTTTCTTTTCTTTTTTCCTTTCTTAATTCTTCTTCATTTTCTTCCCCTTTCTTTCCTTCTTCTTCTTCTTCCTCTTCTTCATGTTCTTCCTCTTTCTTTCCTTCTTCTTCTTCTTCTTCATGTTCTTCCTCTTTCTTTCCTTCTTCTTCTTCTTCTTCATTTTCTTCCTCTTTCTTTCCTTCTTCTTTTTCATTTTCTTCCTCTTTATTTTTCTTCTTCATCATCTTCCTTTTTCTTTCTTCTTCTTCATTTTATTTCTTAATTCTTCTTCATTCTCTTCCTCTTTCTATCTTTCTTCTTCTTCATTTTTTCTTGTTGTTGTTGCTGCTGTTGTTGTTTTTGTTGTGTGGGCGACAATATTTACTTGACCGCTCCAAAGAGTATGTTTTTTTTTTAATATGGGGGGTACCCATACGCATATATATTTACGAAGACAAAAACTGTCACGTCTCTACAACCAGTGCCATGTTGGAGTCAATATTGCAGCGAAGTTATAGCGATGAGGAAGGCACCACCGCAGGTTTGGAATTCCCCGGCCCGGGCTCCTTCTTTCATCTCACATGAGAAAGGAACACATACTACACTTTCATTTCGGCAAAAAAAGCGAAAAAATAAACGTGATCGGTCAGGTCTATCCACAACTTACTATCCTTTGAAGCTCTTAACTATTCTCTTTTTCTTTCTATTTTTTAATATCATACCTACTACGATATCTGCCATCAATTTTACAGAATTGGTACATAAATTACTTCTTGTTTCCCTCTAAACTTTTTGCCTATAGTACGCCCTGTGCATGGCAAATTCTCCAACAAATTTCCTCGTAATTTCTCCTAAAATTCACTTTTTTTTGGTTTCCATTTTTCCAGAGATTAAGGAATGCAAAAGAAATAAAATATCAATAAATGGAGGAAACATTAAAATTCGGAAAAGGAAAATCATGTCAAGACAGAAAATGACAAAATATACAAAGAAAGAAAGAATGAATAAGAGAAAGGTTTTTTTTTTTTTCAAATGGAAGGGAAATAACTAAATTTAAGACACAGCGTAGGAATTCATTCCTGAAGAAAAAAAAGATATACGCTGTTTATCAGATTTTAAATAAAATAAAAGGTAAGATTATTTTAGCGAAATTATTAAAATAAGAATACTTTGCTAGCAGGATAGAATCTATTAAGAAAGACAGACAGACAGAAACTAGAAAATAAGGAAAGACAAAAGAAAGAAAGACGAGAGACATAAAAAAGCAAAGAACAAGAGAGAAAAAAATCAGAGAAAGATAGAAAAGTAGAAAGTATAGAAGAAAGAAAAAAGAAACAAAGGCATTAAAGAAAGAAAGAAAGAAAGAAAGAAAGAAAGAAAGAAAGAAAGAAAGAAAGAAAGAAAGAACGGAAAGAACGGAAAGAGAAATAAAAAACAAGAAGAAAGGAAAAAGAAAAAGAAGGATAAAAAGAAAGAAAGGAAAACACATAAAACAAAGAATAAGAAAAAAAAAAAAAAAAGGATAAAAGAAAAAAGAAAAAAAAAAAAAAAAAAAAAAAGAAAGAAAGAAAAAAGAAAGAAAGAAAGAATGAAGAGAGAAGGAAGACATAAAAACAAGAGAGAAATAAAAAAGACTGAGGAAAAAAAAAACGGAAGCCATAGAAGAAATGAAAAAACAAAGAAAGAATTTGAAAATTATTATTAAAATAATAGAAAGTGATAGGGGGGGGGTAATGGTGATAAAAATATAAAAAAAAATGTAAGGTAAAATGTCATAAAAGCTAATAGAGAGGGGAGAGAGAGAAAGAGAAAGAGAAAGAGAGAGAATAGTCAAAGATGAAACCAGAAAGAAACAAAGCAAGAAAGAAAAAAAATAACAATTATAAAAAAATATAGAATTATTATATAATCATAGAATTCGAAAAAATGATAATTCAATGAAAGAAAAAAAGAAAGAAAGAAATAAAGTAAGAATGAAAGAAAGAAAGAAAGAAAGAAAGAAAGAAAGAAAGAAAGAAAGAAAAAAAATCAGTGAAACATACGGAAAAGATAATCAGTCTTTTAAAAACAAAAATGAAACAGAAAAAAAAAATTCCATGGCATACATTGGAAAAGAAAGAAAAAATGTTGAATAAAAAAAGAGAAAATGAAAGAATAATGAATGAATTATGAAGGATAAATTAATGGTCGATAAAAGAAAAAATATCAAAAAATAGGAAGAGAAGTCTTTATCGAAATAGATAGTAAGCTTTATAACAAATAGGAATATGAGAGATTCAGAAAACATAAAGAAAGAAAGAAAGACAGAAAGAAAGAAAGAAAATCAATTAGAGAATGAAAGTCAAAACAATTAAGTTAAAAAAAAAATTCATTAATATTAGGGTGTTAAAATAAGTTTTAGTTTCATGTTAATTAAAAGAGGTTTTTTTTTTTTGCTTTTTTTGCTTTTTAAATCAACAATGAATAAATAAACAGAAGCATAATTACTTGCCTCCTCCGCTAACCCTTTGGCGACGATATTTCGTGACTTTCCGGATGATGCCTTTTCCATGGCAACAAGTTTGTTGATCCAACCTGGTTGACAAGAATATTATGTTTCTGTCTTTGTGTGTGAACATCTTAACATGTTTTTTTTTTTAAAAAAAAATTAATCACACGCAAAACTTTAACGATTTCATTCTCCCGAAAAAAAAAAACGAAAATAAAAAAAATATGAGGCCAGAGGCGAGAAACAAAATAGAATGATTTTTTCATCAGTTTCGAAAAGAAAATTACAGTTCCAAGGCCAGTCAGATTCTAACGACTTCCACCAAACTTATTGATCACCATTTGATATCTGCGACAGACCTGTAATGAATGAAAAATTAACCTTTCATATTGAAATGTTAGAAATTAGCACAATATGGACAAATATGGCGGAACTAAATTAGTTATTACAAGCCTATTTATGAATATGGCTCTTTTTTTTTTGGGGCAATGGTAATAGTCGCTATTATAGGGATAAAGAAACATTTGCCATTCATTGACTGAGCAGTCGTTACTGCTTTTGTTTGAAGTTTATAAAATCTTTCGGTGTTACTATAGTATACCTACTGTCCATTTTCTATGGTATGATATTTACCAGACTATTAAAAGTATGAAATATACTATAGTTAGAGATTAGGATTAGTTGTTAGGGTTAGGATTTAGGGTTAATTTTAGGGGTTAGGGTTAAAGTTAAGTTTAAAGGCAGTGAACAGTGAACTGTTTATGTATTAAAATTCATTACAAAAAAATTATGTAAAAAATTTTTAAAAATCATAAAATAAAGATTTGAATGTTTGTAAACTGATCTGATGTCATTTAAAAAAAAAACAATAAACAGGTCATCGTTTTCCCGAACGTTTCCCAGCAATAATGAGTGCATCGCCATTTACGGTAGATCGCAAATGCCCCGGTTGGTATCATACTATTGTAGCAGCAATCTTTCTCTTAAAACAATTTTTTTCGGAAAAGAAGGTTTCGGAATTCTCAAGTTTTATCGCTCTTTCCAGTAATCAGTGGAGGTTTTCTTCCTAACTTTTTATTTGAAGTGGTGTGGAATGCTAACATCTTCATTACGTGATAATTTTCTCTCTTGAGTTACATGTACTATCCATTTTAATTGTTGCTATTTTTGTTAGTAATCAAGTGATGCGTTTTTTGTTATTTGGTACAGCCATTGTTAGTGAGTTCAGAGTATGAAGATAAACTACATCCGTCCACCCAGATCTAGGGTGGTAGCATCTGTTAGGGTCCCAGCTATGGGCAAATAGAGAACCCCAAAACAAAACACTATGAAAGCATAAAAATACATTTTTATAGTAAAAATACCAGCAATATATTTTTTATATTTTAAGAATAATTACCAAAAATACATATTTATAGTAGAATTACTAATACATTAATCCACATAATAATAATATCCTATAATCCACATAATAATAATATCCTATAATCCACATAATAATAATATCCTACAATTTCTTAAAGAAATTGAACTGTATTGCAAATTATAACTCCAACTAAACTACAGCATAAAACACACATATCACTGCTTCTAGTAATTATGTCCACACAAACATGTATATGCACAAAAGCGGAGTATCATCTACCATGTATTCAATTGTGAAAGCAGAATAACATATGTTTTTATTACTTCAATGCTCCCAAGAAAATTAAACTTTTGCATTAAATAAACCATAAGGAGTTGATATGCGGCTAAACAAACCAAGAAACTAACTTTGGGATTCTATAGCGCCAGTCCACAATGTTTAAAGAAGAGTGGCCTTTGTTAAGATCCTAAGGATTACTCATTGAAAAGGTTATTTTTACTATTGATCTTATAAAGCGGTTGTATATAACTGTCTGTTTAGATATTTATGAATGTGTTTGGCGCCATTCAGTACATCCTTGTGAAAGTCGAGATCTGACGAGGATATTTAAGAACATGACTTGAGTTTTCCTTAGTTACCTGAAGATTATTGCATTATATATATATATATATATATATATCAAATATGTCTCATATGTGGTGCAGTTCAATTTATATTACAATGAATCATTCATGCAAAAAGTAGATTAGTAAAGTTAATGACTTAAAATGGCGAAAACTCTTCGCAAACAAAATTTTAAAGTTGCATTAGCCTACGAACCACTCGATGAATATTATGATCCTTACATTTAATAACTACAAGCTGTAATATGTCATTTTTTTAATCTGCTAGTACTTTCAAATGCACACACAGTCATCCTCACACATGGAAATTATTTTATTTATAGTAAATCCAGGTAGTATCGGAGACAAAATATTAAATGCGAATGGAAATATGTTTTTTTTAGAAATGTGTTATTGTTAACGAATAAAAACTTTTGGAGCTTGCAGTCGCTAATTTTTTTTTTTTTTTTTTTTGAAAATTTAAGAGAGTACGTTTTTTTTTTTCCTAATATGGTAATTTGAGAATTTTTTGTTGTAGTAGTTTATCAGTCAGTGTGGCATGAAATAAATAGTTCAATAAATAGAGTAATGTCTCAGTTGTTATCCCGAAGATTTGCACGTAGGATCAGTTCTTTTAAATCTAAAATGTAGTGCAGTTCAATTTATATTACAATGAATTATTCAGAGGACTTTCAGCTTGATGTAGTTCATCGTCATACCCAGGACGCAGTAAACGAATTGAGTAAGCTTTATAGCGAACTTTGAAAATGGGTGTCAAAACAAGGTGTTGGAGGGAAAAAATGACAAAGCTTACCAAAATGTCTGGAAGTGGAGAGCCGTGATCACATTGCCCATATTCTGAAGGAACACGAAACATGGAAAAAGAATATTCAATGACTTTTTGACCCGTGTTGAGAAGACAATAGCAACGGACAATCAACACGCGTAACACTATATGTTGTTCCTCTTTAACCCTAGAACATCAACCATCAATTAACGTTACACCACGACTAACCATGGTTATATCATATCCGATTTTGGAAATATCAAAAAAAATATTAAATATAAATCTTTATTTGAAATATTTTAAATAAAGGCACTTCAAACTTTGTACTTTGAGTTAACATTAATAGGAACTGAAAAACATTATTTAGGTAAAAAAATCAGGTACTGAAAATTGTAATTAAAAATAGGAAAATTTGCACTGAGTACTATATACCCATGCTTAGTGTTCTATAGTTAAGTTTGGGGGAAAAGAATCTTAAAATATGATTGATGAAGACTACGGTAGTCGAAGGAGGAAGAACGTGTTTGAAACAGTGAGAGACAGCAGTGACTTTTGTTGTCTGTTTATTCGGAATAATTTTATCTCTCGTGCTTCAATAAATTCATTAAATTTTCAGTAAAAATCAAAGTTCATGGCTTAGATCGAAACGTTTGCATAAGTATTATTCAATTAGGTTTACGATACGATATCTCATTTTTAGAAAACATATTCAGGAAAACATCACATCTTTTTTTCTTTTCTTTTTTTCTCGTATTGAAAAAGATCCAATTCTCTTATAGCCCGATTACCTGCATTGACACACATGAAAGCCGATAGGGTTTTCGTGTTTCATTTAAAAAAAAAGCGAGGCCAAAGGAAGGGAAGAGATATAATATCTTGAAGAAAATGCCTGTTCTTAAAGGAAAAAAAATCAAATCTTGCTCAAATTCTATAGCGATTTACACATTATCAGTAATTTTAAAAGATTCATTTTAGTCGTCGTCGATAAATTATGGAAGCCTTGAAAACAAATATGATATTTTTTTTTTTTTTCACCATGATTTTTTTTTTAGCAATTCATTATATATTCCACAATATTTTATAAAGGTAGGGACCGTGTATAAAATCGATAGGAATGGTTTTATATTTTAAAAAAAATAATATTATTTCTTCCTTGAAATTTCCCATGTTTCGCTTCTATTTCACTATTTTTTTTTATTCTTAAAAGTTTCTTTTTCGCACTTTCCCTCCGCCGTAATGTAGATTCTCAGTGCCTTTTCTGTAAACAATTTCATGGTAATTGTTTTCTTGAACATTAAGCTATAGTGTCTGGACTTTATGAATTTAAACGCAGCACTAGATTGGCAATGAGGTCTAATAATTTTACAGTTGAATTGGCTAGATACGACCGTAATTCCTTTACTAACAGTCTCTTTTCTCACATTTCTCGCCTGTGGAACACTCTCCCTATTTCTTGCTTTCCAGGAAACTTTGATCATCAAAGGTTTAAATGCCATTTCAGTCGCTGTCTACTGTCTTCTTGATTCCTATTCTGTTATTGTTCTCGCTTCTTAGTCTTGTGGATTCCGGCGATGGAATCCTGCACAAATAAATAAACAACGCCAGTAATTAAAATAGAAAAAATATGTGTATTAAATGTAAGAATACAAACGTGAAATGAAGATTAGTAGTCCAAGAATGCGGGTTAGTAGAAAAGTATATGTAAAAGTCTCTGTAAGTGAAGCCGTAATTATCTCTCTTTCTGGACTCTTGTATAACTCTGAGTGAACACCCTGTCTCGACCTTTTTGTCACGCTATCTCTTCGTAGTATAAGTATACTTTGGACGAGTCCATCTTGTGTACAAGGGGCGAGACCCACAATACTTAGTAATGTTTTTTATCTTTTACTTATTCTTTCACACTCAGTAACCTCTTGTGTCTTAGTGGCTTTATTACTTTGCTTGGGGTAAAATGATGTTTTTTTTAAGCGTAGTGTATATGTAGGTATAAGGCCGAATGTACTTCCTAAGGATGGAACTCCCACGTAACTGATCTGGCAAGAAAATCATTACACCACGTCAAAGTACCCGTAAATGATATTCTAAGCGTAGCTTCGATGTGGCACAAGGCCGAAATTGTGGAGCACTCTGTGAGGATTGAACTCACTACCCGATTGTAACTAATCTAGCGAAACATCCAAGTTGCTAAGCAGGTTGCTGTGCCCTTCTTGGGGTGAAGCGATTTCTTTTGTTCATATTTTCGTTCAAATATTCAAAGTTACTCATTCTTTTAAACCAGTGTTTGGGGTATATTTTAATAGTTTATATTTTTTTATTTCTGGCGCAATCTAATCTTTTCGGTTTCTTTTTTCCTCTTTTTCTATGGTGCGTTTCTCTTGCTCCTTCACTCCGTCGTTCTTCGTAATCTTCTCCATCTCCTACAAAACTTTCTCTCGCTTTTTCATCTGATTCTTACTCTTTCATCTCTCGAATCTTCTCCCGCACCATTTTCTCTTACAAAATGTTATTCTCTCGGATTTTCTGTTGATTTCTTACATATATATATATATATATATATATATATTACTCTCTCTCTTTCTCCGTCACATCGTCAATCTTCTTTCTATTTCCTACGAGAACACTTTTCCTTCTGCAGTTATTTTTTCTCGTCTTCCCCCTACACTTTCCTCTAATTCTCTCACATTTTCAAATTCCCGTCCTGGGTAAGACGATAAACTATATCCACGCCCTTGGTATGACGATTGTTACAGTTTTTTGTGTGTATGTTATATAACTAGTGAGCCAGTCAAAATGACTTAACTCCCTTTATAGTTTACCAATAGAAGGTTAACCAATCAGAAGCCACAGAACATTCTATCTGTCATGCATAAAGGCGGCCATTTTTGTTTACCCTACCCGAATGACTGGTGCCAACTTGTCAGGCGAAAATGACAGAAGGAAGTACTACGCTCTGCTACTTTATCCACTGCTAACCTGAACTACGCTTTCCTACTGTCTCCGAAATATTCACTGCTAACCTCTGGATTCTATACTCGAAGACGACCGTCAAAATGTCTAACAACGATATACTACATCCGCGTCCTGGGTAAGACGATAAACTATATGCACGCCCTGGGCATGACGATAAACTATATCCGACAGTAAGGCCTCTGATCAGGAGGTTTTCAGGAGCGTGGAACCACCTCTTAATTGGTGGTGTTCCGAGGTCCACCCTGACCTAGGCTGGTAACACCTTTTAGGATCCCATCTATGGGCAAATAGTTAACCTCCAAACTGAGATCAAACCGCTATGAAAGTGTAAAAATAGGTATTAATACCAGCAATACATTTTTGTAAAAAACTATCGCCAGCAACGAATTTTACAAGAAACAATTATTGCCGGCAATAAATTTTTGAAAAAACAAAATATTATCAGCAATACGTTATCGAAAAAATATTACGAGCAATACATTTTTAAAGAAATATATTACCAGGAATATATTTTTGAAAAAAACAAACGGAATGTTACCAACAATACATTTTTGAAAAAGTTATTACCAGTAATATATTTGTGTAAAATAAATATTACCAGTAATACATTTTTGAAAAAAAAAATATTACCACCAATACATTTTTGGAAAAAATATATTACCAGGAATATATTTTTGAAAAAATATATTACCAGCAATACATTTTTGGAAAAAATATATTACCAGCAATACATTTTTGAAAGAAAAATAATTACCAGCGATATATTTTTAAAGAAATATATTACCAGGAATACATTTTTGAGAAAATATTGATGTTACCAACAATACAATTTTGAAAAAGTTATTACTAGTAATATATATATATATATTTTTTTTTTAAAATATTACCAATAATACATTTTGAAAAGAATATTACCAGCAATACATTTTTGAAAAAAATTATTACTAGCAATACACATTTGAAAAAATAAATTATTACCAGCAATACATTGTTAAAGAAAAATATATTACTAACAATATATTTTTGAAGGAAAAATTATTACCAGCAATACATTTTTAAAGAAAAATATATTACCAGCAATACATTTTGAAAAAAAATTATTACCAACAATACATTTTCAAAGAAAAAATTTATTAATAGCAATACATTTTTTAAGGAAGAATTATTACCAGCAATACATTTTTGAGGAAAAATTATTGCCATTTATGAAAAAACAAAAATATTATCAGCAATACATTTTTGGAAAAAAATATTACCATCAATACATTTTTGAAAAAAATATAACATAAATAATCATCATGTAGGCATTAAATAACCCATTGAGGTTGATATGCCGTAAAAGAAACCAAACGAAACCTTTCATTTTTTTTTAAATTCTCATTCTACTTCCCTTAGATTTCGATTTATTCACCTTCGGTATTTTCTCATACTTTTCGTTTTTCTTCAATTTCATCTTTTACTCCACCACATTATTCCTCTTGAATATTTCTTTTTGTATCACATTTTCTCATTCTCCTATATTTTTCTTCATTTTCTCCTCTTCCTTCTCTTTTCTTCCTTTCTTTTTCTCGTTCACCTTCTTCCTTTCTTTTTCTCGTTCACCTTCTTCCTTCTACACTTCCTCTTCGCACTACTTTATATCCTTCGTCTTCTATGTCACTGTCGTTTAACTCGCCATCCTTCTTTCTCTATTTTTCCTCCTAATTCTTCTTCTTTCGATTTCTCATTCTGTTATATTTATTCCTTGTCTTTCCTCTTCACGATTTCAGTCTTGTTTCTGGTTCCTTCTTCTTGCTTAGTCTTGGGTAGGACGATAAACAACACCCGACAGTAAAGTCTCTAATCGGGAGACTAGGTATTTTGAGAAGCATGGAACCACCTATTAATAGCCGCTGTTCCTATGTCTACCTTGACCCGGAGTAGTAGCACCTTTTTTAGAGCCCCAGCTATGGATAAATACATTTTTATAGTAAAAATACCAGCAATATATTTTTACATAAAAAGATTACCAACAATACATTTTATCTGTTGTTGCATTCAAAATATATCTATTTGAAGCCATAAAATTGTATTTTGAGGTGTTTAGATTCCGGCATTAAATTACCCATAAAGATTGATATTCTGCTAAATAACATCAACCAAACATGAAGAACACTTTTATGACATTAATTCATATAATATCCTACAATTTATTAATGAAATCTGTATAGCAACCTATAACATAAAAAAAAACTACAACATAAAACACAAATATCACCGCTTCTAGTAATTATGTCCACATAATCGTATATGCACAAAAGCTGAATGTCATCTACCACGTACTCAATCGTGAAAGCAGAACATGTAGAAATACCACACGTTAATTACTTCAAAACATCCAAGAAAATTAAATTTCGGCATTAAATGACGCATAAGGTATGTCATGCTGTTAAAAAACAAAAAAAATCAACTAATCCTTCTTCATCTTGATCATCATCACGTCGTTCCTGCGAACAACAGTTGACGAACCATGTTGGAAAACTACGATAACCTTCCCATGCTGTAGCCAGTCAATGTATTGAAGTTATCTGACCATGCCATACGCTGCTGACACTATGCCTATTTGTTTTTTTTTAGATGATCTTCCCAATTAGGATCAACTGAAAAATTCTCTCTCGTCTCACAACGTGAACGAACAATACTGTTCTTGCCCTTGTTATTGTAGGATAGAGAGATAATTATTGATAGTCTGTTTCTTGCATCGCTGAGTTTTTCGTCCCCTAATCGCTCCATGATATTCGCAAGATGCGTCGACAACACCTTGGTGATTTTCACGGCAGACACTTTGAGCGTCCAAGTGTCAGGACCATTAGTGAAATACAGAGCAGATGTAACAATTTAGGAAGCGTAGACTTATTTGTAAGTTAAGATTTCTGTTCACCAATAGCTTCTTCAAATTCAGGAATAGGCCTCCTCCTCCTCAGCTTCTCCTCCTCCTCTTCCTTCGTTCTCACCCCCTTCTTCCTTTCCTTTTCTTCCTTTTCTTTTCTTCCTTTGTTCGCCTTCGTTTTCACCCCTTTCTTCCTTGCTTTTCTTTTTTTTCCCTTCTTCCTTTCGTTCTCACCCCTTCTTCCTTCTTCTCACCCCTCCCTTCTTCCTTTCTTTTCGCCTTCGTTTTCACTCCTCCTTTCTTCCTTGCTTTTCGCCTTCGTTTTCACCCCTCCCTTCTTCCTTTCTTTTCGTCTTCGTTCTCACCCCTCCCTTCTTCCTTTCTTTTCGCCTTCGTTCTCACCCCTCCTTTCTTCCTTGCTTTTCGCTTTTTCCCCTCCTTCATTTTCTTTTTGCTCCTTCTTCATTTCTTTTCGTCTTCATTTTCACCCCTCCCTTCTTCCTTTCTTTTCGCCTTCGTTTTCACCCCTCCCTTCTTCCTTTCTTTTCGTCTTCATTTTCCCTTCCCCTTTTTTTCCCTTCTTTTCCTTTCTTTTTCCTTGCTTTTCACCCCTCCCTTCTTCCTTTCTTTTCGCCTCCCTTCTTCCTTTCTTTTTCGCCCCCTTTTCCCTCCCTTCTTCCTTTCTTTTCGTCTTCTTTTCACCCCTCCTTCTTCATTTCTTTTTCGCTTCCTTTCTTCATTTCTTTTCGTCTTCATTTTCACCCGTCTTCATTTTCACCCTCCTTCTTCCTTTCTTTTCGTCTTCATTTTCACCCCTCCCTTCTTCCTTTCTTTTCGTCTTCATTTTCAGCCTTCCCTTATACCATTCGTTTTAGCTTTGTTTTCACACTTCTCTCCTTTCTTTCTTTTCGCCTTAGTTCTCACCCCTTCCTTTCTTCCTTACATTCTTCCCTCCCTTTGTTTTTTCGCATTCTCACCTTCTTCTTTTTTTTTTTTCGCCTTCTGTTTTCTTCCTTTCTTCCTTGTTTTCTTCACCCCCTCCTTTCTTTCTTTTTCTTCTCAGCCCTTTTCTTCCTTTCTTTTCGCCTTTTTTCACCCTCCCTTCTTCCTTTCTTTTTCGTCTTCATTTTCCTTTTCTTCGTTTTTTTTTTTCATTTTCTTTTCATTTTAGCTTTGTTTTCATTTCTTTTTCACCAACCTCTTCCTTACATTTCGTGTTTGTTTTCAGCATTCCCATTTCCTTCTTTTTTTTTCGTTCTCAATTTCTTCTTTTCCCCTTGATTCTTTTTCTTTCTTGGCTTTTCCTTCGTTTTTTTTCTTTTAATTTTCTTCTCATTTCTTTCACCAACCTCCTTATATTTTCTGTATTTTTACGTTTTTCTTCAATTTGATTCTTTTCTTTCTCCACGTTGTAAGTCTAATTTCTCTTCTCTTCTTCGTTCCGAAGTTTCCCTTTTCAAGTTTTTTTTTTTTTCTTTTTTATTCCACTCTACTAACCATCTTCATTCTTTTTCCGCTCTTTCGAATTCACCTCGTTTTATTTTTCTTTCTTTTTCCTTTATTTTTTTTCAGTATATAAGGTTATAGTATTTTCGATCAAATGTCTAATCTGATTCAATCTTTCTGATCAAATAGCGAAATGAATGCCATCTTGAACGGCCACTCATCTAGATCTTTTAAATTAAATACTATTTACTCCGATACTTTACGTTGGACCTGCGTTTTTACTAATATTTCTGCTTTCAAGCTTTTTTCATCTGTTCATTCTATTTTACATATTGGCCCCGTTCACTTTCCTCCTACTCCTAATTCTTCTATTCCTCCTTCAGCCTGTCGTATTCCAGCTTCTCTTAATGCTCGGTTATATAGCCTTATCACGTTGAAACCCCGGTTCCGCACGATAATGGATGTTAAGCAACGCCAATTCTGGTCAGTATATAGATTGGTGACCGCTTGGAAACACAAGGTGCTCTACACTTGGATGCGCGTTTGCTGCACAGTATAATGGGTCGGAATTCTTAATCTGAGAGCAGAGTTCTAATTCCAGTCAGCTTCTTTCTATTCATTTAAGCTCAACTATCCTTAGAAAGTTATGAATCTACATCTTCTCTCCCCAGCTATGGGTTAATTAGTAAGGCTTGTATAACTAAATCATTATTATCGTCCTTCCCCGCAAAAAAATTATTTCAATCTAAAAAATATTTTCTGGCTTTACATAACCTGCAAAAGGGTTGATAAGCCGTAAAAAGTAAATCAATCAACCAATGTAAATCCTCCTAAGGAATATCCATCGGCGTTTTTGCTTTATGTGGCACCATTTAGCGATTGTCATTTTCTTTCCTTTTTTCCATTTCCTTTCTCTTATGGCTCTGTTCGTACTTCTTCGTCTCCTGTGACTTTTCCTTCATTTATTCTAGATTTCTTTCTATATTTCTCCCGTTCCCTGTTTTACGATTACATCTTCCGTCTTTCTTCTAAACTTTCTCACTCCTCACTCCGATTCTTTTCCCTTCTTCCTCCAAACCGTTTTGGCTCTGCATCAAAACTTCCTTCTTTTTCACTGCGCGCATATTTTTCATTCCCTGTCTTCTCTGCTTTCTCCTTCAGCCTTTAGCGATCATTCTTCTCCTTTACCCTCCTCTTTGCTTCCTTCTTTGTCTACTGCCTTGCTCCTCATCTCCTCATCCGTTTCTACTTCGTTTAGTTTCTCTTTCAAACGTTCTTCTCGTTCGTTCTCGTTCGTTCTCGTTCTTTTCGTCTTTTCTCATCTTGTATGTTTCATCTCACTTTTACCATTTTTACTTTCCACTTTATACCTTCTTCTCTTTTTATTTCCGACTAGCAGTAGAGCCCAGCGTTGCCCGGGAATGTAACAGTAAGAGATAGATCAAGTATCGATCATCATAAAGACTGAAAAATAAAATTGACAAAGATTATTGTTAAATGTTGATGGACACACATGTCTTAATTAGATTTTTTTTTTTTTTTTTACGAATTGGTCAAACCCAAACTCAAACAAAAAACATTGTTTTCAATCGTTATGAGTCTACCGATTGAATAGAATTTTATTATAAACAATTGTCTTGTAAATGGAATTTTAAAGCATTCTGAATGTAAAATAAAGAAAAAAAGTGCAAGACAATAAGAAACACTACCTGCCAAAAAAAAAAGTGAAGTTTTCTCAAAATCGGTTGAAAATGTAGGAAATCCGATCCCATATATAAACGAACACACACACACACACACACACAATCACACACACACAAAACATGGGTTTTATAATAAGTATAACTCGATATGAGTTTTCCCCCTTTCATTCTCGAAACAGCAATGCCTCTTAATCGTGTTTTCAAATTGATTTCGTGCAAAAACAATTGTGTTTTTCCAATTTTTGGCACTGTCAGAACCCCGGCAACGTAACGTTACATAGTCCTGTGAAGTTTTGTTGAAATCGGTTGAAAAATGTTGGAAATCCGATCCAATAATTAAACACACAAACACACACAACCTGGGTTTTATAAGTATGATTTATTGCTCGTTCTTTTTTTTCCTCGCTCATTTTCTTTCTTTTTAATCTTTCAGTGTTGTCTTCCTTCTTCTTCCTCGGATTCATTCATCTCATCCATCCTTTTTTCTTTACTTATCTTCATCATCCACTTTCTCCTTGTACGGCAGAAGTACACCCAAAATATCCCTCCCAGAATACCCTCCACATAATGGTAAGACATTAAGTAGACGAAGACATCGTTGCCTCTAATGCCTTACCATTATGTGGGAGGTATTTCTCTCGGACCCTGTATGAATCCATTTTTCTTCTCACCCAGCTATGGGGTAAATAGTACAGTATCTGGAAAAATATTATCTAAAAATATCATTGTTAATATAATATTCACTCACAAAAAAAAAAAAGAATTATTCTTTCTGCGCGAAATATGTTTGGACTTTATATAACCCCAAAAGGGTTAATAAACTGTAAAATTGACAAAAAAGGTAACAAAAAAAAAAAACAAATCAATAAAATTCTACTTTTGCTTCAGCCCATAATTTCCTTCTATTCGTTGTTCCCCTAAATTGTGTTCTTCTAGTTTTGTCATATTTTATATCCGTTTTCTTCTTATAATCCAATTTATCCTTCTCTTATGTCTTCCAACATTGGATAACTTTTCTCTCTTCTTTCTCTCCATGTTTACAACGTTATGTTTTCAAACTTTTCAATACATTTATCTCCTCATTTTATATTCGAGGTCTTCTATTCTTTCTCAATTACATCATTAGGCAACTACCATTTTTATTCCTTTCTATTATTCCGACTCTTTTGTTTGGTTGGTTGTTTGTTTGATTGGCACATTGTTTCTTTCTTTCTTTCTTTCTTTCTTTCGTTCGTTCTTTCTTTCTTTCTTTCTTTCCCCGTTTTTTCCTTTCTCTTTTGTTCTTTGGTTTTATATGTTTATGTTTCTTTTTTTTCCCTTTTTTCTTTCTTTCTTTCTTTATTTCTTTCGTTCTTTCTTTCTCTCTCCGTTATTTTCCTTTCTCTTTTGTTCTTTGGTTTTATATGTTTATGTTTCTTTTTTTATTTTTTATTTCTTTCTTTCTTTTTCTTTCTTTCTTTCTTTCTTTCTCTCTCCGTTTATTTTCCTTTCTTTCTTGTTTTTTGATTTTATATGTCTATGTTTCTTTTTCATTTTTTTATTTCTTTTTTTCTTTCTTCCTTTCTTTCTTTCTTTCTTTCTTTTTTCTTTCGTTTTTTCTTTCTTTCTTCAATGATTTCTGGATTTCAATTGTTATCTGTTTTTCTATTTCTCTCTTGTTCTATTTTTGTGTCTTCTTTCTTTCTTTTTTTTCTTTCTTTCTTTCTTTCTTTCTTTCTTTCTTTCTTTCTTTGGTGCTTTCCGGTTTTCTATCTTTCTCTGATTTTTATTAATCTCTTGTTCTTTGTTTTTATGTGTCTCCTTTTTTATCTTTCTTTCTTGGTTTCCTTCTTTTTTTTCTTTTTTTTTTTTCTTTTTTTTACTTTTACCCTTTTGGGTTTTTTATCCATTGCTTTATTTTACTTTTGTTCTTTATTTCTTGTGCTTCTTCCTTTCTTTCTTTCTTTCTTTCTTTCTTTCTTTCTTTCTGTCTTTCTTTCTTTCTTTGAATCTTCTTTTCTTCAATGTTTTCCGTTTTATTTTCACTCTCTCGTTCTGTCTGTCTGTCTGTCTGTCTGTCTGTCTGTCTGTCTCTCTCTCTCTCTCTCTCTCTCTCTTGTTCTTTATTTCTCTCTTCATTTTATTTTCTTGGTTTTCTTCTTTCTTTCTTTCTTTTTTTTTACTTTTATTCATTTCGGCTTTTTTCTTCGTTTGTTTATTTTCCTCTAGTCATTTATCTTGTATGTTTTTTCATTCAGTCATTCATTCTTTGTATCTTCCTTTATTCAATGCTGTCCTTTTTTTTATCTCTCTCTTGTTTCTTTCCTTTTTCTTTCTTTCTTTCCTTCTTTCTTTGTTTCTTTCTTAATACTTTCTATTCTGCTAGCAAATTGTTCTTCATTTTGTTACTGCCATTTTTATTCCCAATTCTCAACCATTTCCAGCCTCTTCCATTTTAAATCCCTTATCTTGGTTTCTTTCTTTCGTTATTTCTGTCTTTCTTTCATCCATCTTCTTTTCTTTCTTCCTTTCTTGCGTTTTTCCTTTCTTTTATGCTTTCAAGTTTTCTATCTTTTATTTTTCTTTCTTTCTCGTTCTTTGTTTTTTATAAAACTCTTCTTCCTTCCTTTTATCTTTCTTTCTTTATTTTCTACTTTCCTTTTTTCAGTCTCTCTTTTTTTAATTGTTTCTATTTTGCTAGCAAATTATTCTTCATTTTTTTTATTTGTTTCTTTATTTCTTCTATGCTTTCCATCTTTTTATCTTTCTGTCTTTGTTATTTCTCACTTCTTCTTTCCTTTTTTATATCTTTCTTATTTCTTTCTACCTTTGTTTGTTTTGTTTTGTTTTGTTTTTTCTCTCTTTCTTTTATGCTTTCCTGGTTTTATTTTTCTCACTTTTATATTTCTCTTTTCTTCTTTCTTTTTTTATGTCTTTCTATTTTCTTTCTTTCTTTCTACCTTTGTTTGTTTGTTTGTTTTGTTTTGTTCTTTTTTTGTTGCTTTCTCTCTTTCTTCTATGCTTTGCGGATTTGTATCTTCCTCGATTTTATATTTCTCTCTTTTTCTTTGTTTCTTATGTCTCTTCTTTCTTTCTTTCTTTCTTTTTTTAATAGTTTCTTTTCTGCTAGCAAATTGTTTTTATTTCGTTACTTCCTGTTCTTTTCCCAATTCTCAGCCATTTCCCGCCTCTTCCCTTTTAACCCTTTCTCTGGTTACGTCTCCCTTTTAATTCGGTTTCATCTTGTTACTCCTCTCTTTCTATAGATAATGTCCTTCATTTCCCATTCCACCAAGCTCAGCTTCTATTCATTATCTTCCGCTTTCTCCTGACAATTATTCCTGTTCTTCCTTTCATTCTTTTGGCAAATACATACTCTTTACTTGTCTGTCTGATCGTTATCTTCGGAGATATCATTTCGTTTCATTTTGATTATTTTCCTCTCCGTCTTTCTCGATTCACCGAAACAATATCCGTCTTTAATTCACAGACTTCTATTTCATTATTTCTCTTTCTACCAAGGATAATTAGGACGAAGAAAAATAACATTTAGAAACGCTGATATGACTGTATAGATTAATATGAAAACAAATAATAGACAGCCAAATTTACATACAAACATACACACACACACACACACATATATATATATATATATATATTTATATATATGTGTGTGTGTGTATATATATATTTATTTTACTTGTATACGCACACACACACACACACACTCACTTAATATATATATATATATAGTCCGACAATTATTTTAAGACTTTTTTATGTTTATACATTCTTTTTTATAGATAAAAATATTTATGTAAATGCTGTGTTTATAATAAACAGTATTAACAACATTTACCGGCCTGAATATCCTAGAAATTGACATTGAAAATATGCGTCCTCCGACAGGAATCGTACCTGTATCCTATACTGAACCGTCATATTGAATGACGTGCTTTTACCGATTTCACTAGAGAGGAGTATTTCGCTTAGAAAAAGACGCTTTTACTATATATATATATATATATATATATATATATATATATATATATATATATATATATATATATATATATATATATATATATATATATATAGTATGATTGGTAAATTGTCACCATTTTTATTTTAATTTCGCGCATTTTGTCGATTGCGCAGTTGGTTGGGCACCGTCTGTGAGAGGAAGACCGCCATAACGCAATTTACCCCGACAGAAATTTGGAAACGGCATACCGTACTACATGGCATTCACACCGAACATTTCAGCGTGTTTGGGTGTCAACCCGTGAACTGCACACACGATTAGGAAATAGTTGGATTAGTCAAATCGTGATTACGAAAGTGTTTGAAGTGATCCCTAGTGATGGCGACGTTATGCCTCCAATAATCTTTCCACAGAGCCAAGACCGAAAGGTACATTGAAGAGGTAGTGCTACCCTGGGTCAAGATGATAGCTACTGAAAGAACCTATCAACATGATATATATATATATAGTCCGACAATTATTTTAAAACATTTTTTATGTTTATACATTCTTTAATTATAGATACAAATATTTAAGTAAATGCTGTGTTTATAATAAACAGTATTAACAACATTTACCGGCCTGAATGTTCGAGAAATTGATATAGAAAATATGCGTCCTGCGACAGGAATCGAACCTGTATCCTATACCAAAACGTCACATATTATTATTATTATTATTATTATTAAATGGACAAAGTCCGACAATTAAGACATTTTTATGTTTATACATTCTTTAATTATAGATACAAATATTTAAGTAATGGTTCTCTTAGTGGCTTTACTGCCTTGCCTGGGATGAAATAATTAAAAGAAAACACAAAGAAGAAAGCTTAAAATATATGTATAAAACCGTCTCTTTTTGCCCACACTTGTAGTTTAAACCGTATTGCAGCCAAACCTTTGTAAATGTGACAGCGCAAGTTTGGTTCAACCTAGACAGAAAAAACGTCATGTATACGACAAAGATTGTCCAACCCCAGTAACCATTGACACGCTGATGGTGGCATGCACCAAACCCGTTTCTTTAGTACAGTGCAAAATGTGCCGCCGAAGTTGGGACAAGGAATAGTCACCATTTATTACAAGATCTCAATTTTCTTGAAGAACAAGAATAAGAACAGATATTAAACTTCGAATTCGCTTTTATTCGACCCCTACGGGGATGGGATGTGACGCAATGTCGACTTACTTTGGGGTGTTAGCCAACGGCAAAAATGATCCAGTCACCGTGACTATTGACAGTGTCCACAAAACATCCCTTTTTAGTGCAATGAGGTAGATGCTGCTACAGATTTGGTATCTCTGGACTAGACACTCTTCATAGTTTTGAAGAGGTATAGAGAACAGATACTACACTTTGGTCCTAGCCAGAAGCCTGGTTAAGGTTATTTAGCCGTAAGGATACTTGCCAAAGGCCCCACGCAGTCAGATGTGGCACAAAGCCGAATTTAACGTGCAGTATCTGAGCCCGTACGCTCAAGCAAAATTCTCCGTAGACCCCCATAAAAAACGGGGTCAGGTACCTGTATGCACCCCGGATGAGAATCTGCCCTTCGGCATAGCCTCGTCTGGGTTCCTCTCCGCCCGAAGGCAGAGGGTTCGACCAGCTTAGTTGGAGACGAATATCTAACTAATTGCCGAAGCTACTCCGAATTTAGCCGTAAGCACCCTCGTGCAAAATGTGTCGAGTTTAAAATGGGCTAGCAATCTGCGTGTACGTGGTCTGGGGACAAAATTTGCTTTCACCTCCTTGGTACTTCCACTTGTTGGGGCACGGTTCAGGCTTAAGGTAATAACGCTGCTTCCTCCACACTCTCGAAGGAGAGGTAATACCTGTTGTAATCGGCAATCTAAGTCTCAAGCCAATCTTATTAATCTTCCATTGCACAGGCCCGTTAATACCAGAGTTGTTTACAATTTTTCAGAAGTTTTTAGACATTGGCAAACATTTTCGGATAGTGGGCCGCATATACAGTGCACCATAAGACGAGCTGCACAACTAAAAACAAATCAAGGGAATTTTCATTAGATATCACAGCCATTTTCCCATATGCAAAAGCATTTTTTTAAGGGTTTCACCCTAAGCAAGGCGGGAAGCCACTAGGTCGCAAGGGGTTACAGAAGATTTGGAGCAAGATCAGATAGAAGTGATAGAGGAAAGGATGAGGAGAAGGATAGTGCATAGATAAAGGCAACTGGAGATGTCGATTGACATTACATTTGAATAGTTGAAGATTATAGCTATCAGGGAAACTGGAATAAAGAAGGGAGTTCCACAAGCGAGAGGTGCGAGATATGAAGCTATTGGAGTAGAAGAGACGGCTACATTTAGTAGTTTCGACAGTGAAAGGGTGCGAGCGGGATGCCAGCCTCGTAGGGCGCTTGAATTCACGAAGTCTGGGAACCAGCGAATGCAGCTCCTCGGAGCAATTACCAGGAAAGTATTTCTAAAAAAGACAAAGAGAGGGGACGGCGCGTCTGTGGGAGAGTGTCTGTAGACGAGATGCCAGAACAGAGATACCTTAGAAAAAAAAAGCCGTTTATTTTTTTCTTTGGATAAAAAGAATAACATCTATATTTCAAAAAGAAAAGTCTAGGTTTAATATTATCACTGAAATTTAAATATAATAATATCACTGCTGACACTGATTAAAAGCACGTGGTCGAGTGCTTAGAACGTTCGCATTCTAACAATGACACCCGGGTTCTAATTTCACCATGAGATTTCCTGGTGTTATCGGACTGGAGGGCTGGATCCCAGCTGAGAAAGCATACCACGGATTGTCCCAAACCTTGTAAGTGAAATTGGGTAGACAGAAACATTGCGTGCCGTAGATAGCTGTGGTAGCACGAAATCACAAGTCATCATGGCCGAGGGCTTGAGCGTGCTAGCTTTTTCAAATTGTTGATCACGCTACATAAACCGATCTTTCCCAGAAACTGTAAGTAAGGTCTGCTCAGGATAGTTACAGTATAAACCACTGGTGGGGTCTGTGGGTGTTGAATAAACACAAACGTGACTGAGCATGCGTCTGCAATAGGTAGACAGGTATCAACGAATACTAGTGGCCAGTTAAATATACATACATACATACATACATACATACAAACACTGATTAACAGACGCTGTTGTGTGGGATTTGTTTCTAATTTATTCCTTTGAGCATACAAAAATATGGGAAGAGAAAAAGGATATTTATTCTCTAGTGTTTCCTGATTCTGATACAAAAGATGTTTGCACGTATGATCTTCCTTAGTGAAAATCGCCAATGCTGATCATTCTACCTTCAAGATATCCCGTTTCATATATAAATTAATGTTATGACTATTATTTAGGTACAACCACTAATTCGGTATACGTAAGGTTTAAAATTATTTTTTTAAAATGAAAGAGCTTTATTGAAGATTTCATTTTAGCTTTAATTTGAAGTCACAAAATTCGGGGGGAAAGTGCATATAATCATTGTCTATGTATGTAATTATGTGCGAGAGTAAGTGAATGAATAAGTGAGAAAGAAAGGAAACAGACAAAATTTTAATAAAAAGATATTTTCCTCATGAAATCAGAAGGTGGCTCATTCAGAAAGCGAATCTGACCGGAAGTGGCTCGCGAACCGCAGCTTAGTCATGATGTTATCAATTGTCAATTGTTATTACCAAAGCTAAGAAAAAAATAGGGGCTTACGGTATAATGATAAAATATTTTCTTAATTTTCGAGTTGATCCCATGACATGGCTCTATACACAAACACACACAGACACAGACACAGACACACAGACACACACACACACATATATATATATATATATATATATATATATATATATATGTGTGTGTGTGTATGCGTGAGTAAATTCATATATATATATATGTATGTGTATATATATATATAGTCATGACTATATATATATATATATATATATATATATATATATATATATATATATATGAAATTAATCTTTTTACAATTTTATATAGAGTAAGCTCATAGAATCAGTATGAAACAAACAAGCCAACTAAAGTATAATTACATGCATACATAGAATTGTAATGACTGGAATCATACATGTATACATACATATAAACGAAGCCAGATAGATAGGATAAAATACTAGATAGATAGATAGATAGATAGATAGATAGATAGATAGATAGATAGATAGATAGATTGGAACAAATCAAGAAAGAAAGAAAGAACGAAGAAAAGAAAGAATGAAAGAAAGAAATAAGAAGATAGATAGGTAGATAGAGATTTGAATGAATACGAACAAACAGAGGAATAAAGAAATAGATAAAGAAAGAAACAAGCAACCTGACAAAGTGGCCAACGACCAAACGTAGATAGTTATATACATACATACATAGATACATATCCAGATAGATAGGAATATTTTTGCCCTTCCTTGCCTTTAAAGGAGTGCCCTTTGCCGTGCTGCTGTTGCTACATGCCTTATTTCTTGCCTATCTCACACTGCGAATTTTTTCTAAGCTCTATACTAAACATTAAATCTGTTACGCAAAAAAGAACTAAACAAAATGAACACAAAACGTTCAACTTTAAAAAAAGACTCGTAACTGGAAAAACACAATGAAAAAAGAATGTTAACAACAAATACTTTTTCACACGAAACCAACTTCTGCAGAATCAGAATCAACGTTGAGTTTAAGCAATCGAATGAGCCAATTGGAATAAAGTGCCATGCAGATTTAAATTTTTCCCACTTGTGACGAATGCAGCTATCGAATTTTTTTTGCATGCTAGCATGCTAGTTAACATTCGTGTCAGTCAGCTATTGGCTCTCATGCTGGCCAGTTGAATCTTCCTGCCTATTCGTGGCAGCCAGCTATTGGCTCTGACTCTGGCCAGTACAACATAGCCGTAAACAACATGAAATGTGCCGTAGAAGCATGACAATTCGATTATCGATGGGAGTTGGGAAATGCTTGTCGGTCGTGACCTTTTCGCTAACTTGGAGAATGTACATGTAAATTTTGGTGCAAATCCGTCGAAAATTTAGGCCCACATTCATTACACACACACACACACACACACACACACACACACACACACACACACACACACACACACACACACACACACACACACACACACACATCGTGCCTTTTTATAGATAGGGATTGCCATTATCAAAGCTAAGACAAAGCGATGTGTTGATGGTATACTAATAAAATATTTGCACTATGAGTTTATCCCATGGCATGACTATTTGGAAATCAACAGTTCAGAGCTATAAGCTTTTCCTAGATTGAAATCAAATCACATCTTCTGCTAAACAAAATAATATTTTGCTGATAATATCTATCTAAAATATCTATAGAAGGATATATATATATATATATATATATATATATATATATATATATATATATATATATATATTACTGGTAATCGACCAGTTAGTAAATAATCCGTTGGATCCTTTGTAATATGTAATATTAATTATTAAAACTGATCAACAGAGAGCTCGAAATATTT
>CAHIKZ030001757.1:1657500-1662500 GCA_903632075.3 Acanthosepion pharaonis | reverse complement strand
TATATATATATAAGTTTCATATAAAAATAAGTCTCATATATACCCCTCAGAAAAATTTTCGTACAACGGTAAAACATTAGAAAAACTGAAACACACCTTCGCCACTAATCTCATACCGTTATATATGAGCTATTTCTGGAATGTATATGTAGGAAATATATCTGGCACATCTGTGTATATATATATATATATATATATATATATATATATATATATATATATATATATATATATATATATATGTGTATTGATTTGTTTTCTTCTACCGGCTAAAAATAAATAAATATACTTTAATGCATTAACAGAGCGTCTATTCAAATACCAGCGTATATATATATATATATATATATATATATATATATATATATATATATATGTATGTATGTATATGTATATATCAGTCGGTGACAGCAAAATTGTCCAGTTGTTAGATTAAGCTTTGAACCGATATATGTTAGAAAAAATTAAAGATAACTTACTGGAATTCTCCGAGGATTTTAGAAGCCTACAGGCTTCTAATTTGAGTAATTACAATGTATAATTACATTGCAAGCTTAAGAGAAGGATCGTGATTAAATTGATCATAAAAGAAAATGACATGTTCATCTTTAATTAATCATAGCTAAGGATCAGAAGCTCATGAAGGATTGAAATATAATTCAAGTATATATATATATATATATATTCCAGAATAATTTGCCAACTTATTCAAGCTGATATTTGCCCTCTCTAAAATTCTAACTTTCTACCCTGGAGTAACAAGTTGCCTCAGAGTTTTCATGATGGCTATACGTCTTATATGAAAATCGGAAAAATAGAAACTCAATTAGATTTTCTTAGATATTAAACATTTATGTGATGGACAATTATGTTCTATGACACAATGTGGACAATTTTTTTGTTGCAACCGATATATATATATATATATATATATATATATATATATATATCAATGGCGACTCTGGGTTCGGACTTAGCTTGAGTGAATCGGCATTCAAGTATATCTATTGCAAAGAAACACAAATCTTTCGTTATGCGCTGTTTTCATTCGTGACTTCAGTTTGATCCATTTTTTAAAAATCCGTGCCTGAAAATATTGACAAATATATTTCGTCGATATTTTTCATAAAAAAAAAAGACAGAAGAACAAAAAGGAAACAATGTAAGTAAAAAAAGAATGAAATAGAATTAATGTGCCTAGCCGGGCTTCGTAGATCTGAGTCATATGCTGGAGACATACTTAACAGGAAATGTATTTCTTGCTTTAGAAAATCTATAATGACTTGCATGCTCTGTTTTTCAAAGAACCAATTTTTACTGTTTGCAAAATGTCCATTTTAAATAATTTATTACGTACAGTATAAGGTTTGTTAGTGGAGTGTATCAATTGATAAAAGACAAATTACATTTAGCCCGACTTAAAGTCGGCGAGAATCAGACAAAATTCCTGTCTTAAAACGTCGATTGGAGGGTTACGTTGCTGAGTGTGACTGTAGTAGTGTTGATGAAAGATGATATCAGTCTACTGTTGCTATCTCTACCATCAGAATCTTGATAATAAGGCTACAAAACAATAAAAAATGCAAAGAGGACAATAAACATATAAACATATGAAAGACATTCCGCTGACTCTTTTTTCTTACATGTCTGGTATTTCTTTTAAATTCAATGTTTATTTTTAAAGAATTATTACATTTAATATTAAAATAAACTTTATTTTTAAAATTTTATGCAGACATTTTAAAAAATTATCCCATATTAGTTAAAGGAATCATTTTAACATCAAAGTTATATCAATAGTATATTGTGTTAAGTATTGTAATGAGCCCGACAAACATTGTTGCCCTAGAGTCGCCGCTATATATATATATATATATATATATATATATATATATATATATATGAAAATATTTTAAGGTACAAAATCTAATTACAGAAATAAAAGTGTGTAGCTTAATGTTGCAAGACATATTAAAAACGAAGGGACCGTATTCGCTCCCGCTCTTCGGGCCTCTACGCGAGATTTAACTTAAATTAAAACAACAGAAAATGTGTAAAGAGAAGAGAAAAAATATTGAACACATGGAGCTAGAGACAAATGACAGCGAGCCCCAACAAACAGCCACGCTGTTTACACAGGGAAGGCTTGCGGGACCCGATATAAAGTGTCCCCTGAGATGAAATAACATGTGCGGTCGGAACAGAGCAGTGAACCAATCAGCACTAAAATTAGCTGCGCAAACTCTGTTATTTAAGAGGTGCTCATATATGGCGGGACCATAGGTATTTGTGACCCGTCCATTCAAAGATTAGGTGTGTTTCCTGATATTGGTCGGAATATGCCGTTTAATTGTCATATCCAAGCGATGAGTAGTTCTCCCTATGTAGTTACCACCACAACTAGAAATATATCTCTAAACAATAGAATACATTTGATGGGGAGGGAGTACACCCTTTTATCCAGAACGAAACATAGGCCGGGTCTGGAAACTGTACGGACCTCAGGCGAGAAAAAAACAACGCCAAACATTAGCTGAAGTACATTTATTCTACAATCTACATTCAACATCATCACTTGATAAGACACCAGACGTGTTGAAACAAAATGTCTATTTTTGTATTGATTTTATAACATATTTATGTTATATTTTTAAATAAATAATTATATATATATATATATATATATATATATATATATATATATATATATATATATATATATATGCAAAAAAATAGACATATTAATCTGCAAACACATATTTATATTTTGCTTGAATATATATATATATATATATATATATATAAAAAGTGTGGTAAGTCAACTCCTCGCGACCTAGATTGTTTTTCGTTCTGGTAACCGATGCAAGATATATATATATATATATATATATATATATATATATATATATATATATATATATATATATATATGTCAAAAAACAACTTCAGCAAATTGTTTACCTCTCTAATAAGAAAATGTGTATCTGCTTTTTCGGCCTATCAACCACACATAACCACATTAATCGAGACTTCCTCTATTCATCAATAAGATACCACCTTCCAAGTTGCAAATACACTGAATGCGTCAATATAATCTAGGAATTATATCAATCTACAAATCTGTCTAACGAGGACCCCAGCAAGGAAATATTTCAAACCTTATAAGTAATGCGACAAGGAAGAAATGGGAAATCCAGTTTTATTTAATGTTTTCATAGACTATGATCTGAGCATTTTCACACACAGATGTGATGAGATGGGCACTGATCAAATTTTCTATACCACATGCAGAACAAATTTACCAGTACAAAAAAACGCTCCTGTTTTTCTTCTCGGGGCCAACGTACTAATGATGACTGATGCTATGCAGATGACATACGTATTCGTAGTTGGGATAAGAATATTCTTGAACAGAAAATCAACATCCTCTAATAAGGTATTCAGGAAATAGAATTAATAGTAAACAATTTCAGAATAGAAATTATGATCTATAATTGGAATGAAAGCAGCGATGGCACCTATCCTAAAAACATCGCAAAAAAAATCTGGATGTGGAATTAGTAAATACTGAACATTTCGAATAACTCTGTGTATGGATCAGTTATAAAAATTTAGTAATAAAACAATTATTTAGTTTCACCCAACATAAAGCCTGAAAACTCGAGCCACGGTCTTCCATATACTAGTCATATCGAGACTTTCATATAAAGGGTGCTGCAATAACTTGGACCGATTTTAAATGGGAATTAAGTTTAAGCGCCTAATATTTTTTTGTCTTTTTCTTTCAGATTTGGCGGATATTTCAGCGATATTATATTTCACACATAATTGGCATGACTTAAAGAACAAGATCCAATAAAGAAATAAATACATTTTCACCAATAACACTAATTTATTTAGTGCTGACTTTGATCCGTCTTAATGAAACACCCATATATATATATATATATATATATATATATATATATATATATATATATATATATATATATATATATATGGGTAAAATAGTAGGACAGACTGGGTTCTATAGCCTTGGATGGAAAGTGGTCTAGGAGAAGGACAACTCTGAATTCAGAACCTGCGGAGGGTCGTTTGGGAACCTTGTGGCATTCGGTGCACGAGGTCTCTGTATTCGTCTCTTCAAAAAGTGTGCATGGTCTTGCACGAGGCCTTCACCACTATAATCAAATCTCATGTGCCGGTTTTCCTGGAAACTGATCTGCTTTGACGGGAGAGTCGATTATTATATATATATATATATATATATATATATATATATATATATATATATCCATCTTAATGAAACACACTTTATATATAATGCATGGCGCCTAACCCGTTCCGAAATATCTAACCGTTTGCTCAGATCAATGAGTAAACATGGTGTTGGACGAATTACTCCTGAGGATCCTGGCGAGGACTTTCTTTAAAGATTTTGGCGTTACAGAATCACAACCAAATAACTGTAACAAATAACAGAATCCACATAACTTGAGGTCTATCAACAGCAGCAACAGCTACGACAAGTAAGCAGAAGAGAAAATAATGACAGAATCAAGATGTTTACATTCCACACTATTACAAAAACAGTGTAGGAAGGAAACCCCCATCAGTAGTGGAAAGAGCACTAATAGCTTCTGTACATGAGAACCCTTGTTTCAAGAGAAAGATTTTATAAATTGTTTTAACAGCCACAGTCGTTGCTGGTCGGGCAAATTGTAGATAAACGGCTAATATTAACATTAATATATACGTTCCCGACCAAACCAACATCCACAACGGCATATATATATAGCAATATATATATATATATATATATATATATATATATATATATATATATATATATATATACATATTGATTGATTGATTGATATTAAAACTTTGTTATAATTTGTGGAGTTAATGATGCATTTCAATATTACTGAATGATCTTGCCGATTGGACCTCCATCTTCTGACTTTCTCCTTCTATATATTTCATAAGAGTCATTCCCT
>CAHIKZ030001757.1:1637500-1652500 GCA_903632075.3 Acanthosepion pharaonis | reverse complement strand
ATTTGAGTGATTGCTTCATTGATTGACATTTTCCTGTCTACGCGATTTTGAAATTAATGATTCCTTGCCTGCTGCAAAATAGAGATTCTTATCATAACCATTTCTGCCAAATGAATACCACTCTGCGAATATTATCTACCATTCTTCACTATGTTAAATAGAAGAACATTTTTTTATCAATATCCGTTTGGCTTGACTGAAAAGTGTAGAATTTACCGACATCACGAAATGACTGGTAACCTTTAGTCGCAGGTTAACTCGCTCTAATATCTATCTATCTATCTATCTATCTATCTATCTATCTATCTATCTATCTATCTATCTATTTCTCGCTCTCTATCTCTTTCTCTCTCTCTCCCTCTTTCTCTTTCTCTCTCTCTCTCTCTCTCTTTCTATATATATATATATATATATATATATATATATATATATATATATATATATATTTGAATAAACATGTCAAATTATGTCGATTTATTTTGATTTTAATCTTCTCCAATTCACGGTTCAATATTTTAATGTTAATATTAAATTCATTAAGAAACGTACCGAACATTTTTTTTCAATTTTTTTTTTATTTTTCCCAAGTACTTTCGATCTCATCTAAGTTCATCTTCAACAGTGAATTGCTAAGACAAATAATTAATGTAATTGTTCGTCGTGAATTACTCGCGAAAATAAAAGAATTGAAAAAAACTACGACACCTTACTTAATGAATTTAATATGTAAATTACGAAGTTGAATGTATTAAAATAAAAATGAATAGAAATATGTTCAGATTATTCAACCAAATATTCTTGAATGAAGATATTCTGCCTATATATATATATATATATATATATATATATATATATATATATATATATATATATATAAAAAGTTAAAAATAATAGTAATGTTTTTTTTGAAAGTCACGTGATATGGAACGCCACTGTGTTCGAATATTCCTAACTTAAATCTAAGTGTAATAAATATTTTAGATGTTGTTTAAAAAAAAAAAAAACAGTAATTTTAATTTATTTGTAACAAACAGTTATTTCTGAAGAAAGATTTTTGGTCAATCTGAAATATCAAATATATATATAAATAAGTACTTTCATAAAAAAAATTACTATTATTTTTTTAATTTGCAACTTTTTCTATATATACATATTATGAAAGTATACGTGACTTCTCATTATTATATATATATATATATATATATATATATATATATATATATATATATATATATATATATATTGGTGTCCCACAAAAATGTCATCATTTCGCTGGCCAATAATTTGGGCAGTTCTTGCTGAAATAACCTAAATTTTTCGCAGAATATCTAGAAACAGATCCAGATTTTATATATAATGTTTTATTTTTGTTATCTCATTGAGATTCTGCCAGAGAGATGGATAGGTTTTTGCTATTGATGAAGATGGCTTTCTTTTAAAATGGCGGCAGCGGTCACCTGAGCTGCCTCCGTGTGATTTCTTTTTATGCGGATATGTGAAGGGACTGGCTGTATCCCATCTTCTTGCTAGCATTAAAAAAAAATCATGCAAAGAATCACTTACGCACTGAATAATGTTACCAGAGACAAGCTACATCGTGTTTGGCAAGAGCTTAACTACCCTCTTGACGTCTGCCGTGTCACAGGCGGTGCGCTTATTGAACACTTATGAAATATCGGTCACATAATAAACTTATGAAGTTCAACACCTAAACTGTTCAACTTCATTGAGCTGGACTTAGTAGTTTTTTAAGATAATTGCTTTTAAAATGATGTCAAATGTCTTGGGACACCCTATATATATATACTCGTACTTGAAAACCGACAGTCCGACAACAGCCCATGAGATTTGATTATAGTGGTAAAGGTTTCGTGCAGGACCATCCACACTTTTTGAAGGGCCGGATACAGAGATCTAGTGTGCTATGTGCCACAAGGTCCCCAAACGACACCCTCCGCAGGTTTTGAATTCAGAGTTGTCCTTCTCTTAGACCAGTTGCCATCCAAGGCTATAGAACCTAGTCTGTCCTGCTATTTACCCATAGCTGAAAGGAGAAGAGGATTCACACCTTTCCCAAGGGTATTAGCACGTAAGTGAATGTAATGGAGTATGAGGCGAGAAGTCGCCCAGTGGAATTCGAACTGGACTCTCCGATTCCACAAATCAAACCGTTAACCATTACTCCACCGCGCCTCCTATCATACATTCTTTTTATAAACAGAGCATTTACTTAAATATTTTTATCTATATAAAGAATGTATAAACATAAAATGTCTTAATATATATATATATATATATATATATATATATATATATATATATATATATATATATACATGTTTTGAGAATGTCTGATGACAGGATATGCAAGATCCTAATGTACAGCCAGTTAGATCAGGGCTACAGGAATGTAGGACGCCCATGACTAAGATACAAAGACAAGCTGAAAAGCAACTTGTCAGCAGTCAATATCCCACATAACACCCTTGAGCGCTTAGCTTTGGAGCGAGTAGAATGGAGATCAACGTGTTTTAGTGGACTCAGCAATTTTCAATCTGCTTGTCTGAATCATCTTCAAGAAGCGAGGGCAAGAAATAAAAGGTCAGCCAATCTAACAGTGATCTTATTTCACAATCCTCACACTTGCTCCATATGTGGCCTCCTTTGCAAAACATTAGCGGGTCTTAAATGCCACTTAAGATTATCGCATAAACTTTCATAACTGAATCAATAAGCTGTCAGATCCTCATACGTCGGAACCGACGGGAGAGTCCATTATTATTATTATTATTATTATTATTATTATTGTTTATATATATATATATATATATATATATATATATATATATATATATATATATATAGATGTGTGTATGTATGTATTTCAAATAAGCGTATCCATTAAAATAAAATATAGAATGAGTGAGCAACGTTGAACCTAATGAGATCCTAGATGGTTGAACTACTGCTAATCTTGTAGACGGAGGATTATCATTGTAAAACATTTAATGTTTTTGTCTGAATGCGTAGAGGACCCCGTAGGTTTGAGTGTTGTTGAATTAGAAACACGTGCTATTTCTTCCTACTAGAAGGTCCAACTACAAGAAAATGTACGCACTCAAGTTGTCTAAGTGAAGATGAAAATAAAACAGAGACCGTTATATATATATATATATATATATATATATATATATATATATATATATATATATATGTATATCAACAAATATATGTATTAAACAACAAATTTACAAGTGACACAGACATTAACGTTTGTGTTTGTGTGTGAACGTAAAGAGTTTGTTCTTTGGTGAATGTTCATACGAGTATGTGTGTTTCATGACGCTTTTAAGTAAGTGGGCGAAAACGCTGACCTCTCTGAGAGATTACACTTTTTAAATGTGTAAGCTGAAATGCAAAGTAGAAAAAAGAGTACGAGGCGAGAAGTCGCCCAGTAGTTATATTGTCGGGAAAGCGACCCCTAGTGACAATTAGGGAATTAAGGAAGAGCTAACTTCGACGGACGGCTGAAAATTTTCGGACTGAGGTTACCCGGTTCGTCAAGCACCTGATATAGTTCAGAAAAGAAAAAAAACCTGAAACATCGTGATAAATAGTAACAATATGAGTACAATTGTCAGAGTATACATAATGCAAATAAGATATTTAGCACTTTTTACATCTTTTACACACACACACACACACACACACACACATATATATATATATATATATATATAGATAGATAGATAGATAGATAGATAGATAGATATAAATATAGATATATATACGAAGTCGGATATCCCAAAACGTTTGACTAAAATGAAGTCGACAATGTCTGTCTTTTCCATATTTTATTGCAATTTTGAAGTTCGAAAATTGTAAAAATACAATAAAACATTAAACAGACAGACCTTGTCAGTTCTTTTCCCTCAAACATGTTTGGAGGAATATTTGCTGGCTTAGTATACCTTATTCGAATTTTCATATATATATATATATATATATATATATATATATATATATATATATATATATATATATATATATATAACAGGGAAATCAAAATTACCTCCTGACTATTTCTAAGAACGTCGATACGCTGGCTTTAGTCAACTCAAAATCATTTGAATTGAATAATGCCAGCGTATAGATGTTGGTAAAAATATTCTATATCCATAAGGTAATTTTCATTTCCCTGATATGCAATTTACATAGCCTCTTATAATAAATTTGTTGAGCACTTTCTATGGATCAGTTTTTAATATTTCATATTATTAGGATCCACTTGGATTATATACCAACGGATTTATTACCTGTACCATATATATATATATATATATATATATATATAAAAGCAAATAGGTTCGCCTCTCTTCCGGATCACAATCCATCCAGGTCTTTTCAGTAGGAGTAGAGGTATATGACGTTTTCTGTAAACGATTGGATATCCGCTTCCATGTAAATTCTTTTCAGCCAGCTTCTAATGCTTCGGGTGGAGCGGCTTTGGGATGGAAGTCGTGACTCCTGGGGGCACAGTCCGTTGGTATATGTCGACACGGATGAGTCACACGACAGAATCTGTGAAGAGCCGCCGCTATATCAAGCCTGGTTTCTTACCTCTGCGTCACCGACTCCCAGTGGGTATGTCGCTTGCGTCATATTGTGCCTGTTCGGGTTCGATTGTCGATAGTGAATTCGCACTGCTTAAGAGTCCCAAAAATAGGACGAAACGGGCGGTCAGTGTTTTTTGCATTCTGTTGAGGATTCTTCTAGATTTTCGATGAATTAATTATGATATATATATATATATATATACATATATATATATATATAATATATATATGTGTGTGTGTGTGTGCTCAAGTTGCGATAGGTAAATTGTCGTTTAAATTATGCAAAATAACATTGACATCTCATTTTAATAGATATACTTACCAATATTACAGAAATAATATCTTGAATTACTACGGCGTAAATTTATTCAATAAAATCACAACTCAACTACGGCCTCCAGATTACATTTGAATCTCCTGCAACTATTCAGGACGGTCTCCTTTTTTTTTTAATTTTGTGAATGTTGCCGTAATCCTTGCCTTCAGTTCATGCTTCGTATTAGAAGGAGTTTCGTTGATCATTCGCTCAACTGCGCCCCACAGATAATAATCAAAGGGTTGCAGTCTACGAAGTTAGTTGGCCAGATGTAATTGGTGATGTGGCTGCAGAAATTATCTGACAGCCATCACAGCTTTAATTTTCTCTATTCGTCAAGCTGTCTCTCGGTCTTTCATTTTGTACGTCTTCACCACAAATATACATCATTCCTTACTGCATATAAATATGCACTTGTAAATACGCAAAACACATTCACCTGTCGCCATATTTGTGCATATTTATTTGAAGTTTTGTTTTTAAATAACTGATTCAGGAAAGTAGGTCTATCGGACAACTTTTTTTATGTTACCTTCATAAAAAGACACCAGTTTCCTTTACATATACACAAAACCGTTCCGTTCACTTCTCTTACTAACATACACTCACACATAAGAAAACATATATACACACATACACAAAATAATTGCTTTCTGTCTGTCTGTGTGCCTTCATCAATTACACTCTCTTTTAAACTCTGCTGAAGGAGCAGGAAAAAAGGTTTACTTCCTGTACATGACTTCTCATACTATCCTCTGCCTTTCCAAGAGCTAGATCAGACAAAAATGGAGTACTGTTGTCATATTTGGTCAGGAGCTGCGCAGTCACCACTTTTTATTCTCGATAGGATTAAAAAGTGTCTCCGAGACATAATGGGGACAAATTGTTTCCCACCTCCCAAACTTTCTCCTACAGGCGGGGTGTGGCAAGCCTCTAATTGTTCTATCGCTACTACCATGGGAAGGGCTCGGACGAACATTATTCCTTGTTTCCGCTTGTCCTAACCTTCCCGGCTAGAACCCGCCATGACACTTTGTAGAAAACCACCCATATTCCTGCCATATTCCATCAGTGAGAAGCAAGTTCCACTCGAACAACTTCTTCCTGCGAACCACTGTTCTGTGGAAAAGACTCCCAACAGAATGTTTTCCCGGTCATTACAATCTTAACCTGTTCATGTCTAACGTTAACCGTTATCTTGCCCTGTTATCCGCATAAACTACCCCTTAATATAACGACCCACTTCGAGTGGCCCCTAGGTCTTGTACAGGTCGTATCTCAGTGTGAAAAAACAAGCAAAAAAGGAGACATATGCATAAAACCTTTTCGTCTCTCAAAGACACGCACACCCTCACTATCACGCACACAGTTCTAACACATTTAGATGAGGGGAGTATTGTCGGGCGAGGCCTGGTTAACGTTGCCTATTATAACTGTGTCCTAAATGTGGATTTCAGGGGGTCCCTCATATATCAGGTCATCCCATAAGTTCTCTCCGAAGTTTAATTTTTTGTTAAAATGAACGAAATTTAAAGAGTATTTTATAATGTCTAATGGAGCTGAACATTATTTTTAGGTTTAGATGCATTTAAACTGATCAAATTTTATTTCAGAGAACAATAAAATTAAATTTTGTTTGATTAAAACCCTGCTAACATGGAAGTACCCAAGAATCATTTAAGGCAAATAATGCTTTATGAGTTCAAGAAAAGAAAACTCAGCAGCCGAAGCGACTAGAAACTTTTACTCAGTTTATGAAGAGGAATGTGTGAATGAAAAAACTTGCAGAAGATGGTTTGCAAAATTCAGAGGTGGAGATTTCAACCTTGAAGATGAAGATCGAACCGGACGTCCAGTTGAGTTTGATGAAAAGCTTCTTGAAGCAGCCCTTGAAGAAAATCCTGCTTTATCAGTTGAGGAATTGGCAGTGCTTCTCAGTTCAAACCGTACAACTGTTCATCGTCATCTTCAACTTGGAAAAGTTCCTAAACTTGGAAAATGGGTGCCTCATGAATTGTCTGAAAACAACCTCAAATCTCAAGTTGACATCTGCTCTTCTTTCCATTCTCGCCAACTTGTTTCACCATTTTTTGTGACTGGCGACGAAAAATGGATCTTTTATCGAAATGTTATGCGTCGTAGACAGTGGCTTGGTAAAGGGGAAGGACCCCAGTCACAGCCGAGAAGGGAACTTCATGGGCAAACTTCTTTCAATCTGGTGGGATCGCCAATCTACTTTGAATTCTTACCACCTAATGCAACAATTAATGCTCAAATATACTGTCAGCAATTAGAGCGTTTGAACCAAGCTTTGAGGAAAAAGACCTGCTCTAGTCAATCGAAAAGAGGTGATGTTTCATCAGGACAATGCGCGACCCCAAACAGCAAGAATTGCGTCACAAAAGATTGAAGAACTT
This sequence comes from Acanthosepion pharaonis, assembly GCA_903632075.3. Lineage (NCBI taxonomy): Eukaryota > Metazoa > Mollusca > Cephalopoda > Sepiida > Sepiidae > Acanthosepion > Acanthosepion pharaonis. Next base: position 1,645,151 of record CAHIKZ030001757.1, on the reverse strand, counting down.
GGTTGGGAGAAAATTCCTCATCCACCTTATTCTCGCGATCTTGCTACTTCAGACTACCATTTGTTTCGTAGCTTACAGAATCATTTGGCAGAAACAGCTTTTGTAACACAGGAAGAGGCTAAAACTGACATTTGTGAGTTTTTCGAATCAAAGCCAAAAGAATTTTACAGTAATGGAATTAGTAAGCTTGTTAATAAATGGAAGGAAGTCATAGATAATCAGGTAAAATACATTGTTGATTGAATCTGTAATTAAATGTAAAATTTGGTCACTTGTTTTCTTTATTCAAAACTTATGGGATGACCTGATAGAATTCATCAGTTAATAATCCAAAAAGTGATGATATATCTTAAAATCAACCAAACTCATAAAATAGTGTAATTTTATCGGGGCTAGTTGGTGGATAGGATACCAAGAAGTGAGTTTGTTCCTCCCTCTGTGCTCCATATGATAATCGACAATAAATAAGTCAGGGTTTGACAGTCGCAAAATAAGTCGTGCCTTATCTAGACCACACATTTAGTCTTTTCCACACAACAGTTTGATCATCGACCTCTCATACATACAAACTAAAATTCCCACCTTCTCTCTCTCTCTTTCTCTCCCTCTCAAAGAGACACACACACGCGCGCGCCCACGCATACAAGCACAGACATACACTTTCTCTGTTTCTTAACTACAAATGTTATCTCAGTCAGACGCTTTTGGTCTCTTTCACAACATTTCTAGCATTCCCTCCCCTACAACTGTCAATCACGCTTATAAATATGCAGGTATATATTAGACATACTCAATGAATAATGGTCCTAGGGCTGACGATAAACTACATCCGATAGCAAGGCCTGTGATTGGGAGATTGGATGTTGTTAGAAACGGAGAACAACATCTTAATTGCTATTGTTCTCTGGTCCACCCATAACCAGGGTGGTAACACCTGTTAGGGTCCCAGCTATAGGCAAATATGAACCCACAAACAAAAACAAAAACATTATGAAAATATAAAAATTCACTTTCATAGTAAAAATACCAGTAATACGTATTTATGCGAAAAATACTAACAATATATATTTATAGTAAAGTTACCAACAATACTTATTTAAAGTAAAATGATAAGCAGCACATTTTATAGTAAAATTACCAACAACATATTTTATAGCAAAATGACCAATAATAGATTTTACCTGTAGTTGAAGGCATATAATTACATTTAATATATATTTAGTTAAAGCTATAAAATTATATTGTAAATATTTGGATTTCAGCATTAAATAAGCCATAGATGTTGATATGCCGCTAAACAAAATCAACCAGCCAACTGAATGAATAGTTTTCCCCAAAAGTCATCCATAAACAATTTACTATCCAAATCGTGGGCAACAACGAGCCGAAAACTACTTTATCTTATCAGTTCTATAACATATGCTAAAAAAATCCCCCTTAAAGAAAGACTATTTTTTTTCGTTGAGAAAGGACGCAGGGGTGTCCTGAAGTTCCAGTTTTTGGCATCTCTCTGATTATGCTTCCATTTGTTTAAAAGAACTACTTATAGACAATAAATATTGCTAGCGTTATTATCAATGTTATCATTTTATTGTTTCTTTTTTACTCTAGAATTTCTTTCAATCGGTCTACTATATCTATATATTTACCTATTTATCTATCTATCTTTATCATTCTCTCTCTCTCTCTCTCTCTCTCTATATATATATATATATATATATATATGTGTGTGTGTGTGTGTGTGTGTGTGTGTGTGTGTGTGTGTGTGTGTGTGTAAAGGAAGTGATTTCTTAGCGCTATCAGACAGCGTGCGAGACCTTTGGAATATGCCTGATAACCATTCTTCAGGTTTACCCAAGCCTTGTGAGCAATATTGAGTAGACGGAACTTTTTGCTGGTTGTACCAGCATAAAGTCGCAAGTCATCCTGACGGAGGGTTTGAAAGTACGAGCCTTGTCCCAGCTGTTGATCACGTCATATTACGATTTCTCTCCTACGAAATAAGGACACAGACATTGTGGATATCTAAAAAGAAAAAAAATATCTATATATTAAGTGTGTCTCTGCCGGCGTCTGGCTCACAGATTGTTGAGGCACACTAGTTGATGGGTGTGGTCGGAAACGTGTAATCGGTCCTTATTTATAATCTTGAGCGCAGCCACTCACCTAAATTTCCCTCCGCCGTATATCATTAACATCACATAAACCGTTTTCTGCCTACACGCACGATAACACTTACAATGCTTGATCAATAAATCCTTAGCCTGACTCAGAGTTATTAGCTGAAATTTATTCTGAATTTTTCACAATATTATAAGGCCTATTCGATTAACATTCATCATTAAATAAAAGTGCACTGACAAGGAGGTAGTTTTTGTCCTCAAATAAATAATTACTGGGTAAAATAAATGTTTTTTTTTTTTTCCATCATTGGATTACGATACTTTTAACTTACATCTAACAAAAAAAAAAACATACATTCTTTTCACTCAAAGATACGTACACGTCTACAGATCAAGCAGGGTGTGTGTGTGTGTGTGTGTGTGTGTAGATATGGGGTTTAGTTAAGATTTTCATGGAGACAATGAGGTATTATGGTGAATGTATTAAGAAAAGTAAGTAAGAATGCGTTGTTTTCGTCTAAGGAATAGTGTTGTATGTTTCGGTCAGTGTTTGTGGCTGGCTAAGTTTAATGTTAAGACAGAAGAAGACCGTCCTTTCCCCCCCCCATACCCTTTTTTGGCCTTGTGCCACATTTTGTATTTTATTACAAATAAATATTATCATATTCATCATTTATCTCAAGGAACCAATCAAAAATGGCGATTGTTTTTATATTTACAAAGCTGATCGAAATATCACCCAAGGATAGATTAACAGCAAGGAGAAATGTGTTGGCCGTTATTTAAAGAGACATTTTCTTCCCTACAATATTAGTATTTGGTCTCTGACGCTGAATGTTCTTCTTTATGGGCCGTGTCCTCTCAAGATATAGGTGATCATGGCTCTCCACAATTTCCTATCCTTTGTAGCTCCTAGTAAACTTTATATTAATTCAATTTCTCCTAATTTCTGCTCCGGTATCCATTTACCTAAGATCGCTAAGTACGCCATGCGTTGTTTCCTCTGTTCATCTCATATATATATATATATATAATCGACTCTCCCGTCGCGTTCGACGTATGAGGGTCAGGCCGATAAGTCCCCAGGAAACCGACATCCCGAAACCGGCACATGAGATTTGATTATAGTGGTGCAGGCCTCGTGCAGGACCTGCCATACTTTTTGGAGGGACGAATACAGAAACCTGGTGCACCGAATGCATGCCACAAGGTTCCCAAACGACCCTCCGCAGGTTTTGAATTCAGAGTTGTCCTTCTCCTAGACCAGTTGCCATCCAAGGCTATAGAACCCAGTCTGTCCTGCTATTTTACCCATAGCTGGGGGGAGATGAAGAGGATACATACCTTTCCCAAGGGTATTAGCACGTAAGTGAATGTAATGGATTCGACTGGAATTCGAACTCGGCTCTGCGATTCCTCAATCCAAGCCGTTATACACTGCTCCACCGTGCCTCCCCTGAGTATCAGATTTTCCAAACCCATATTTCTCATTATAGAACCCAAGAATTTTCAACAGTCTCTTCCTGATGTTAAGTATTAGTTTTCTTTGTGTTTCCATTTTCTCCAAGACTCCGTCGTTGCTCATATATTCAATCCTCAGCATCTTTCTTTAACCAAATTCCTGTTGCTTAAAAACTTCTCTTCATCTTTGAGAAGATCGTCTAGCTCTCACTGCCATACAGGTTGAGAGATATCACGTAGCAGTTCAACACTCTTTCCCTTGTTTCTGGCGAAATTTTTCTCTTTCTTAGTAATCTGCTTAGCTTTTAGGATACTTCCTTGGCTATCCCCATGCGCATTAGTATTTCAATATCACATTTTTACGTCCTCTATTGAAACACTCGCCAGATATTTCACGCAGTATCTAATTATCTTAAAGTTGACCAAACGTTAGCCGTAGAGCTAAAAGGTTTAATTCCTGCTATGTTGAATATAAAGATTGTGCTACGCCAATTTTCCAAGTAGATACAACCTGTTCGCTTTGAAATTGAACCTCAGAAAGTGGGGCTTTCATTTAGGATTGAACGCCAACAACTACTACCAATGGATATGATAATCGTCTCAGTAAAAAAAAAAGAAGAAGCGAATGAATGAATGTATTTATTTGTAAATTGCCTATTGATTTTTACCCATATCATTATTTTATATAATATAAAAATGTTAATTTTTTGCTAATTTCGGAAGACTTTTTTATAGAATTCTTTCAGAAAACTAATGAAAATTTGATTTAATATTTTAAAATTAAAATGTCCCTTTCCGAGAAAAAAAAAAAGATATTTTCAGCGAAACTGAAATAAATTATATTTCTTGTGTAGTAAACACGTCTGCATATAGCAAAATACACCAAAATATCATTCGTTAAAACTTTAAATAATGTCGGCATAAATCATTCTTGCTTTAATATAGCATATTTCCCACACTTTAACACACACTTGCGTATAATGCGCATTCAAATCTCACAAGGGATATTTAAAAACATAATATTCACCTGGCTACTCGACCTAACTCAATTGAATATTTTGTTTTTTCTCTTTTGGTGGCCCATTCTCGTGTTCTTCTATACTATAATCTCTATCTATAAAAGGCAGGATGTGTGTGTGTGTGTGTGTGTGTGTGTGTGTGTGTGTGTGTGTGTGTGTGTGTGTGTGTGTGTGTGTGTGTGTGTGTGTGTGTGTAACAAATGCACGGCCGCAATTTTCGACGGATTTGCACCAAAATTTACATGCACATGCTCCAAGATAGCGGGAAGGCCAAGACTGACGTTGCATTTCCCAACTCCCATCGTTAGTGGAATTAATCGGTTTTTCCATGCTTCTACGGCAGTTTTCATGTAGTTTGCGGCCATTTTCTACTGGCCAGAGTGAGAGCCTATAGCTGGCTGCCACGAATAGGCAGGAAGATTCTGTTGGCCAGCGTGAGAGTCAACGGCTGACTGACACGAATGTTAACTAGCATGATAGCATGCAAAAAATTCGATAGCTGCATTCGTCACAAGTGGGAAAAATTTAAATCTCCATGTCACTTTACTCCAATTGGCTCATTCGCTTGCATAAACTCAACATTGATTCTGATTCCGATGAATTGGGTTGGGTGTGAAAAATTATTTGTTGTTAACATTCTTTTTTCATTCGGTTTTTCCAGTTACGAGTCCTTTTTTTAAAGCTGATCGTTTTTTGTTCATTTTGTTTAGTTTTTTTTTTTCGTAACAGATTTAATGTTTAGTATAGAGTTTAGAAAAAAGTCGCAGCGAGATAGGCAAGAAGTAGGGCATCTAGCAACATCAGCACGGCAAGGGGCACTCCTTTAAAGGCAAGGAAGGTAAAAAAAATTTAAGTCAAGTGATAGCGATTACTGATATTTGAATCAAGCACGGGCAACGCCGGGCCATGCTGCTAGTTATTTAATAAAAATAATATAAAAAGAAGTGTGTGCATGCTCGAGATGTTAGCTTTCTGACAATTCGACTCAAGTTCGAATCTCGCAAAGAAAAGTTTAGCTACCTTATCTCCCAGACAATTACTACTGTAGCGAATCCATGTACAGACTAACCCATCCATGTAATCGCGATGTGACAGAAAGCCGCAAATATGAAGCATTCAATCAGGATTGAACTCAGTAATCTGTCGGAATTTTATCTGCGAGATAAACTTGCTAACCACTACACCACGTCAATGTGCCTGTGAGATCTTAATATAAGATGTAATGAGATGTGGCACAAGGGCGTAAATATGGAGCACACAGTGAGGATCGAACTCACTACACAATCGTAATTGATCTACTAGATAACGTTTCTACCCACTATGCAATATTGAAGTTCCTCCGATATATTTATGCATTTTTCATTGCACCCCAGTGTATATGGCCGAGTAGTTAGAACGTTCGCATTCTGATCAAGAGACCCGGGTTCGAATCTCACCATGATCGATTCATCAGGAAGTGCCTAATGTTATCGGACTGGAACTGTGCGTGCGGCACCTATGGAAAGTCCCTGAAAACTATACCACGCGTTGATTCAAGCCTCGAGAGTGAAATGGGAAGGTGACGCCCATGGGGGCCGTCGACAGCTGTGCTACCACGAAGTCACTTGTTCAAGCTGTTGATCACGTTAGATAACACGTTCTTTCCCAGAAACTGTAATTAGGTATGCTCAGTATAGTTGCAGTATAAACCAGAGGTGGGCTCTATAGGCGTTGAATAAACACAAATGTGCCTGAGCAAGCGTCTGTCATAGGGATTGGCTAGCAGCTCTAGTAGACGGGTATCCTCGAATACGGGTGGCCAGCTATACTGGTCCTGGTTTCAAAATAGGCAAGCTGTTTCTAAGACCAGAGATCAAACAATGATTTCTCGCTAATATTTTTATGTTTTGCTTGCTATGAACGAGATCGAACTTGGAAAGTGTATACTATATAGTTTTAATAAAGGTGGAAATTAGCCCTTTGAGCCCTGTGTTCCTGAACAATTTTAACCATTCTTCCTTCGCAAATAATTGATATGTAATGTTTCACGGCAGATATAAAAAATGGTTGCAAAAATATAAACACTATATTTTTCAGAGAGAATGATTTCATGCCTTCACTTTAACGACAGATTTTCCCTTTGTGTCCCAGTCTACCCAAATAAGACAGCCAATGGCTAAACACGACGCAAGTGTTTACCCACCGTTCAACCGGTACGTTGAAGTAATGGATAGTGGCTTGGATTGAGGAATCGGAGAGACGAGTTAGAATTCCAGTCGTATCCATTACATTCATTTACGTGCTAATACCCTTGGGAAAGGTGTGAATCCTCTTCTTCTCCCTCCAGCTATGGGTAAATAGCAGGACATACCGGGATCTATAGCATTGGATGGCAACTTGTCTAGGAGAAGGAAAACTCTGAATTCAAAACCTGCGGAGGGTTGTTTGGGGACCTTGTGGCACGTAGAGCACCAGGTCTCTGTAATCGGCCCTTCAAAAAGTGTGGACGGTCCTGCACCTTCACCACTATAATCAAATCTCATGTGCTATACATGCGGGTTTGGGGACCGCTTGTGAATTCCAAATTCCCAGGAAACTCCAATATTGGAGCCGGCTGAACCCACCCAGGGTGAATTCCGTTACAAGAACAAGAAGTACAACCGGTGGCTTGGCATTAAGTCATTACCGATAAATGGGTAGTCATGGCTCAACGGTTTAAGAATGAATTATTTTGAATGTTTCTTTTAGAAAGCAAACAAGTTTTTTTTTCTCTTTATAAATGCCTCCAAAACGAAAGTATTAACTTTTAATATTGTTCGAGAACGAATTTTGCCTTCGATCAAAATGGCTGACACTAACTTCCAAGAGAGCAATTATTTGTGACCTCAAACGTTTTTGCGCCCGCTAACATAAAGTGGAAAGATTATATTGAATCAATTGCTGAGTCTGATGCTAAGAAAATTAGTTCGCCGTGACATTTTAGATATTTTTTACATTTTTATGAGTCTACGATTTGTCTATACATTAAATATTGCTTCCACATCTAATCTAGTGTTTCTCCTATGTATT
>CAHIKZ030001757.1:1600000-1632500 GCA_903632075.3 Acanthosepion pharaonis | reverse complement strand
AATCATGTTCACTCTCTTCTCCCTCCTTGTTTTATTTGAGGGTTGCCTTCTCATTAGTTGGGAGATGAGTATATATAGAGATGTGTAGATTTAGAGAAAGAGAGAAAAAATTAGATATGGGTTTTAAAGCAATGTGCAAATGCCTTGTTTTTATTTTGATTCTATTTATTTTTGTTTTTATTCATTTTCTTTTTATATTTTAATTTTATCAGGATTCACTAAAAATATCTGAAAGTATAGACAGATATATATATATATATATATATATATATATATATATATATATATATATATATATATATATAATACAGAAATGTCTATATTACAGAACAAGGTAGGTCAATTCAATGATTACGCGGAATAATTCTCTTTAAAACGGATCAAATTAGAAAGATTGGCTTGAGTGAATGATTCGTTTTTTTTACGGCTTATCAACCCACTGCGGGTTATTTAAAGCCAGAAGATAGTTTTAGATTGTAAGATGGATTTTGTTTTCGAAATAATAATGACGAGAGAAGTTTTACTAAATAGTTGGTGGGAGAAAAATATGATTTCGTACCTCTCCCAATGAAAATGAATGCAATAAACCAGTGGTGAATTTGAACTCGGCGCCCCGTTTAACATATTCGAGGCATCATACATAAAACCACTCATACATCAAAGCTTACATCACCTAATATTATCCAAGCGGGTCACCTATCTAGGTTCTGGCAGAGTTCGACTTCGCTTCACCTCGAATATCGTGCGGGAACTGGTGCTTCAACGTGATGTGACCGTAAGCCGCCATATTTAGCATTTTTTTATTATTATAATTTCAAAATCCACTGAAGTCTGTGAAACTTAGGCTAAATTTCTCATTTCTCGTCTTGATCATCAATATATTATTTTTGCGATTTGTTATTAATCATCTAATTTGGTGTCATTTATTCACTCATTAAATTATTTAACTGCGAATTCATAATATTTACAATGAAACAATGATTGTTAAATTTTCTATCAATGGAGGTGAGAGTGATTCCTATATATATATATATATATATATATATATATATATATATATTTTTTATATATGATTCTAGATTCTTCTTTTTCTTTGGGAGAGTTAGTATGCAACCTTCTGTCCACCTTTCTATGAATTCTGCGGCGTTACAGAGATGAAATATCGTTAAAATCCTGATCACACCAGATAACCTCAAGCGTAGATTCTTTCGAGCCACTATAGAGGCGGTGTTACTCTATGTTGCCACTGAATTAATTAAAACCCTAATATATATGCTAGATGGAACCTACTTCACTTGGAGACAACATACAATTAAATCACAGCTCTATGGACACATCCCTGGAATTTTTACAGTCGGGTAATTTGCTTTTTAAGCCGAGCGATAAATATGAAACAAAAATTTGCCCAATAGTTAGATTTAGGTGTAAATGTATATGCTTAATTCTAAAATAACAAACAAATTTTGATAAAATCTCCCATTTTGAAGTTATCGACAATAGAATTTCGAACTTATTCGCGTCGCGGCAGCCATTACTGGCGTTGTTTGCAGATATCTGCTGCGAAATAACCATTTCTTGTCGCGCACGCAACGAGTCCTTAGTTGCGCAGTAATTCAGTCAAGTAAGAACGGTAAAAAGGCCGTTAGAATATGATCTTCCACGCAAATCTGGTCATCAGTGAATGCATGCAAACAAGGTCAGTAATATTTACCGTAATGTAACGCGAATGAGTCCGAAATTTTATTGCCGATAACTACTAAATGCTAGATTTTTTAAAAAAATTCTTTGTTATTTTCGAATTACGCATGTAAATTTACACGTACATATAACTATTTGGTAATATTTTATTACTTATTTAGCGCCGGGGTTAAAAAGCAAATTTCCCTTACAATCTTACGCGATCGCAGAATATGGTTTTCAGAACAAGAACTCGCGAGTGATCTACTGCTCTGGACATCTAGCCATGGAGCAAGACGGGTTGGTCACACAGCAACCATCTATATGTTATGAAAAAGAATGCCTTCCTAATGAATTTCTGACCTTGATGAAGGACCGTGATGTTTCGCGTAATAGATTCATGAATGTCATAGCAGGTTAGACCACATAAAAAAGTAAAGCAATAAGTATTATATTTTAATTTCATCATATCCATATTTTTAATTACGCATTTTCCTAAGTATTTGAACCCCACTAATTAATAGTGCATTGGCTCTACTTCAAGCTATCCAGTGTATGACTATAACCTACATCTGCGTCCTGGGTAAGACGATAAACTACGTCCAACAGCAAGGCTTCTGATCAGGAGGAGCGTGGAACCACCTCTTAATTGCTGGTGTTCGCAGGCGCACCCTACCGCGGGATGACAGCACCTGTGTGTCCCAGCTATGGGTAAATAGTTAACCCCTAAACTGGGGGTCAAATCAGCATGAAAGTGTAAAAATAGATTTTAGTACCAGGAATACTTTGTAAAAGATTATTACCAGCAATAAATCTTTGAAGAAATATTACTACCACCAATACATTTTTGAAAAAAAATTATTCCCAGCACTAGTATTACCATCTATACATTTAAAAAAAATGTTAACAGCAATAAAAATCTTATCGGCATTAAATAACCCAATGAGGTTGATATGCCGTAAAATAAGACAAACCAAACCAAACCAAATCTACTTCAAGGAAAAGAAACTCTGCCAGGAAAATCTTCTGAAAAACTTATTTGATTTAATGCCAGTCTAAGCTAAAATTGGTTAATATTGCTACGTATATTGTCACTAATAATCTTACTCGTTGTCACCATTGTTCAATGTTTAAACACATTTATTGCGAAAACTAATTTCTATAGAAAGTAATTACAGCCACAATATTTCTAATCCGTGACTGGCCATTGGTCCGAATAATTAAAAAAACAAATTGAGGAAATGTTTTATAATTATGTTCCTTCCTTATTAATCTAAGCGTTATTTTAGTAGGTACCCGTGTTTGAATAGACGCCTCGTTCATTTAGAAATTTATTTCAAAGACCGTGATATAATAAATAATAGAAAAATTAAAAATTAATTAGTAAATAAATAAACATGGCGTCTATTCAAATATGCGCATCAACAAAAAAATGTTTAGAGTAATAGAAAATAATGTAGGTTTGGTTTGGTTTGTTTTGTTTTATGGCATATCAACCACAATAGGTAATTTAATGCCGACAAAACTTCCTTTTTTTCAAAAGTGTATAGCTAGTAATATATATTTTTTTAAATGTATAGATTGGTTTGTTTTGTTTTGTGGCATATTAACCTCAATGGGTTATTTAATGCTGACAAGATTTTATTTCTGGTAACATTTTATTTTTCGTATATTTATTGCTGATACTAATTTTTTTTAAAAGTATTTCTGGTATTAAAATCTATTTTAAAACTTTCATAGTGTTTTGAGTCAGGTTGTGGGGTCAACTATTTGCTCATAGCTAGGACCCTAACAGGTGCTGCCACCCCCACTCAGGGTGGAACTGGGAACACTAGCAATTAAGAGATGGTTCCACACTCCTCAAACCTCCTGCTCAGAGACCTTACTGTTGGACATAGTTTATCGTCTTACCCAGGACGCGGATGTAGTTTATCGTCTTACCCAGGACGCGAAAATAATGTAGGATTTAAAATTAAATTAATCAATTCCTTAGAAATCTGCGGATATGTTACTGAAAAATTCATGCATGTCAAATAACATTTAAAATATGTTTAATAAGACTAGGCAACCTCCCCCTTCCTATTTGATTTACAGACCCCACGAGCGGGTTTAATTGGATAGTAGAACAGGGGTGGGGGGATAGATAATGGAAAGAAAAAGCTTACTAAGAGCTACAACGTAAAGAGAGATTTGGAGATCCAAGAACTGAAGAGAGAGAGAGGGGGGCTCACTGAAGATCACGATTTGCTATTAAGCTTTCAAATGTGATGAAGATACTCATGAGGTTTTGTCACTTACATCCATCTTCCGTTAAAATGCGCGGTTAACTATTCTTAAAATATTTTTTTCGCAAACGTCATAAAAACATTGTTGTTTTTCCAATGTCATTTTATATAAGGAGGTTAATAATGCTTTAATTTACATATCACACACGGGCGTGCTCCAACATACAAGCATACATACACACGTATACATGCAGACATACGCACTGTCAATATGTGTGTGTGTGTGTCTCTCTCTCTCTCTCTATCTATCTATCTATATATATATATATATATATATATATATATATGAGAAATGCAGATAGTTTTGTGTCTCTATCTATCTATGTATCTAAATATATATATATATATATATATTTATATATATGATAAAATGCAATGATGACGATAGTTTGTGTCTCTATCTATCTATCTATCTATCTATCTATCTATAAATATATATATATATATATATATATATATATATATATATATATATATATATATATATATATGGGGAATACAGCTAGTTTTGTGTAGTGTAATGATGAGGACGATTGAGGTATCTGTGATATTACTTTCTGTTATTTCGGATTAGCCTAGGTCATAGTTGCAAATAATGGGCGATATTAGATTTGGTGAAACAAACTGGGGTCTTTTTGAGGAACACGCTTGAAAGACAGGTATTTTGGTTGAATATAAAACGTAAAGATTTGTTAGTCGGAAAATATGTTCTACATTCTACAATCTGATCGTATACAAACTTTGTTGCATAAAAAAACACACATATTACAATAATAAGGCATAGATAGAGAGACATTGATAGATAGACATGAGATAGACAGTTACATAGACACTTATATATATATATATATATATATATATATATATATATATATATATATATATATATATATATTACTGGATTCTCCTGTTGATTTCCCGAAGTATGAGGGTCAAGCAGTTCATTCTCTCGGCACCGACAGAAAGACACCAGCACATTTGATTATATTGGTAATAAATTTGTGCAGAACCAAACAGACTTTTTGAAGGGCCGAACACAGTGACCTGGTGCTCTACCTGCCAGAAGGTCCCCAAACGACTCGCCGCAGGATTTGAATTCAGAGTTGTCTTGCTAGACCCGTTGCCGTCCAAGACTATCGAAGTGTCCTGCTATTTACCAATTGTTGGCGGGAGAAGAAGATGATACATAACTTTCCCAAGTGTATTAGCACGTAAATGAATGTTATAGATCCGACTGAAATTCGAACTCGGCTCTCCGATTCCCCAATCTAAGCCACTAACCATTACTACACGTAAAAATCGCCGAAAACAATCGAAAATAATGAAAATTTGGAAATTCAAAATATCGGGATTGCGGGTCTGGATCCTGCTCCGGATTTCTTTTTAATTTGCTCACGGAGTCGGCCTGATTCCAAAATGGTATGATATTTTGGGCTACGACCTCTAGGATAAAGTTCACATTTATTTATATAGATGTGTGTGTGCGTTTGTGTATGTATTTTAGTTGGATGATAAAGTGGAAGCAATTCTGTTTAAAATAACTTCATCAAACTAAAATAATGCTATTAGTGAGGTACTTTTTTATTATAATTTCTCTTTCTCGCACTTCTCGCTTATGGAACTCTATTCTGGCTTCTTGCTTTCGAATTCCAGTCAAGTACCTTATATCCGCAGATACCCTTGGGAAAGGTATGATTTATCTCTTCTAATCGCCCCCACCCAGATATGAGTAAATAGCAGAACAGACTGGGACCTTATAGCCTTGGATGACAACTGATCTATGAGAAGGTCAACTTAAAAGTCTAAATCCGAGAAGAGTCTTTTGGAGCCATTATAGGACGTTGTGAAACAATTCTCTGTATTCAGTTCTTCCAAAAACCGTGGTCTGTTTGACAGAAGCCTTCACCATTATAATCAGATCGTATGTGTTCAGTTCAGAGAATTGAGCTTCTGGGCCCTCATCCGTCGATAAACTACCGGAGACCCCTCAATGTGTAGAGCTATGAAAATTTAATCGACCTCATGAAGATTTTCATTATTTTAGTCATTCAAAATTTGATTAAATCACTTTTAATCACTCAAAGAGTTTACTTGTGAATTGATAATAATTAAGAATTGTAATAAATTATTTTTTAATTGCATCTTTATCAATATCATATTAGATATTCGACGCCATTAATTAACACTGAGTTGGGTCGGTTTTCGCGCCAATCAATGCTTATAAACGTTTTCTCGTCTACATCTGTCAACTGCTATTTCAGAGGATTCTTTTAAAAAAAAGATCATTACACATAATTCAGTTCAATGGTGTTTGTTTCTGGGTAGACATTTCCAATTGTTAGAGTGAATTTCAGTCAACCATTTAAGAAGGCCATTCTATTATTATAAAGTTATTAATCTTAGACATATTGAGATCGTTTTGAAGTCTGTCGGAATCTGAGTTGTCTACGCAAAAGCCACCATTAAAATAAAGTATGCAGCACAAACTTCATTGCTGGGATTATGTTTTTAGCGTCAGTGCTATGTTGCATTTTTTTTTACATAAATTATGTGCTAAAAAGTCATTACTTTGTCTGACCAAATACAAACAATTTAGTAATCATTCATCTGCATTCCAAACAACTCACAAAACGCGAGTCAATTTTGTAATGACTTTCCTTTTTTCAACACTTCTGTGGTATTCTTATTGGTTCAATGCTCTATAAATTGCTGAGGCATGAACATTTATTCTCCTGTTTTTTGGATCTGCCAGAAGCGGATTTCTACTCGGTAAAAGATTGACCGAAATTCCTCTGTGCATTTAGTCGCCCATCGTGTTTCAATTATAGAAACAGTTTTTGAAAACGTTCATTCACTTGCAGTTTATGTCTAGTTACGAAGGCTGGATAAGACAGTAGACCGGAATGCCATGGAGCGGATTGATAGACTTCAGTGTATTTCATATTCAGATCACATTTTGCAGTTTGCTTTGGTCTTAATTTAAATGTATGAATGTTTAATTTGTCAAATAACTTTAAGCAAGTATTCTAAAGCATAATGCGCATTAAAATATGTAGTCTATGTTAATTTTATTTCTGTTATGAATTGATTTACAGCGAAATGTATTCTTCCCGGGGTGGGGGTTATTATGGGTAATGGTTGAATTAAAAACATTAAGTATATTCTCGCATATGTTTTTAAAAAACAATGAAGCTATTCGAATGAATATATATATATATATATATATATATATATATATATATATATATATATATATATATATATATATATATATATATATATATATATATATATATATATATATATATTCATATAAATATATATATATATATATATTCGTGTGTGTGTGTGTGTGTGTGTGTGTGTGTGTGTGTGTGTGTGTGTGTGTGTGTGTGTGTGAAAAGGTATAAGGGGGATGCACGGTGGTGTCGTGGATAGCGGCTTGGATTGAAGAATAGGAGAGTTGAGTTCGAATTCCAGTCAAACTCCTACATTCACTTACGTGCTAATACCCTTGGGGATGGTATGAATCCTTTTCTTCGCGGGCAAATACCAGACTGGATTCTATAGCCTTGATGCCAACTGGTCTAGGTGAAGGACAATTCTGATTTCAAAACCTGGAGACCTTGTGTATTCGGCCCTTAAAAAGTGTGGTTTGTTCTGCACAAAGCTTTTACCACTATAATCAGATCATATGTGCTATTGTCTGGCTGTCGGTTCCTAGGAATACGACGAGAGAGTCCACTATATATATATATATATATATATATATATATATGCATAGTTTTAAGGTGTGCTATATTTATGAGATAAAGTGCTCAATATCAGAGATAGAGCGTATGTAAACATAGATATAAAAGTGAACATTGAAGTCAAGTCTCAGAGGTGACAGGATGTTTCATGATGGACGCAATCGTCAAGTCGTGCATGCTGAATTTTTCCTCAGCTTAGATTACCCACAATGCACCACCCACCCATATATATATAAATAGTCGAGCAAAAATCCAGCATTCGCGGCCTGACGATTGCATCCAGTATGAAACAGCCTCTCGCCTCTGAGTCTTGACTTCAATGTCCACTTTTATAATTATGCTAGCTACCTACCTACCTAGATAGACAAAAAGATAAATTGATAAGGAACAGACTTAGATATCCAGATAGATAGACAGATGTGAGTACATTAAAATAAATAGATGTATTCGGATAGATTCTGAGATATAGAGAAATATATATATATATAAACATCCCGGAATACTGGCTAGATAACAAGATAAATGTATGTCAACTTCCCCTTATCAAAGATATAAAAGATAATCATCATCCAATTGCGATAATTCTACAGTTTTTTTTCTAACTAGATATTCTTAATATTACTCAGTCAGTTATATGCCAACTTTCGATAAATGACTGACGAGACAGATTTTTTTCCCACATTAGGTTGCCATTTCTTTCTGCCGTAGATCCGTTGCCATCAAAGTCTATGGAACTCCGTCTGTCCTGCCATTTACCCAAGCTTAAGGGAAGCAGAAGAGGTATCATATTTTTCCTAAGGGTATTAGCACGTAAGTGAATGGATTCGAGTGGAATTCGAACTCTGCTCTCCGATTCCTCAATCCGATACGCTACCCATTACTCTACTACTACTACTAATAATAATGATGATAATAATACAAGGAGAAATGCTGCTTTTAATTACATATTGTCCTGTGACTCAATGAATCAGAAATTCAGCGCAAGATTGTAGTTTCTTCTACGATAATATACCAAGATTCTCGATAAAATCCAAAGAAGTGTATGTAATTTTACCAGTCCTGACTTCTGTGTCTTCTACGCAGCCCTGATGTGGCTTTATTTTTTTTTTCTATAAATATTCGCATGGCAATTTTTCTGATGAACTTTCATTCTTTTTAATATTTACTGGGGTTTGATTTTTTTTTAATGCTGTTATTCTATCCACCAACCAGACAAATTTTACATATGTGAACTAGTTAGGACTGAATAGAGACTCCGAGGTATT
The DNA here is from genome assembly GCA_903632075.3 of Acanthosepion pharaonis. NCBI lineage: Eukaryota > Metazoa > Mollusca > Cephalopoda > Sepiida > Sepiidae > Acanthosepion > Acanthosepion pharaonis. Next base: position 1,623,521 of record CAHIKZ030001757.1, on the reverse strand, counting down.
ATGGTGGCTATAGTGAAAATGGTAAGTAAGAATGTGTTATTTTGGTGTAAGTAATAAAATACTGTGGTATGCTTGGGTCAGTAATCGTGGCTAGCTAAGTTTAAGATAAGAAAGAGTGAATATCAGCCTTGCCCTATCCTCCATTTTGGCCTTGTACCACATGTTTGTATTAAAAAGAATAAATATCGATTTCCTACATGGTGTTTCGACTGCATGAATTTAAGTCTACTACTAGATTGGTAACTCGGTCTAATCGTTTTACTGTTGAAATTGCTAGATGCAACCGTAAGTTCATTTCTAATAGTTTCTTTTCCCACACTTCTCGCCTGTGGAACTCTTTACCGGTTCCCTGTTTCCCTGTCACATATGATTTTCCAAAAATGAAATGCAACTCCGATCACCATTTTGTGACCTATTGACTCCTGTTCTTTTATTGTCCATTCGCCTAACTACACTCTTCTCATTTGATTTCGCTTTCAGTAACCCAGTTGAACCACCGGTTCTGGTGCGATCACCGAACTAGAGCCACGTCGAGCTCGGTCAGTACCAAGATGGGTGACCGCCTCGAAAGACCAAGTTCTGTAAGCTTGGTTGTACATGTGTACAGTAATAATAATTGGATAATGACGAGTTTAATGATCGGAGAGACGAGTTCCTATTCAAGTTGTATTCGTTATATACACTTACGCGCAAATAAGCTTCTCCATCAGCATCTAGGTTAATTAGTAATATTTGCATCGCTAAATCATTATCACCTCAAATAATGATGAATATGTACAATCTAGTTATTTTTTTATTTCTTTATAACCAACAGAGTATTGACAAAGAATCAATATACCTCAGAAATTAATTTGGCCTTTGTGGCATTATCGCCTTGCTTGGGGCGAAATAATTAGACAATATTGCTATTTGTATTACATAGGCTTACTAGTGTTCTACTCCTGTAACCTTATTAACTTTCTGCCCAAAGATTTTGAAATACAGTAAACAAAATTACGTTTCCTGAATAGAAACCAAAACCCGAAACCGCCTACAGATGTACTCGATATCACTACGAGTTAGATTAGTTCTATGGTCATTTGCATTTAATCTATAAAATTTAGTTTACATTTTCAGTTTCTTTTCTGCTTACCAGGCTTAAACTTTTTGGCCAAATAGAACGAATCAAGTTAATGGTGACATTTTTTTATTTCATCTGTCTCAACAGACGAGTTGATCTAAATGATCCCTCAAGTAGCACAAAAAGCATTTGATCTATATTTTTAATGCTTTTCTATCGAAGAAGTTTCAACATTTCTATTTTGTTTATAGGGAATAGGCGTTGCTAATTGTATGTCATTTTATTTGTTAATAATTCTGTATTCTGTTGGGTCCTGCACGTTGTTTTAGGAGGAAAAAAATCATAGATTTTAACTGATAGTGGTACTGGCTGCTCGGTAAATAAATACCAAATGTTTCCTTATCAGGAAACGATTAAATTTACCATTACATTTGGCAGCGATAACGTAGTGTCTGCGTCAGTATTGAGAACATTGTTCACTTTTAGAACCGACTGTTCGGTTGTACTCTCTTCCTACGGACGGGAGGAACCCGAAGGAGGCTACACCGAAGGGCGGAGTCTTCTTCGGGGAGGTAGACCGGCCCTGAACCCGTTTATACGGGTTCAATGGGCATATTTTTGGCCAAGCCCACGGGCTCGGAATGCCCACGTTAAAAAGGCCTTGTGCCACATGACACCTTCGTGGGAGTGGGGGTGACTGAATATCGTCAGTATTGAGAACATCACGGTTTGCGACGATTGACAAATACATTCAAAATTATAAAAACGAGCGGATGTAGAAAAGTCCTCGGTCCGACCAAGTTCCGAAGAAATTTGACCGAATGTTACAGCATCGGAATTTTTTTAATTCTCTTTTTGGTTGAACTGAGATCTATTCAGCATCGCACATTCTGTAGAACATAATCTGAAAGAAGATAAAAAAATACCTCTTTGGAACAATATGCATAAAACTAATTTGGTTACAAAGTTTACACTTGTGACACAGTAGATTATTAACAACGCCTAAAACATACTGTCTGGCGATGTGATGAGATAAACAATTCTAGAGATCTTAGATGTACATCTAACCAATAGCAATCACGAATGCTTCGATTTTTCCAAGACTTTACATCGGAAATATTTTTCTTAAGAAGTTGACAAACAAATTATTATTTTCTCACAGACACAACAGCGTTTATTTCGTGGATGAGCTTTTTTTTTTTTTTTTGGTGCTCTTCAAGAAATCGATGATTACAAGGATCATTTCTGGAAAGCTTGGAGATCAGTCACAAAAATTGGTTGAGCTTTGATGGAAAACAGTTTGACAAGTTTCGAAATTAAATTAAACCGCTGTGTCACTGGCAATATTCATTTGGCTACGCTTATTAGAATGGAGTTGCCGAGTTGGGCGAGATTGGGGTTAATCCATTAAAAGCACGGAGAAAATAAAATTAGCGAGTCCAAATTCCAGCAGAATTCGTTAAGCAACGTCGACCCCGGTCATTACCGAGATGAGTAACCAATGTGTAATGCAAGGTGCTGCAGGGTTGGATATTGCGGGCGCTGCATTGGATATCGGCTCGGATTTGAAACTCGGAAAATCGAGTTCATAATTTCAGTTAGGCCTGTTAGATTCACGTACGTGCAATTGAATTTAAGCAAAGTTAAGACTGGCCAGTACCGAGATGGGTGACCGCTTGGGAATACCAGGTGCTGTAAACTTTTGCGTAATGGATAATGTCTCAGAATTGTTGATCGAAGTGCTGAGTTCTAATTCTATATATTTGACAAAAGTGTCGCAAAGAATACCCTGGAGAAACCTAAAGGAATTTAAATAAACGATTATATGGCACAAAAGGGATCATTACAAAATAACAAACACAGTGAATTAATTGCTCACATAATAAGCCAGATTATAATTTCAATTTAAATAATGCTGCTCTTATTAAAAGTGAAAGCAATTTATTAAAAACTAGCAGTAGAGCCCGGCGTTGCCCGGGGATATAACAGTAAGAGATAGATCAAGTATCGACCATCATAAAGACTGAAAAATAAAATTGACAAAGATTATTGTTTAAGGTTGACGGATACGCATGTCTTAATTTGTTTTTTTTTTGTTTTTTTTGTTTTTTTTTTTTGTTTTTTACGAATTGGTAAAACCCAAACTCAAACAAAAACAGTGTTTTCAATCGTTAAGAGTCTACCGATTGAATAGAATTTTATTATAAACAATTGTCTTGTAAATGGAATTTTTAAAGCATTCTGAATGTAAAAATAAAGAAAAAAGTGTGCAAGACAATAAGAAACACTACCTGCCAAAAAAAAGTGAAGTTTTGTTGAAATCGGTTGAAAAATGTAGGAAATCCGATCCCATATATAAACGAACACAGACACACAATCACAAACAACCTGGGTTTAATAATAAGTATAACTCAATATGAGTTGTCCCCCTTTCATTCTCGACAGCGATGCCTCTTAATCATGTTTTCAAATTGATTTTGGGCAAAAACAATTATGTTTTTCCAATTTTTGGCCCTGTCAGAACCACCACAAGGTAATTTTACGTAGTCCCGTAAAGTTTTGTTGAAATCGGTTGAAAAATGTACGAAATCCGATCCAATATATAAATAAAACAGACACACACACAGATATACACACAACCTGAGTTTTATAATAAGTATGATAAAATGAATGGGAAGTGTTTGGTCTCAGGATCTATCACAATAAATTTACGCCCAAATTCTTGGAGCATTTCACCTTTCGTGGTAGATCTATTATTCCAATGTGGGATATTAAATGACAGTGATGTTAGAGGCATGGACAAGAGTAAAAGGCAGATAAATAAGGTGTTCTACACTATATACTGAAAGCATATATTTAAAAGAAAAATAATGACTTCGATTTGTTAATCGGAGAGGCGAGTTCAATTCGTGTTCGTTATATACACTTACGCGCAAATACCCTTCTCCATCGGCTCTAGGATAATTAGTAAGATTTGCATCGGTAAATCCTTATAATCTCACAAAAAGATAAATATAATCAATCTAGTTATATTCTGTTTCTTTATGACCAAAAATGTATTGACAACGAATGCGTATACCTCAATAAACATTGCGGCTTTAGTGGCATTATTACCTTGCTTGGGGCGAAATAATTAAACAATATTGCTACTTGTATTACATAGGCTACTAGTGTTCTACTCCTGCAACCTTATTAACATTCTGCCCAAAGAGTTTGAAAGACAGGAAACAAAATTGTTTCCTGAATACAAACCAAAACCCGAAACCGCCTACAGATGTACGCGAGATCAGCACGAGGCAGGTTCTATGGTCATTTGCATTTAATTCACAACGGCAAACTATATACAGTGTAACCCGTATATACGAGAGTTGTCGGGACCAGAGAAGAAGTCTCTTATATCCGGATTTCTCTTATATCCGGGTTTCTCTTATATCCGGGTTTGGTCTATTTTATATACATTAACACAGGCTCTAATTTGGGACCAGAGAAAATCTCTCTTATATCCGTTATTCTCTTATATCCGGGTTTGGTCTATTTTATATACATTAACACAGGCTCTAATTTGGGACCAGGGAAAATCTCTCTTATATCCGTTATTCTCTTATATCCGGGTTTGGTCTATTTTATATACATTAACACAGGCTCTAATTTGGGACCAGAGAAAATCTCTCTTATATCCGGGTTTCTCTTATATCCGGGTTTGGTCTATTTTATATACATTAACACAGGCTCTAATTTGGGACCAGAGAAAATCTCTCTTATATCAGGGTTTCTCTTATATCCGGGTTTGGTCCATTTTATATACATTAACACAGGCTCTAATTTGGGACCAGAGAAAATCTCTCTTATATCCGGGTTACACTGTACCTACTTGGCGCAAATCTGTAAATTTTAGTTTACTTTTTCAGTTTCTTTCTGCTTGCCAGGCTTAAATTTTTGGGGGCCAAATAGAACGAATCAATTTAGTGGTGACATTTTTTTTATTTCATCTATCTCAACCTACGTGTTGATCTAAATGATCATTCAAGTAGCAATAAATTTACGCCCAAATCCTTGGAGCATTTTACCTTTCTTGGTAGATCTATTATGACAATGTGGGATATTAAATACAGTGATGGTAGAGGCATGGGCGATAGCAAAAAGCATCTAAAATAAGGTCGGCTACAGTATATACTGAAAGCATATATTTTTTTTTTAATTCACTTACATTTAAAATTCTCAGCGGCCTCTTTCCTTCCTGAGCGTTTGTGGTCGCGTCAACGTGTACAATCGCTTTCGTCCCAAAGTGGGTTACTTAGACGTGAGGCCCGTCGAACGAGGATTTTTACCTTTAAAGTTCAACAACTTTCGAGGTTCAGGGGTACTCTTAAAATTGTCATGACGACTACGGTGGGTTTTATGAACGAAAATGGAAATAATAATCTTCGCTTGTCATGAAGAAAAACAAGTATTGATAACGAGTGAAACTTGTGTTGAAGAGGTCAATGTAGTAGTGTCAAAGAAGTATACTTGGAAGAATTCTGGATTTGTCTCTTACATAAAGTGTGGTTGGATCTGCACAGGGATTCACCATTATAAACAAATCATGTGTCGGGATTGTGTGTCTGCTCGGAACCGAGCCGTTGGACCCTCATACGTCGAAAAACAGAAGATTCTTCCATTTCGGGATGTACCCAAAAACATTTAAAAGATTTAGGGTCGGGTTCCTTACACCAAAACAAGGACAAAAGTCTAGAATAATTAACATATGTCAGCTCACAATGGTAGTATCATGTAACATAATGCGTTTTTTTTTTGGTAGTGGGTAGGTGTTGTATTCGAATCTTCGTTGCCAGCTGTCGTATCCCGTGTGTTTTTTTTTTTTTAGATAAAAGAGGGAAATAAATAAAGGAGACAAATTCGTAGGTAAGTAATGAAATAGAATTTTAAAGAAAGTTTATGGTAGATGGAGCTGTGTTTACATATAGACTAGGTTACTTTTGTCATTCATGTACATTTTTGGCTAGTCTGTCTTCAATGATTAACGTGTCTAGTAGAAGTGTCCTGTTTAACATTAGCAGTATATTCAGATCGTGAGCATATAGATGTGATTTTTACATACGGCCGCGCAAATGGTAATGGACGCGAGGCTACACGGTTGTGTCAGATTGCGTTTCCAGACCGAAGAGAGCAGAGTTATCCAACCATTGCTGCAGTTTATCGTCACGTTGTGGCACCACAAACTATGAATCGAAGAAGACGGAGATCCGCCCGTACACATTCTACAGGCTGACCGGGACGATACACGTATCAGTGCGCATCAATTGGCCCTATCATGTCGTACATCTCATAGTGCCGTATGAAGGGTCCTTCAATAGCATTTCCTCAATCCGTATCATTTATAACGTGAGCAGGGTCTTTCGCCCTCCGACCACTCACCGCAGGAGAACTTTTCCGATGGTTTACTGCACAAACTATCGATCCGTTTTTTGTCTTCTCAGTCTTGTTTACGGATGAGACAACATTTGGAGGAAATCGAATAACAAATTTACACAACCAACATTTGTGAGCAGATCAGAATCGCCATGGGACAATACAGGCTAGACACTAGCAACATATGAAAATAAACCTGTTAAAATCTGACAAACTGTAATTTATATAATGGTGCAGTAAATAAAAATTCATAACGTTTTGTCTTGCAAATGTAGATATTATTATTTTGAAATATTTTTTTCTGGTGGTGCCGTTTCAACTGCGGAACGTCACAAAAGAGTTTTTGAAATGGTGTCATATATATATATATATATATATATATATATATATATACCAGGTGGAACTGCAAAATTGTCTAAATCGTGTAACAGCAAAATTGTCCAATTGTTAGATTAAGTTTTGAACATTTGTAAATATATCTTACTGGAACTCTCCGAGGTTTTTTATAACACTATTGGACTCTACTTTGAACAATATGAATCTATTTACCTCTAAGTTGAAATGATGATCCCTCTCCCTGTTGTGACCTCCTAATCCAGTTTTCCATTCTACTGTTCCCCTTTTTTTTTAAACTTACTCACAATTCTCTTGATGGTTCTTGAATGGACTTTGAAAATGGATGTCGGAGTACGAATATTAGTACCATTACCGAAGTCCTGAATGATCTTTTTCCTCCCACCATTGCTCATTTGCAAAAAATATAATGAAGCTGACATAAAGCGATTTTAATCTGTTTCCTTTCTAACTGAATAACTCAAGGCGTTTTTCAGTGATTCTTACAACAATTAGTGTCAAGGTGGCTAAACTTCTTATCCGAAAATCTGAAAGAAAGAAACTCAATTAATTTAGTGGCTTTATAGATATTAATCATTTCGTAGGATGGACAATTATCGCATGTTGTTACACGATTTGTACAATTTTGCTGTTACACCCAGCATATATAAGATTACTAGCAACAGATTTGGATAAGTTTCACCTGGCAATATTGACTTAAATTGCCTGTTCGCAATCTCACACAGACACTTTTATTTACAAATAATATTAACACCAAATGGACGTACTTTTCTGTCACGATTGGCCAATCCAGCAGACGATGGCAAGAAATCATTTTTTCCCCATTTCCATTAGATTGGTGGCCGAAGGTGGCACCAACAGCACTTAACTTGTGACAAACATATCAGGCCTCTCGTTCCCTCACCACTCTTGTCACGATTCTGATACCAACTAACAATGGTCGATCCTCACACCTTTCGGGCCGACGGAGCCAGATTTCCAGACAACGTAATTTTATCCATGCCAATGATTTCGGGTGATAAGCATCAGACAGGCAGGCAAAAAAAAAAACTGGACGATAAAGACGAGGTCTATAAGCACTGTAGAAAGCTTGATAGAGGCAAGATATTGTCTTCTTTTTTTTATGCGCTAATTGGATGATCTCCACGAATTCTCATCCCTTGAGCATTAAACAATATTTCACCATTTACTATATGGGCACGTGGCCGACTGATTTTGAACGTTGTCTTTCTAACCATGAATCCCGCGTTCGAATCACACCTTGGTCGATTTGACAGGAAGGCGGCTCCTTGGTGTTATCGGTCTGAGGGAGGCGATCTCAGCGTGCGGCAGCTTTGGGAAGTGCCTGAAAACTATACCCGTTTTGACTTAAGCCTTTTGAAGGGAATCTGGGCAGACGAAACTTTTTGGGGGCTGTCGATGTGATATGCTGACACGAAGTCAGAAGTCATCGTGACCGAGTGTTTGAGCATGCTGGTCTTGTTCAGACTGTTGATCACGCCAGATAACGTACTCTCTCCCAGAAACTGTAATTAAAGTCTGCGCAGCATAGTTGCAGTATAAAACTCAGGTCGGCTCTGTGGGAGTTGAACAGATACAAATGTGTGCATCAGAGATTGATTAGCCGCCCTATTAGACCGACATCCCCGGATACGGGTGACCATCCATTTTATGTTTTCGCTTTATTATCTCCCACGTCTATCATCCATTTACAGAAGCTCTTTACGTAAGTTATTCGCCTATTTCCTCTGTCTTCCTTGCTTCCATTAAATCAGGTGAGTGAGAAATTATCGTCTTTCCTTAGCATGAATCCCAGAAATTTTAAATGTTTCTTTCTTATTCTAAGTATGTGATATATATATATATATATATATATATATATATATATATATGAAGAAATATAGTCTTAAGGTCTGTTATATTTATGGGATAAAGTGCTCGATATCAGAGATAGAGCGTGTGCAAATATAAAAGTGAACATAGAAGTCAACACTTAGAGGAGACAGTCTGTTTCATGCTATATGCAATCGTCTCTAAGTGTTGACTTGTTCACTTTTATATATATATATATATATATATATATATATATATATATATATATATATGATCGAAATAAAAGTGTAAAACTTAATATTACTAGACATATTTTTTTCTCACTACTTCCTTTTATTGTACATTTTTCTGTTTAAATTTTAAATTAAATTGCCCGTTGAAGCCTGAAGAGCGTGAGCGAAACCGGTTGCTTTTGCCTGTTTTAATATGTCTAGTAATATTAAGTTTTACACTTTTATTTCGATCATTAAATTTTGTACCTACAAAAATATCTTTAAACATATATATATATATATATATATATATATATATATATATATATATATATATTATTTTAGGATATTACATCGAAAAAACATGTGAAAATCGCTACACAATTGTAGTCGTGTTTCGATTCGTATCGACTCATCTCATCAGGCGATATATATTACAGACGAGGAAACAATTATTTAGATTTAAAAACAAATTATAGCCTATTTTTACAAAAAATAAAAAAATTAAAAAGGTGAGGGTTTATAAGTTTTTTGGTCTTTACTCAGATCAACCAATTGAATATGACCTACGTTAAATTCAAATGAAAGGAAGAAGCAAAAATTTTAAAAAATATTTTACATATATTTTTTAAATCAATAGAAACCAGCGTTAAACAGGAGCGGAAGCAAATGGATACATACGGTACATTAGACAATATCATTTCCTAATAAACAATGAAATGGTAATCTAACAAAATGCTGAACAAATTATATGCTTTATGAGTTTCCGACATAAAATATGAAGTTGATAATTAAATAGCTTCTCGAAGAAACCAGTAAATAATTTAAACGTATAGACTTACTTGGTAAATAATTATGCAACGTTGAATAAAGATTCATTATATAAGGTGTTAATAACAATAACCAATCAATACAAAATGTAAAAAAGACAAGCAAATACACATACATCCGTGCAAGTTGTTACTAACACTACTAGGAGATTATTCATTCTTATCTAACCTGAATATATATATATATATATATATATATATATATATATATATAATTTAGCCAGAAAGTTCAGATTCACTTAGAAAGTGTAAAGAAAACAATAATTTCATGCAGGAATACCCACATTTATTCTTCAAAATAATTTCCGTCATTTTAGATGCCCAGATTTCAGTTCGTTGGCTTTGAATAAAAAAAACACAAAAAATTCTAAACAAGTCTCCTTCACTTTATCAAAAGTTCGCTGGTCGTGCGTGAAGTGTGCCATTTAGCATATATATATATATATATATATATATATATATATATATATATATATATGCGTGCTAATACCCTTGGGAAAGGTATGAATCCTCTTCCTCTCCCTCCAGCTATGGGTAAAATAACACGACAGACTGGGTTCTATAGCCTTGGATGTCAAGTGGTCTAGGAGAAGGACAACTCTGAATTCAAAACCTGCGGAGGGTCGTTTGGGAACCTTGTGGCATTCGGTGCACCAGGTCTCTGTATTCGTCCCTTCAAAAAGTGTGGATGGTCCTGCACGAAGCCTTCACCACTATAATAAAATCTCATGTGCCGGTGTCGGGCTGTCGGTTTTCTGGAAAGTCATCTGCTTGACCCTCATACGTCGAATCTCGACGGGAGAGTCAATTATATATATTATATATTATATATATATTACGTTTATCGTAATTTAAATAACTGATCCAAGTGCGACTTTTGGATAATAAGTGCGACATTACTGTAATTATTGAACAATATAGTTCATGCCACTTTGACAGAAAATTTAACAGTAAAAAATTCGTTCAACACCATATTTATATGAACGCACAACCTTTAAAAATTTAAAATCAAACTCAGCGTTGCTACTGGCACGCTCCAAAAACAATAACTCATTTTCAATAGCATTTTCGGATACAACAATACATATATTTTCGTTGTCCTCTTATTACTAAGAGAAAAACAAGAACAACATCTATTCTATACCTGAAGATGTCTGTAGGAACAGACGAAAGCTTGTAGTAAAAAAAAGAACTAATACGGCAGAAATTTATGGAAACAAGGATCAATTCATTCATAACGGATTCGGAGGTTTTGTATATTATTTGAATTGTTTGCGATGATGGATTTCTCGCCAATTAAATCATTAACCTTTTGCTTTTGTTTTTGTGCGAATAATTCATGAATTTGTAAATTGATTGCACGTTTATCGTAATATATATATATATATATATATATATATATATATATATATATATATATATACCACTAAAATGTCTTCCATTTTCATACCAATTGAAGATGTCAGGTTTTTGATTGAATCTGCCTCAGCAAGTCCGATATGTATTTTAATACGGTCTCTTTTGTTTGCTTTTCTCTGTCCATGATACAGATGTAGTTCAATTAAATATTAATAATTGATAAATCAAATATTTTAAATTCAGCCTTATTTAATAAACATTTTATTACAGATTGAATCAAACATTTTCTTCAATTCATAAGAATTGAAAGTCCTTCCATGTTAATAATCGTTGTAAAGTCTCCAATCCTACGCGTTACGACTCAATGCGCTTGCGTTGTCCTCCTCCTTCTCCTCCTACTCCTCAACATCCCATATAGACAGGATATGTTAACTAGTTAATCTGCATATTAATACACATATATCATTTCTTCCGCTGAGATTTCGAATTTTTTTTTTTTTTTTAATTGAATTGTTTGTTGAATAACAAACAGATATTTTCCTAGGAAAATTATATTCTCTAGCAAAAAAAAAACAAAACACTGATCGATTTTATGTTCTGATTTAAAAAAAAAAATTAGGATACACTAATGTGTACTGCTTCTTCAGTGGAAAGAAAATATTTCTAAAGACAATTCAGCTAGTAAGGAAATTTCACTAAAAGATACTATGGGATAGGAAAGGATTAATATTATATAGCTTTATACTCATACACATGCACAGACGTACACAGACGCGCACTGAAGCACACAGACAAATGTGTGTGTGATGGTATAAATAAAAAAAATATATGTAAAAAGAAAATATCTGCTGTCTTTATTCACATATATATGTGTGTGTGTTTATGTGTCTGCTTGTGTTCGTAAGAGTGTGCGTGTGTGAGTGCTTGTAAAAAGATATATAATTCTTATATAATCAAGAACAATTTAAGGGGAAAAATATATGACAAAGAGGAAAATTTAATTTCTCAGCGACTATTTTCCTTCGGGTTCATGTGTAGTCGCAATAACATAAATACTAATTCAGACAGATGATGTCCTAAAGGCCGAAACACCTCACGCAAAAAAATTGTCCCGTTTGTCATATATATATAAACACACACACACACACACATATATATATATATATATATATATATATATATATATATAGAGAGAGAGAGAGAGAGAGAGAGAGAGAGAGGTGTAGTAATCTGTTGGTATAATCCAAGCGATAACTATTAATACAATATAGAATTTTAAATATTCAAATTAAATGTTAAAACTGACTCACAAAGAGTGCTGACTGTTTATTTTCATTATACAGAATATATATATATATATATATATATATATATATATATATATATATATATATATATATATATATATATATATTGGTTAGATGTGTTTTAGATCCTGGGTTTCACGCTTTTAGCGATCATCAGTTTGTCTGACGATTGCAAAAGCGTGAAACCCAGGGTCACAAACTCACATCTATCGAACCAAATATGTTAGCTCTATCTCTGATATTGAGCGCTTTCTAATAAGTACCGCGCTTACAATATATAAATAATTATACATATATAGGTTTATTTATATTTATATACACTTTTCACACACACACACACACACACACACACACACACACACACACACACATATATATATATATATATATAGGTAAAAATCCATAGATAAATAATCCAAGTGAATCCTAAAATACAAAATATTAAAACTGATCCACAAAGAGAGCTCCATCTATTTATTACAGAACATATATAAATAAATTACATATAACATAAATTCAAAGATACCCAATTTGAATAGCCATTTCACCCCGTAAGAATTCACTTTGAAAGGTTTGTCAACACCAAGATGAGTTTATAAATAATTTCAAGGCTAATTCTTTCGGGCTGAAATCGTTATTCATATGGGATATCTTTGAATTTCTATTATTTATATATATATATATATATATATATATAGAAAAAGTTTCAAATTAAAAATTATAATGTTTTATTTTATGAAAGTATTTATTTATTTATATATATTTATTATATATTTATTTATTTATATATATTTATTATATATATATATATATATATATATATGTGTGTGTGTGTGTGTGTGTGTGTATATATATATATAAAATTTCAAAATATTAAAATATTTGAGGCAGCCACTGGTAATTATTTAAATTTAGCCGAAAAATAGGGAGAGTGTTATTAAATAAGATTGTTGTAATGGTTGCAGAGAAGGTAGTATGAAGTGCCTACTACCAATATATGTAAACTAGATGACGATTAACCCTAGATAAAAGATATTAAGATTGTAGTGATCGGAGAAGTACCCTCACGAGAGTTTTTACCAAAAAGTGACAGTTGCAAACAGGGGACTAGTTGCTCTGTCTCGGAAATAACATCTACAACAATACGGAAAACTCAAAGGCATCCATTGACATTTAAAACATGTTATAATATCTTCTTAAGCGTAGCTTAGATTTGACACAAAGCGGAAAGTTCAAGGCACCTAGTGAGGATCGAACTCACTACAAAGGTGTGATGTGGCATATAAGTATTTCGTTAATCAACACATTTCATGAAAGCTCCACGGTAGGGGCTAAGTTTGTGTATCAGGTAAACACTCAGAAATTTATATAACCAAGGGAATAAGATGACGAGAGGGATAAAAATAATTGGAAATTTTTGTTCCAATAAGTTCCGCTTGTTCAGCAAAAATCTTTGATGCACTTGCGGGTCTGGATATTAAGGGTTAACGCCTTCTGGGTGCTAAATTAAGGGAATACAATAAAACTATGCAGAAAAGCCATCTGAGACAGGAAAGAATATTTACTAGCTGTCCTAGGTGTAATTTTGGTGGTTCAGGTTGTGGGGTCAAATGTAGCGAAAAGCGGTAGTATGAATATAATTAAATAAGTAGCAGGTGGTTGTTGCACGATTGAAATACAAAATGCCTCACCTGACTGACAAAAACAAAGGCAAGGAGGAGAATGTAAGAATAAATATACTAAAGCTAGAAAGAAGTAAAAGAAAGAGAGAAAGAAAGAAAGAAAGAGAGAAAGAAAGAAAGAGAGAAAGAAAGAAAGAGAGAACAAAAGAAAGAGAGAACAAAAGAAAGAGAGAGAGAACAAAAGAAAGAGAGAAAGAACAAAAGAAAGAGAGAAAGAACAAAAGAAAGAGAGAAAGAGAGAATAAATAAATAGAAATAAAAAAGAAAAGAAATAAAAGTAAGAAGTTTAAAGAGAAGTCGTGAAAAAAAGAAGAAAAACACGTGAGAGAGAGAGAGAAAGAAAGAATAAATAAGTATAAATGCACGAAAGAAAAAGTAAAAAGACAAAAGGGAAATCATGAAATAAAAGAAAGTAAGAAAGAAAGAAAGAACAAAAAAAAGAGGGAAAGAATAAAGAATTATAAATACAAAAAGAAAAGAAGTAAAAGTAGCAAGGTTAAAGAGAAATCGTGAAAAAAAAGAAAGAAAAACGAGAGAGAGAGAAAGCATAAATAAATGTAAAGAGTAAAAGTAACAAGGCAAAAGGGAAATCATGAAAGAAAGAAAGAAAGAAAGAAAGAAAGAAAGAAAAGAAAGAAAAGAAAGAAAGAAAAGAAATTAAGAAAGAAAGAAAAAAAGAAAGTAAGGAAGAATAAATATATGTAAATAAACAAAAGAAACAGTTAAAACTTACTAGGTAAAAGGGAAATCACGAAACAAAGAAAGAATAAAAAGAAAGAAAAAGAGCGAAAGAAAAAGAGCGAAAGAAAAAGAAAGAAAGAAAGAAAGAAAGAAAGAAAAAGAAAGAAAGATTAAATATAAAAACATGAAAGTTAAGAATTAAAAGTAGCAAGGTAAAAGAGAAATCTTGAAAGATAGAAAAAGAAAGAAAGAAAGAAAGAATGAAAGAAAAAGAAAGATTAAATATAAATACATAAAAGTGTAGAATTAAAAATAGCAAGGTAAAAGAGAAATCAAAGAAAGAAATAAAAAGAAAGAAAAAGAAAGAAAGAAAGAAGAACGAAAGAAAGATTAAATTTAAATATATAAAAGAGAAGAATTAAAAGTAACAAGGTAAAAGAGAAATCTTGAAAGAAAGAAAGAAAGAAAGAAAGAAAGAACGAAAGAAAGAAAGAAAAAGAAAGAAAGATTAAATACATAAAGGAAAAGAATTAAAAATAGCAAGGTAAAAGAGAAATCAAAGAAAGAAATTAAAAGAAAGAAAGAAAGAAATTAAAACAAAGAAAAAGAAAGAAAGAAAGAAGAACGAAAGAAAGACTAAATGTAAATATATAAAAGAGAACAGTTAAAAGTAACAAGGTAAAAGAGAAATCTTGAAAGAAAGAATAAGTAAAGAAAGAAAGAATAAATAAATATAAATGCAAAAAAGAAAAAAGAAAATGTAACAAGGTAAAAGAGACATCTTGAAAGAAAGTAAAAGAAAGAAAGAAAGAAAGAAAAAAAAAGAAAGAAAGAAAGACTAAATGTAAATATATAAAAGAGAAGAACTAAAAGTAACAAGGTAAAAGAGAAATCTTGAAAGAAAGAATAAGTAAAGAAAGAAAGAATAAATAAATATAAATGCAAAAAAGAAAAAAGAAAATGTAACAAGGTAAAAGAGACATCTTGAAAGAAAGTAAAAGAAAGAAAGAAAGAAAAAGAAAGAAAGAAAGACTAAATGTAAATATATAAAAGAGAAGAACTAAAAGTAACACGGTAAAAGAGAAAACTTGAAAGAAAGAATAAGGAGAGAAAGAGAGAAAGCAAAACAGAAAGAAAAACAAAAGAAAGAAAGAATAAATTAATATAAATACACAACAGAGAAGAAGTAAAAGGAATAAGTTAAAAGAGAAATCATGAAAAAAGAAAGAAAAAAAAACTAAATAAAATATAAAACAGAAAAGAAAACAATGCAAGCAAGAAGGAAGAGAAAGCTAGATAGTAAACATTGACGTTGATAAAGAGAAAATGTAAAAAGAAAGAAAGCAAGAAAAAAGAAGGCAAGCAATACAAAGACACGCTGGATGTTGTTGAGAACGGAATACGTCAAATACATCGAATGATTAACATAAGCCGGTAAATTTCAACTGATATGAATACAGAGTAACCTGCGCCAAAATAAGCAAGAAAGAAAGAAAGAAAAAGAAATTTAAAAAATGCGAATCCGTAATAGAATGGCAAAATAAAATATATATAAATATATATATATATATATATATATATATATATATATATATATATATATATTAGCAGCTTGATTGAGGAATCGCAGAGCCGAGATCGAATTCCAGTCGAATCCATTACATTCACTTACGTGCTAATACCCTTGGGAAAGGTATGAATCCTCTTCATCTCCTCCAGCTATGGGTAAAATAGCAGGACAGACTAGGTTCTATAGCCTTGGATGGCAACTGGTCTAGGAGAAGGACAACTCTGAATTCAAAACCTGCGGAGGGTCGTTTGGGAACCTTGTATTCAGGTGCACCAGGTTTCTGTATTCGTCCCTCCAAAAAGTGTGGATGGTCCTGCACGAGGCCTTCACCACTATAATCAAATCTCATGTGCCGATGTCGGGATGTCGGTTTCCTGAAACTTATCGGCCTGACCTCATACGTCGAACTCGACGGGAGAGTCGATTATTATATATATATATATATATATATATATATATATATATATATATATATATATATATAACAGAAAGGGAGTAAAAAACAAATAAATCTTTGCGAAAGATCTTAAGAAAAGAAGAAAGAAAAAAGTGAAAATATAAGAGAAAAGCCTAAGTGAAAGTACTCAAAAATAGGAAAGAATGAAAAAGTAAGAAAAACAAAGAGAACATATAAAATAAACTTACCAAAGAAACAGAAAAGGAAAAAAAAAAATAAAAATGTGAAAACATTTTATAAACAGAAAAAAATGGAAAAAAAACACAGTAAGAAAAAAATATAAATGAAAGTGCGTCTATCGAAAGAAAGAGGGAAGAAACGAAAAGATTACATGTCAAAGACTTTAAAAAGGAAAAATAAGAGAGAAAGTAAGAAAGAATAAAAAATACGAATAAACGAACAAAAGAAGAAAACTAGAAGATTAACACGCAAGAAAGGAAGAAAACTAGAAGATTAACATGTAAGAAAGGAAGAAAACTAGAAGATTAACATGTAAGAAAGGAAGAAAACTAGAAGATTAACACGTAAGAAAGGAAGAAAACTAGAAGATTAACACGTAAGAAAGGAAGAAAACTAGAAGATTAACACGTAAGAAAAGAGGGTGTGAGGCAAAGAAAAAGAAAAAAATAAGGAAAACCAAACAGTGGAGAGAGGAAAAATTGACAGGGAATGAAGGAAAAAGGTCAAATGGAATAAAATAAGAGAAGAGATGACGAGAAACACCAGGAAATGAACGAAAAAAAATCACGAACGATAATGTAAAACAAAAGATAGGAATGAGAGAAAAAAAAAGAAAGTTAAAAGAAAGAGAGAAACAAGAGACAAGAGAAAATAACATAGATTAAAGAAACAGGGAGAAAAAGAAATAAAAATAGAAAAGGAATTCTACAAGTAGGGAACAAAATATGGAACAAAGACCTTAAGTGGAAAGATGAGAAACATGGGACAGAATAAAAATAGTATCAAAATAATAATAAAAAAAACTATGGTTGGATAACAGACTTCGGTATATGGGCCAATTGCGTCTACCACCTTCCCAATGTACAGTCGAGAGGAAACAAAGAGGTAACGATATTTTGAAAGAGACACTGCTTGTTAAAGTTCTGAGTGATACAGTAATAACTCCTACTAGGATGAAATTAATCTTTATTTTATTTTTGATTTACTTTCACTGAGGACAAAATGATATTCTATTTTATTTCTCTCAAAAATGAGAAATCGGATGGGAGCAAATTGTATCGAGACAAAACGCGATTTGCACGGAAAATTGATAGATTCTTTATATTTCCCTCTTATTTTTTTAGTTTTTTTTTTAGTTTATTGAATGCGTCCAAATAGATTTTTAGATGCAGACTACAGAAGAAACGACAATAGCCGATGAAAAAAAAAAAAAAACTTTGAAAAACAAATGTCCTTATGAAGGTAGACGATGGTGTAGTTGTATTGAACCGATTTAATATTCGACATGATTTTTTTTTTAATACAAAAAAGAAAATCGAGTTCAGAAGAGTTCTTACGTTATGAATTTCACAAAAATTGCAGCATCTATCTATCTATCTATCTATCTATAATTCTTTTTATTTTTATCTTTCTATCTATGTATATACGTATCTATCTATATATCAATATATGTATATATATATATATATATATATATATATATATATATATATATATATATATATCAATGTAAATTATTTTCATATAGAGTGTATCTGTAAGGGAACAAAATGCATACAGTTTGATAGGAGAAAAAACTGCGTGCCAAATTATTATGGAGATAACTTTTTTTCTAATATTTCAAAAGTCGTCCATTCAATTCAAACAAAATGTTCACACAATGTTGGCAATACTGACCTGCACAATCACTGAAATGTTCGTACTGATCTACACGATGTAAACAAACTGGCGCCATATTTGTTATCAGCAGGGTGATTTGAGCGTGCCAAATTATTGGAATAGTATAAGAATTTATTGAAAAGATGGACCATAAAAGCAGTTTAAGTGATACTAAAAAGAAAACTATCACCTCAGAACTCTCAAAAGGTAAATCTACCCTAGAGATTTCTAAAATGATAGGGAGGTGACGACCCTACAGAAGTACGCAACAGGGCAGATAAAGGCAAGCCGAAGGTTATTTCACGTCGTCTCATGTCACGACTTAAACGAGAGGCCACGAAGAACCCTGGACTTACCAGTCAAGAGCTTTTCAGTTGCATTGGGGATCCTACTGTGTCTAAAAGTACTCGGTGTCAGTATCTGAGGGAAATAGCAGCAACAGTCAAACCTGTATCGAAGTCTCCATTGACGAGAAATCACATTCAAAATCGATTGAAATGGGCCAAGGACAATATGAAGATTGACTTCTCTAAAGTTTTGTTCACATGGGACGTCACCCCGTGGCCTCCCTGCCTCATACTCCGTCTATCCTGCGACGACCAATGTCATTTGCTATTAGTCGCGGCACAAAATGTGACGTTCTAACCCTTTGCTGATTTGAATGGGAATCTGGTTAGAATCGGTATCAGCTTTGTCGTTCCCAGCTCGCCTCCAACGTTTGGTTACCGAAGTAACTGCTTTGATTTCTAGTCTAACCTACCCACGTTGTGATTTGATCTTAGGTAGACAAAATCAATCAGTCGCCGGGCCGCAATGCAAGTCGTGTCCGAACAAAGGTAATACCGCACAAGTATATGTAAAAGAAAAGAAAATAACAACTCGAAAAGTTCAAATGTGTTAACAAAGAATAACAATATTTTATATCTAGTTGCTGAATACAGGATGCATCTTTCTCCAAACCCGCTTATATGGATTCGTGACACTTTATGTTTGTTAGGCGAGTCTTAACATCTTAAGTTGTTTTTGTAAGAAACTGGTTTTTGGTGTATCTTCAGGCGATATATGTAAAACTTGTTTTGGTGGTGTGAGTCTAAGTCGTTCTTCAAAAATAAATTGTTCTTGGTTAGAAGTTGAGGTTGTGATGCGTGGATCTTTCAGTCAGCTTTCTGCGAGGTGGGTCTCAGAGCTCACAGCTCAACTCTGTCTGCGTCTGCCAACTGCGTCTGTTTTACTCACTACTGCCGTCCACTCGCTGTGACTCTGCTTATATGGACGCCGACCAAAACCGGGGTGGGCTTGTCGGGGTTTGAGGTTCCTTGATAATTCTAAATCCACAATAATGATCTTCTTTGTTCTCGGAATAGGAAAATTTATTACTTTCCATTTTTGGAAGTCCTTACTTTCTACTTAAAGGGAATCGTCCTCCCAAATTCTTCCTTTCTCATATTGGTATCTCACACCAATCCCCTTAAAGGGCGTCAACAGATTCCCCCACTCTTTCACAGTGGCATCTCACACCAATCCCTTCAGGGGGCGTCAACAGGCCTCCCCTCCTTCTTCATAGTTTATCTTCGCCTACCGCTCACGCCACCCTTCAGCTGATGGACGCTCAGCAGCGTGGGTGTTTGCAATTATCGCTCAAAGGAAAATAAAATTATCTTCTTTCTTTTTTGTTTCTTTTTCTTTCTCTTCCACGAGCAAACCTCACACGACTCGTAGGATGGTCCCTAATCTCTATCTTAACCGAATTTCATCTGGAGTTCGTCAACGAGATTTTAGTCAAATAATCATTGAGGTTGGTCAATAATTTTCCGCACTCTGTCGCCAATTATCTGTTCCGATAAAAAAATGTTTTTCATCATGGCCAGCTCTGACATAAAACAGATGTTTTTCCCAAATGATATCTCCGCAGATAGTTAATGGTTTAATCTTTCCTTCTTTTTAACTTGTGGGTGGTCCAGCTGATATTTTTCTCGGTCAGAGCGGGACCTGATTAATATTATCTCTTAAAATTCTGTTTTGTAAGCCACTTGACCAATTTGAAATTTTCATTATTGCCATGGGTAGACGGCTATCGTTTATTCGCTCCGTCGTAACATAAATCAAATTAAATTCGACAGATCCGAGATCTTACTTTCTTCGCTAATGAAAATAAAATCTTTACCACTTTTCTTTGTTAAAAAAAATAACATCGCTCAGTGTCTTTTCGTGATAGGTTCTTATCACCTTAATTAATTCTCGCCTTTTTTTTTCACGCAACCCTAAATAGTGTCACACACAGACGAAACTCGAGCAACACTTGATGGGCCAGATAGATGGTGCAAAAGCTGGGTAATGAACGGACAGGATCGCCATCAGCGTTTGAGACGCCAACAGGGCGGTGGAGGCATAATGATCTGGGGTGTATTATTAGAAAAACATTAGTGGGTCCATGGAGAGTAACAGATGGTATCAAAATGACTGCTGATGCATACATAGCGTTTATGAAGGAGCATCTTGAACCGTGGATGAAAAGGCAAAGAGTTGCCTTCAGAAGGGCAAATGTTTTTATGCAAGATAATGCTCCCTCACATGCTGCTCACAAGACTACTGATTATTTGAAACAGTTAGGCTTCAATGGACCTCGAAAAATGAAGTTCTCAGCAAATTCTCCGGACTTGAACCCAATCAAAAACATTTAGAGCATCATGAAGCGAAGACTATAGGCCATTACCTATTAATTTGTTTAAAACATTGTCTTTGTTTGTATCTGTTATTATTTGTTTGATTATCTTATTTATTAGCTTCTTTTGATCATAAATATTAACGTGCAACATTAATAAACGTTTTGTTTGATCAATTCTGGGAATTTGACTAAATCTTTCTAATAATTTGGCAAGGTCAAATCACCGTGCTGATAACAAATATGGCCCCAGTTTGTTTACATTGTGAGGATCAGTACGAAAATTTCATTGATTGCGCAGGTGAGTGTTGCCAACATCGTGTGAAAATTTTGGGAAATTTTGTGAATTGATTGGACGGTTATTGAAATATTAGAAAAAAAGTTATCTTGATAATAATTTGGCACGTAGTGTATATGATGCTGTGTATTGTGTCCTGGTTCTAGTAAAAACATTGCTAGATGTATAATACTTCTAAAACAGGGTCGAACTGCCAGGAAGGTGAATTTCGACGTTATCCCCCTAATAAGTGGGTTTGGGCAATCCCGACCTGCAGTTGAATCTTTGGAAAGTACTTGAAAACCATATTCACGTCTTGACCCAATCCTTGTGAGTAGACGGAATTTTTAGTAGATGGTTGTGTTAGCATGAATCACAAGTCCCCAAGGCCGAAACTTAGAAACAGTGGCTTACTTTAAACTGTTGACTTCTCTAGATGATACGCTCCTTCCCAGAAACAGTAATTAAGCTCCGCTCAGCATTGACTATGTGGGATCTATTCGAGCTGTGCTGTCGAACTCTCTGGCGTTCTCTGCGGGTTCTA
Source organism: Acanthosepion pharaonis (assembly GCA_903632075.3). Taxonomy (NCBI): domain Eukaryota; kingdom Metazoa; phylum Mollusca; class Cephalopoda; order Sepiida; family Sepiidae; genus Acanthosepion; species Acanthosepion pharaonis. Next base: position 1,601,442 of record CAHIKZ030001757.1, on the reverse strand, counting down.
CGAAGAATTTTTGGCCGATGTCCCACGTTAAACTCGGCCTTGTGCCACATTTACCCTCGTTAGGGGTGGCTAGTAAATATTGACACTGTGGGTGTGAAAGAAACACATGCGTCTGCAATAGGGATTTAGATGCCCAACTAACATGTATACTCGGAAACGAGTAGCCATTATTACATAGTGCCTTGTTCTACCTGCTTAGTCTCACACTGTGCGCTGATATTAGCTGGAACAAATACATTGAATCAATAGCTTCATCTACTACAAGGAAAGTGGTTTCTCTGTGTAGTGTCAGAAAGTTTTTCTCGTCTGAGTCCAACAATCAAATCTATAAATCAGCCATCCGTTGCAGGGAAAACTGGTGTCATATATAATCTGGTGCCCCTGCTGGAAGTCTCGAGGTCCTCGAAAATTTCCAGAGACGGATATGCAATATGATTGGTCCTGATCTGGCATCTAATCTACATTCGCTTTCTCACTGACGTGTCGTGGCTTCCCTCTGTCCCTTCTATAAGTATTTGTACGGCAAAGTTTTCCGACGAGTTGCTTTCGCTGGTGCCTGAATTTAAGCGTGCTACTAGGTTGGCATTTCGGTCCCACCCTTTCACTGTCGAAATAGTTAAATGTAACCGTCTCTTCTACTCAGACAGCTTCTTCTCTCGCACTTCCCGTCTGTGAAATTCTCTTCTGCTTACTTTCTTTACTGATAACTCTAATCTTTAAATATTCAAGTGTAATGTCAATCGATATCTTCTGATGACTTGATCTTGTTCCCCGTCTCATCCTCTCACCAAACACGCCTCTTCACACCTGTTCTCTAGCCTCTGTAACTCATTGCGTGATAGTGGCCCTCCCACCTTGCTTGGGTTGAAATGCTTAAAAAAATAAAAAAAATAAAAAAAATAGATAGTATATAATGACTACTCGTTTCCGTGTATATAGAGTGTAAGCCGGATATTAGAGAGTTGTCGGAACCGGAGAAGAAGTCTCTTATATCCGGGTTTCTCTTATATCTGGGTCTAATTTATATACATTAACACAGGCTCTAATTTGGGACCAGAGAAAATTTCTCTTATATCCGGGTTTCTTTTATATCCGGGTCTCTTATCTCCGGGTTACACTGTATTTATCATTCGTAGCAAATTTAGCAGTTTTACCCTCTTACGTTTTGTTCTTCAGCATTGCTTAACTTTCTCCTATGACTATTATTCTGTTGTAATCGTTACATGTGATTATATTTCAGTAGTTAAACTGGTCTATTAAAATTGATCCGTAAATCCCGAAAGTACACGAGGACATGGATTCCAGTTATTGACAAGGCAAAATTCAGGCACGTGGTGGCTCTATAACGGTATGGGAAGTGAAACGAATCTAAGTAAAGTCTTGCAGTAATTCTACGTTGTTTTCTACTCTACAGGAAAAGAGGAATTGTGCAAGGCCGTGAA
>CAHIKZ030001757.1:1580000-1597500 GCA_903632075.3 Acanthosepion pharaonis | reverse complement strand
ATATATAGGAACAGAAATAAAGAAAGAAAATAAAAAAAAATATATATATATATATATATATATATATATATATATAAAATAAGAGAAGTTTAATCACCACTTACAATCGCTTGAAGAGTCACAACGTAGTGCCTAAACAAGAAAGCTATTCTGTAGCGATTTCAACATATTTTTTTATTATAACATCTTACAATATATATATATATATATATATATATATATATATATATATATATATATATATATATATATGAATCTCTCGCCATTACAATAGATAGATAGATTTGATTATCGAAGGAGAAAATCTGATCGAGATGTTTCAAGTCGAAAAAAACTTTATAAAATCTGAAGTTGTTGCAGGCTAAAAAACAAAATACGGCCTTCTTCATATTTCCTACTGATGTTTGCTCACCTTTTTTTTATTGATTGCATCAATTTCGTTTTCATAATTATCCCCCACTCCCAGTTTATAATTAGCAGAAAAATGTCTTCCCTTTTTTTTATACTCCTTCGGAAACGAGCAAATTACAATCGTGCTTCTTTTTCTTACAACGATATTTTCCGCTGGAGGAATCCTCTTGGGTCCACATTATTACTTTTTTTCCCATCCATACTGATCCTAGTTTAGTTAATTCACTTAAAAAAAAAAACGGATCGGAAAATTGTAAGGCCAAGAATAGACCTAATCCCTAATAGGGACTAATAAGGCATATGAAACATGGCGAACATGACGAGATGACATTCACGACTGATTGATTTATAATTAAATCGCATAGATTTAGCGAAGAGACTATCAATATTTTGTGTTGGCTTCAAATTGATCCTCTTCTTTGTTACCCACTTTGGAGGAATTTTTGCGTCTCCTAATTTGGTAATCATTGTCATTTGCTTTTTTATCACACGTTTTTTTGTTTTTTTTTTATCAGCTACGCTGGTCTTGGAATATGATCTGAAATAACACAAGTAAATCAGATAAGAAGGAAAGAAAATAAGGGAAGGAAAGAAAAGAAAGAAAGAAAGAAAGAAAGAAAGAAGTAGAAAATCAAAGAAAGAAAGAAAGAAAGAAAGAAGTAGAAAATCAAAGAAAGAAAGAAAGAAAGAAAAATAGAAAGATGTAGAAAATCAAAGAAAGAAAGAAAAATAGAAAGAAGTAGAAAATCACAGAAAGAAAGAAAGAAGTAGAAAATCAAAGGAAGAAAGAAAGACAGAAAGAAAGAAAGAAGTAGAAAATCAAAGAAAGAAAGAAAGACAGAAAGAAAGAAAGAAGTAGAAAATCAAAGGAAGAAAGAAAGACAGAAAGAAAGAAGTAGAAAATCAAAGACAGAAAGAAAGAAAGAAAGAAGTAAAAAATCAAAGAAAGAAAGAAAGAAAGAAGTAGAACGTCAAAGAAAGAAAGAAAGAAAGAAAGAAAGAATGAAAGAAAGAAAGAAAGAAGTAGAACATCAAAGAAAGAATGCTGAAAGGAAAAAGAAATCAGAAACAAAGAAATTAAAAGAAAAAGGGAAGAAAATCGTTTGATTAAAGAAATAAAGAAAATAAAAGAAAGAAAATAAAAGAAAGAAAAGTGCGCCTGAAAGAAAGAATGAAATATATAAAGAAAGAAGAAAGTGAGTTAACAGAAAAAAGAAAGAAACAAACAAACAAATACCAAATCAAAGAATGAATTCTGAAATGCTGGAAAAAAGGAATTAAACGGCAAGAAAGAAAAAAAAAGAAAAAATGCGAAAAATGAAGAAAAAAAAGGAAGAAAAATATACAAAGAAAGAACAAAGAGTGGGAAAAGAAGGAAGAAAGAATGAATAAAAGAGAGAAAGAAAAAAGAAAGCAAGAAAGAAAATATAACAGAAAGAAAATACCTAATCAAAGAATGGATATTGACATGCTAAAACGAAATAAAAGGAAACAAAAGGTTGGAAAGAAAAATAAAAGAAAGAAAAAGTGCAAATAAAAGAAATGAAGAAATATATAATGAAATAAGAAAGAAAGGTGACAGAAGAAAGAAAGAATGAAAGAAAGACTACAAGAAAGAAACGTACAAAGAAAAAAGCGAATAGTAAAAAAGAGGAGGCAAAAATAAAAGACCTAAAAGAGAAAGAGTAAAAGATATTAAAACAAGGAAATGAAAGAATAATGGCAGCTCAAGAAAAAGATTGAAAGAAGAGAAATGAAAAGCAATAATAAAAACCAATGCAATTAAAAGAAGCATGAGCTGAAAAGTCTTTAAAAATGAATGAAGGAAGAAATGAACTAGAAAATAAATCATAAAATTAGAATGAAAGAAAATGAAAAAGAAAAAGAAAGAACGACAAAAGAAAATATTAAGAAAAAAAATGGAATTCAGTTAATGAGAAAAAAGACAAAAAATTAGGCAATAAATAAAAATGAAAGAAAGAATGATCAATACAACAGAAAAGCAAATTAATTAAAATAATTAAACCGAAAAACATTAATAAGAAAAAAAAATTGAATGAATGAAAGAAAAGAAGACAGGGCGTAAAACATCAATATTGCAATTTCAAATACAGCAATTTCAAATACTGCAATTTCCCAAGTATAATACGCATTTTTTTCTAAAAATTAATAAGCAAAAGCAGGGGTTGTGTATTATACACAGCTACAAAACATCTTTAAAAAATTGCCGTCAAATAATATAAGAATTATCATAAAACTAAATTAGATTAATATTATTCAATGTTTAAAACCATTTTTAATAAGAGCAGAGTAGGACAAGCTGGCCGTAATAAAAATGGAGAGATACAATTTATAGTGAATGATTACCAAACAAGGGGTGCGTATTATGCATGACTAGAGGCATTTTCTCACACTTTCAGCACAATTTTAAGGGTGCGTATTATGGATGAAGGCGTATTATACATGTGGGAATATGGTAATATGTGATAGCGGGAGAGAAAGAATAATTAAAATTATAAATAAAACGGAAATGAAAGAAAGGAAGGGAGAGCCTTTCGAATCCAACTGAGAGATGTTTTAAAATATGAATAAAAAACGACCATGCAAAACAAATACTGAAAGAATGAGAATAAAGATTTGGAGAAAGAAAAAACAACAATTTCGCACCGAAAAAATCAAATAATTCTTTATTTCCCTTCCGTTTTCATTTCGCCGACATAATCGCTTGCTTATTATTTTTGTTTAGAAAGTTTCGCTTAGGTGAATTCGGTATAATTTAGTTAATTTAATAACATTAAGATAAAGTACATGAAATGATAGGCGTTTGAATTCAGTTTACTTCTCCTGTCTCGCAATGTAATCTCTTGCTGGAGGAAAATGGATTTATGCCTTATGAAAATAAAAAAGAAAGAAATATATTTTAAATGAAGGAGAGAGAGAGAGCTAATTATGTAAGAAATAGGACGGATACATGTTTAATGTAATGACATTGTTAATGAATTCATAAGCAGAAATGAAAATAGAAAAGGGATAAGGAACATTAGATAGATAGATAGTGAATGAGTGAGTGATGGAACATATATATATATATATATATATATATATATATATATATATATATAGATATGAATGAATTGTATGATATATATATATATATATATATATATATATATATATATATATATATATATATATATATAGTTTATGCAAATTTAGGTAATCCGTATGGGTAGACCTGAGGAGGATGATATCCAGAGAGCTCAATGTAAAATTCAGAGCAGATAAGTTTGAATAAAAGACAGACCACGTTAAGATTCCATGTAATAAGCTATTTCACCATAACCCCTTTAACAGGTTCTGGATCATCATACTTTACTTCCAAAAGCTGAAGTGAAAAAATGAAAAAGAAATTCACACGTTTTTTACGGACCTCATCAAGTATACGCAAAGTTAACGAAGTGAGGAAGTGAGGTGGGAGAGGATATGAGTGTGTCATATGTATCATTTTAGTTTCCTATTTTGACCCCAGTGTGTCGGCTAGATGTTGCTCAAATTTAACGCGTCTCGTCTCTAGATAAAGGTGGCTAAGGGGTGAACGATAAGAACTACATTAAAGGAAGACGTTACAACAACCCCAATAAATTACACGACAGGTTTCATTCAAATTCTTAGACGCCAGTTCGTGTTACTTTAACGTGCATATTTGGGAGGTTAAGGTTTGATAAATATCTAAATTTTAAAACAATCTATGAAAGGAATTAATTTGAAATTAATTTGAAATTCAAATTAATTCCTTCGTAGATTGTTTTAAAATTGATCTGTCTTTTATTCAAATATATATATATATATATATATATATATATATATATATAAAGAGGGAGACGAAAAACTACAGTTAGATTGAATAGATCAGGTTGAGATAGATAGATAGATAGATAGATAGATAGATAGATAGATGAATAGATAGATAGATAATAGCTGGCCACTTGTATTCGAGGATACCTGTCTACTAGGGCGGCTAGCCAATCCTTATTGCAGACACTCGTTCAAGATATTTGTGTTTTTTCAACTCCCACAGAGTCAAACTATGCTGACCAGAACTTAGTTACAGTTTCTGGAAGAAACAGTGTTATCTAGCATGATCAACAATTTGAACAAGGCCAGTACGCTCAAACTATCGGCCATGATGACTTGTGGCTTCGTGCTAGCACAACTATCGACTTCCCTCAAGAGTTCTGTCTACACAATTTTATTCACAACGCTTGGGACAAACCTTGGCATAGTTTTCAGTCACTTTCGAAATGTACTGTATACTGGGATCAACTTCGATCCTTTACGATAACATCAGGGAGTCTCCTTCCTGTCAAATCGACCATGGTGAGATTCAAATATATAGACAGATACATGCATACATACATGTAAGGAGCAAATAGATAGATAGCTAGCTAGCTAGCTAGCTAGCTAGATAGATAGATAGATAGATAGATAGATAGATAGATAGAAGGAGTGAACAGATAGATACCTTTTAAAATCAGGTCTATACTCTCTAGAATATTTCACCAAAAATTCACCCTTTCATATAAATATGCATGCCTAACTGGCAGATAGATAGATAAATAGATAGATAGATAGATAGATATGAAAAGCATATAATAGATATATATACGAAAAGTCTAAAATAGATATATAGATAAACAGATAGATATGAAAAGCCTACAATAGATAGATATGAAAATTCTAAAATAGATAGGCACATAGATACATCGATAGATATAAAAGGCCTACAATAGATAGATATGAAAAGTCTAAAATAGATAGATAGATAGATAGATAGATAGATAGATAGAAGGAGCGAACAGATAGATACCTTTTAAAATCACGCCAAAACTCTATAGAATATTTTCCCCAAATATTCACCCTTTCATATAAATATGTATGCCTAACTCGCAGATAGATAGATAGATAGATAGATAGATAGATAGATATGAAAAGCCTACAATAGATATATATGAAGAGACTAAAATAGATAGATAGATTGATATGAAAAGCCATCAATAAATAGATATAAAATGTGTGAAATAGATAGATAGAGAGATAGATAGATATGAAAAGCTTCAATAAATAGATATGAAAAGTCTAAAATACATAGATAGATTCATAGATAGATATGAAAAGCCTACAATAGATAGATATGAAATGTCTAAAATAGATAGATAGATAGATAGATAGATAGATAGATAGATAGATATGAAAAGCTTCAATAGATAGATATGAAAAGTCTGAAATAGATAGATACATAGATAGATACATAGATAGATATGAAAAGCCTACAATAGATAAATATGAAAAGTCTAAAATAGATAGATAGATAGATAGGTGTTTACGCACTGAGTCAAATAGATCTGAATAAACTAAGGTTTATAAATCGGTGCTTTGAAAAACCGTTATGCTACCAGCCCATTCATTATTTAGGTTAGATGGATTGAAAATCTGAGAAAGGACAAAAAATATGTGAGATAAATATTTACAGATAAATATATACGATGAAAAATTAAAGAGAGGATAAGGAGGAATGAAAAACATGAAAATTTGATGGAAGCAAAACACAGTCAAAAAAACAAAACAACAAAAAAAAAACGAAGGTTATAAAGTCAGCTGAAATAAGACCACAAAGCCAATAACTCCATAAAATAGTGAATAAAACCACGGTGGTAACTTGAAGGGAAAGGACAAAATTTGCAAAAAAAAAGCTGAAACAGATTTATGAAAAACATATCAATATCTGAAAAACAAATATATTTTTTTTTTATTTCTTCAGACAATAGTTTCCTTAATATAAGTTATTTACAAAAGCAATTAAAGGCTTTTCTAGTTGAATAATGTCAGAGTTTGGTTACATTTTTAGTTTACTATTCGGAGCTGATTTTCAGTTAAAATAGCCACCATTTGAAAAAAAAATGGATGATTTATATTCTCCAAGAAGTCCTACTTTTATCTCAAAACTCTAGCAAAAAAAAAAAAAAAGAAGGAATTTCGCGAAATTTTATGACGTTAAGTAAGTGTGGGGTAACATATGTAAAAAGAAAATATTTTACCAAAATTTTCTAAAAAAGAAACTTTCGAAAATAATTTCATTCATTTGCGAATATGTCCTGAAGGTTTCATTAAAATCCGACAATTATTTGATTTTTGCAAAAATTTCCAATTAATGTGTTTTCACCGGAGAAAAAAAGCTAAAAAAAAAAAGCAATTGTAATGATTACGTCTATCGATGACGTAAACAAAACAGTATTTTCATCAAAAATTTCGAATGTGCTAGAAAGGATGAAATATTTTTAAAAGTAGTCAGAAAATATTTTCGTCTTTCATCTTAACGGTAAATCTTTGATTTTATTAAGTTTGGGAACTTTTTCATCGTGCTATCTTGTTTTTTTCTGCAAAAAAGTGTCGCTACTTTTATATATCAGTTTCTGAAGAATAAATATTGAGAAAGTAATTATAGTAAGAAATAAATGAGATTAGGATATAAAACCGAAGAAAAAGCAAAGAAATACACGAAGAATAAAGAAATATAACGTAAATTACAAAGAAGAAATAATGAATATAACATATAATTGTTAATTATTGAGAAAAAGAAAAGAAGAAATAAATTCATTAAAGAAAAAAAATGGAACCGAGGTGTAAATGAGACAAAAGAAATAATAAGAACGAAAAAAAGAATCAATGAATATAACGAAAGAATGAAAGGAATATATATATATATATATATATATATATATATATATATATATATATCTGAAGAAATATACACTTAAGGTACGCTATATTTAGTGCTCAATATCAGAGATATAGCGAGTGTAAATATAAAAGTGAACATTGAAGTCAACACTTAGAGGTGGCAGGCTGTTTCATGCTAGATGCAATCGTCAGGCCTGATGACTGCGTCTGGCTTGAAACAGCCTGTCGCCTCTAAGTGTTGACTTCAATGTTCACTATATATATATATATATATATATATATATATATATATATATATAAAATATAAAAAGAAAGAACAGTAAGATATATAATCCGGTGTTCTTATAGATATTTTATTTTTTACAAAATAGTGCTCAATGTAAATTTACAGAGCATTAATATTAAAATTAATTGATTTAAAATATGGCATTTTTTTCGCTACACAGTTCTAACCATGTTTCAAAAAATGGAAGCTAAAGCTCTGAATTTAATTTTGTAATTAAATTAAAAAAAAATTAGTTCATTTCATCCTCAAGCGAATTTTGAGTAACTTTTCAAAAATTCGCTTGAGGATGAAAAACCAATTTTAATTTAATTACAAAATTAAATTCGGAGCTTAGCTTCCATTTTTGAAACATGGTTAGAACTAAAGCGAAAAAACATATTTTGAATCAATTTATAATATATATATATATATATATATATATATATATATATATATATAAAAAAAAATAGAACAAAAGAGTTAAACAAAAGAAGTTAAAATATAAACAGAATTAAACTTGAAAGAAAATATAATAAGAAAGAAAACCAATAAAGCAAAGAGGAAGAAAGAAATATATTCAAGAAAGGCAGAATCAAAGTATAATTAACTTAGACAACTGCGGTGGTATAGAGAATTAAAAAAAAACTTAATGAAAGAAGTCATGAGAAAGAAAAAGCAAGAAGAAAGAAAGAAATACATGAAGAAAAAATGGAACCAAAGTTTAAGTTAAACAAAAGAATTTGGTAAACAGAATGAAGAATATAATTGAAAAAGTAATAAGAGAGAAAGAAAGACAACAAGAAAAAAAGGAAGAAAGAAAGAAGTATATAAAGATAATTGAAGTGTAAATAAGTTAAACAAAAGAAGTTAAAAGGTTAACAAATGGAAAACGTTAACAAGAAATGAATTCAAAAAGGAAGAATGGAAAAAGGGAAAGAAATACAGAAAGAGAAATATCTAATGAAAGAATGAATTCTGAAATGCAATTCCTACAAAAAGTTAGACGGTAAAGCGAACGAAAAGTAAATGAAAACTGAAAGAAAATTGCAAAGACTAAATTGCACCGGAATATATAAATAAGAAAAGGAATTGAAACTTAAACGATAAAATGAATGAAAGAAATGTCTGAAAAACAATATGAAAAAAAAAGAAACAAAAGAAAGAAAAAGAAATATAGCAAACGCAAAATGGAGGCGGAAGTTTTAAAAAATAATAAATACAGCAAATTAAGCAACATTACATGAATGAATTAATAAAATAAACAGAAACAGTGTAATGAAAAAGAAAGAACGATTCTTTAATAATGGTATAGCGGAAACAAGCCAAGGAAACGAAAAACCTGTAGAGGAAATTCGAGTGTTGAATAAATTCATCAGTAAGTCAGTGCCACATTCACAAGTATCCTTCATTGAGAATCCTCTTTTTTTATCTACCAGTGCCATCCTTTATTTTTCGTATGTGTCTTTTTGTTATACACTGTGTTTCCACAAACATTTCCGCCATTTTGAATTTAAATCATACAAAGCCATTCTTGACAATAACTAGCTCCAACAATGAAGAATATCTCTGAACTAGCATATCGCATTATTGTTCACAAAATCTTACATGTCTAGCAAGGATCCCAATAGGGAAGCATTTCAAATCCCCAGTACAACAAGGAGGAAATGAGAGCTTCAGTCTACTTAAGCCGTTCTGATACTATACCGGCCTTATGACCATATCTCATTGAAACGTTCGTACAAGCAGTGAAGTTAAGCAACGTCGAGTCTCTTCAGTACCTACATGAGTGACCTCTTGTGATTACCAGGTGTTTTAAATTTGCATGTGTAGGTAGTTCCATGGAAAACGGCTCGGACTTGGAAATCGAAGAGAGGAGTTCCAATTTCAGTCGGGTTCTTCATATTCATTAACGCGCAAATCCCCTTGAAAAAAGTACGAATCGACATCCTGATCCTCTCCCCACAGCTTATGAGTTAATTAATTTGACTAGTCTCAGTAAATCATTATCATCTCCATGAAATCCTTACAAACTAAACATATTCTCTGCCTTTAAATAACCTGAACACGGTTGATAATCCGTAAAAAACAAATCGTTCCATCGCTCTATCAAACCTAGTTATGCCCAAGGGTATATGCGCGTATGTGGATGTAATGAAACTGACTGGAATTCGAACTCGGCTTTTTGATTTGTCATTCTCAACCGCTAGTCTTTACACCAACTGCATATCCCTACTCGTTTGGAGTGCAGAGTTTAGCGAAAGAAGCATGAAAAGTTGAGAAAATACGTAGACCTTTCCAGGAAAAATAAACGAACCAGCCTGAATGTCCCAAAGTCTAAAGTATTTTTTTTAAATTTATTTTATCTACTATTCTCTCAGTTGTGTGAACTGATCAACTTTAGTCCAATTTATTTGCATAGTTCATGGTGCATTACTTTTCATACCCAGTCAGGTCTGTTTCCATAGTCCTTTTTCTTTAGTTGGCTTCTTATAATCACATTATTATCTATTAAAAAACTTTTTTTTTTAGTTTGTTTTTTGGAGGGTGTTTATTTTTGTTTTTTGGGGGGTGTTTATTTTTGTTTTTTGGGGGTCTTTTTGTTTATTTTATTTTATTTTTAGCCATCATTATTCACATTATTATTGTTGTTGTTATATTAAGAACAGTTTTCCTCGCCGTCTGAAAACGTTCTTTAAATTTTAATTAAAATACGTTAGAGCAGGTGGTTCAAGTAGCTCATGACTTTTCCCTAAACTTTTTTTCCCCCAAAACAGTGTTGATAATTACATCAAACCATCTGATATTATGGCATTTTCGATATTCGATAAGGTAAAAGCACTTTAATCGCCAATAAGTGTTCGTAATCCATGGCAATTACTGACATCGCAAAACTGGAAAAGAAAAAATAATCTCTTACGGTAATTTCTTCAATGAATAAAAAAAAATGAACTCAATCATCTATAAAGGATGTAGTTGAAATATTTCTGGTCTAACCACAAATACATTTTTTGAAACAGACATTATTTTGGCCCCTAAATTAGAAATTTAATCTCAGGATTATTATTATTATTATTATTATTATTATTATTATTATTATTATTATTTAATTTCTTCCAGTATTTTTATCTTTTTTTTTTCGCTTTTGTTTAATTCTTATCCTTGTTAAAAAGGAACCCAATGGTAAACTGAATAGTTACATGAAATATAACGAGAAAGAAAAAATGGAAAATCTTAAGCATGTAAATTTTCTGCATTAATATTATTGAACAACATATCTACCATTTTCTTTCTCAACATTTTTTAGCTACAGCACACCTGGAAGGAAATGAAAACATCCCAATTAGCGAAATTTTTGAAGGGTATAGTTTTAAATGTTATGAACTAAAACCATAAATTTTGAATTAAACGAATGTCGAATACAATTATATGAAAAAATGAAAGAAATTTGTCATTTTCTGCATTAACATCATTGAACAAGACATCGACCATTTTATTCCATTATATTCTCTAACCCAAAGTTTCTCAACATTTTTAAGCTACAGCACACCTAGAAGCAAATGAAAATATCAAAGCACACGAAGCAAAATGATCGAATCAGAAGCGTAAATAAAATAAGGAATTTAGCTGCGAAAGGAATGAAAAAATAACTGAAAAATAAGAAGAAAGAACGAAATATGTAACAAAGCTGAAATGTAAGAAGAAAGAAAGGAATATATAGCAAAGTTGGAGGGAAATAGAATCTGATGTTTAAGTCAGAAAAGAAAGAGGAAACTAAACAGTAAACTGAATGAAAACTTACTAAAAAGGTATTCCTTTTTCATTCACCTTCTCATCTTTTCTTTCAACCAACATCATCTTTTTTAATCAATTCACCCCAAGCAAGGCAATAATGCTACTAAGTCGCAAGAGGGCAGCTGAAAATGAAAGCGATTAAGAAAACTTTAGAAGGAAGTACAAACCCGATCCTAAACAGGAAACAAGGCATGAACCTCTACGCCTGTACAAAAGACAAGGGAGGTATATGAACTGGACGATAAGCGAACAAATCTACACCTGTTCGAGGAAAAATAATTTATAACTTTTCAGAGTTTAGACGGAGACGTTAGAAGTATAGAGATATATAGATTTTAGAAGGAACTGGAAACCGAATTCTAAACAGGAAACAAGGGATAAACCTCTACTCCTGTTCAAAAACAAGGGAGGAGACATTAGATGGAATTTTACTAAACATTTCTAATAATTTGGCACGCTCAAATCATCATTTTTTCATATAATTGTATTCAAATATGGCACCAATTTGTTTACATTGCGCAGATCAGTACAAAAATGTCAGTGATTGTGCAGATCAGTGTTGCCAACAATGGGTGAAAATTTTGTGTGAATTGATTGGACGGTTTTTGAAATATTAGAAAAAATGTCATTACGATAATAATTTGGCACGCAGTGTAGAGTTAAAATAGACTTTAGAAGGAACCGGAAAACCCAGTGCTCAACTGGAGAAACTGGATAAACTTCTACACCTGTCCAACAATAGGGGAGGAGACGTTAGATGTATAGAGTCAAAGTAGACGTTACAATTAACCCAAAACCCAACTCTAAACAGGAAACAATGGATAAACCTGTACTCGTGTTAAAAAATCAGGAAAGATGACGTTAGATGTATAGAGTTAAAGTCCACTTTAGAAGCAACTGGAAAGCCAATCTTAAACAGGAAACAAAAGAAAAACCTCTACTCTTGTACAATAAAGGGAGGAGACGTTAGAAGTATAGATTTGATTAGCCTTTAGAAAAAACCGGAAACCCAATCCTATACAGGAAGCAATGGATAAACCTCTAATCCTCTTCAAAAATCGTGGAAGTGTGTCAACCATAAGATAAGCGAACTTATCTACTCCAAATATCATCATCTTCATTTTCTTTTTCATCCAATTATTACCTTCATCTTCCCTTTTTAAAACCTTGCTCTCCTTTCCCCGAAATTGTCGGTCTTTTTAAATTATACCTAAACTGGTTAAAGGTTATCAAGTGTGGAGCACTAAGTTCGGAACGAACATAGCGACAATGAAAGTTTATTCGGCTTGTTTTCTAAATATTGCTTGATGGCGAGATGACATTTTCTTTCCGAATCTTTTAAATTTTGTATTTCCAAAATCTTTTCTCATCTTTCGTTATTTTTTGCTTCGTCTGCGCATAAATATTTGACTCTTTAATTAATGTAGCCAGGGAAATTACGAGAAAAGCCGTTATTTCATTTAAGGAATATCTTTAAAAAAAAAATGAAAAAATAGCTATTTAATGAGGATGTATGTGTTAGCGTATCAAAAAACAGAATCAGCGACTACTATTGTAATTCCGATTGTAAATAACCACTTTCTTGTTATATCTTTAGGAGTCACAAAAGCTCACTCTCTCTGCTACATCATCAGGCATAGTTGAAAAAATATTCCTCTTCAATATGGTAAATTGCAATATGAGCACTGGTAAAAAACGATAGCTGAAGACGTTAGGTTTATAATACCCAGAAATTCACACACCCACATTCGATTTATTATGCTTTTTAATCCATAGCTGGTGGAAGAATAAATGGTTTCATGCCTTTTCTAAGATAACTTTGATGTGTGGGTGGTGTAATGGACAATGGCTCGGAATTATTATTCAATAAGCCGAGGTTTAATTTCAATTGTTTTCGTTATAATCAATTATGCGCAAATACACTTGGAAAAGGCATGAATCCACACTTCCCCAGAGTTATGGGTTAATTAGTAAGACTTGTATCAGTAAACCCTCATTATCTCAAAAAAAAAATTCTTGCAATCTAAAAATTTTTTCTGGCTTTAAATAACCTCAAGGACACATAGCACAGTAGATAAAGGCGTTAGTTAGATCCAGTGACAGGACTCAAAGAGTGTGAGTTCAATACCTGGTTAAGGCGGTGTAGATCTTGGAAAGGGGAATTAACAATGTTAATTGATAACTGACATCCATTAGACATGGCAAGTAAAACTAGAACAGCCTACCCCAGTGAGCAAAATAAAGAGTTCAGTTCGACATTCCAACCATCTGAAGAAAAGTTGAGATAAATATGGCAACAAAATGAGGATCATAGTCTGAGCAATGTAAATAGTGTACATAATACCTCATCTCGGAAGTAAAGACAGATTCTTATTTAATATTACCTTTTTAATTTCACTCAGCTATTTTGCCATTTGCTTTCAGTAAATTCAGGAGTTGCCGACCCCAGGAACCTTGTCTGAAACGTGGATCTTCACACCCCGGTGTGTCGATGTCTGAAAGACTACCCAACATCTCTCCTGTAGGGTTCTTTATATCTTTTTCTTTTTATGTGCCATGACCTTTCAAGACGTAGGGGGTCGTGGCCCTCCACCACACTCTATCCCTTGCAGTTCTCAAGAAGTTCCTTCCCTCTGCTTCCTCCCTCAGAAAACGTTCTGTCATCAACCTGCTCAAGTTTGCCAGATATTTAACGCGCTGCTTTCCCTTGTCTTTCTTTCCCTCAATTCGACCCGTGAGTATCAGATTCTCCAGGCCCTCTTTCCTCATTATGTGTGCCAGAAATTTCAGCTGCCTCTTTCTCCTTGTTTGCAACATCATCTTTGCTCACACGCTCAGTCCATGATATCCTGAGCATTCTTCTGTAGAACAACACCACGGTCACCTCGAGTCTCTTCTTCATCTTTGAGGAAATCGTCCATCATTCGCTGCCGTAAAGAAGGACAGATGTCACGTAACAGCTCAGTATTCTTTACTTTGCTATCAAAGAAATCCTCCTGTCTCGCAATACACTGCGCAGCTTTTGGAATGTGTCCTTGGCCACCCCAATACGTCTACGGATCTCAGTGTCGCACTTACTATCCTCTGTCAAGACTCTCCCTAGATATTTAAACTTCCGCGTCTGCTTCATTCAAGTGTTCTGTTCAATATTGTTTTGTTTTTGTTTTTCACATGCGTTGATATCACGTGCTTAAACTACAAGACAGGATGAACGGTTATTAGCAAAATAATGAATCCAAAAAGCAAACTGCAAATCGGAGATACCAAAACCAACCAAGTCCAAAAATTTAAATATCTAGGTAGTGTTCTAACAGACGACGGAAAATGCGACACTGAAATCCGAAGACAGATTGGAATAACCAAAGATGCATGCCAGAAGCTAAGTTGAGTATTAAGAGAGAGAAAACATATAATTAAGAACAAAGAAAAGAGTACTGAAATCTTACGTGATATCTGTCCTAATGACTGGCAGTGAATGTCAAAGATGAAGAAGAGACTTGAAGCAACAGAAATATAGTTCTATAGAAAGATGCTGAGTATTACATGGATCGAAGATGCGAGCAATGACGAGGTTTTAGAGAAAATGGAAATATAAAGGAAATATTTATTTAGCATCTCGAAGAGACAGCTGAATTTGTTAGGGCACACAATGAGAAAAAAGGGCTTGGAAAATCCGATACCCATAGGACAGACTGAATGCCAGAAAGACGGATGAAAACACCGCATAACATACTTGACGAGTTTGAGAAAATGCATGGCGGAATAGAATTTAGAATTACCGAGGACAAAATTTATTTAGAGCTGCAAGGAACAGGAAGTTGTGGCGGGCCATAATCGAGTACGGTCTGAGGGCTTACGGCCCATAAAGAGGGAGATATCAGTCGCAGTCATGCCCACAGCTTTTCGCTTCTAAGCTGAAAAATGTTAATGGATGAAACCCTAATCCTGACGTCTTTGGTCTGAGGGGAAATTGAGGACAAAGGCTTCCTGCTATATAACTACTGATGGCAGAAACGGAACGGTAGCTTTGAACTTTCTCTCTACCTGAACGATGTGACATCTTCAGGCCATAGCAGCGTAGATCTGTTAGCACTTTTGTCACTCTTTTCAGTGTATCATTAATATTTCCACAGCAAGAACTTAATAAACCCAGGTAATTATTCATTATTAAAAATTCCAGAATCACCAGTTTCTTTTTTTAATTAGCACCAACATATTTATTTATTTTTGCTTCTGATCTTACCCTCTTTCTCTTATATATTGCATTAACATTTCCTTCTTCCTGCTTACGAATTCGGCGAGGAGATATGATTTCCCCAGGTACCTTAGCACTGAATCGTAATGACTTTGCCGAAATTACCACTGCTAGCCAGGTGGATCTCGTAGACTTAGACCCTAAAATCGAGAGAGACGGAAAAGGTGAATTTCGAAGTGTTTTAACGAACGTGCCGCCATATTATAATCAGTTTGAAACCTCGCTGTTCTATTTCCGAAAGAATTTTAAATATTTCAATAACATAAAAATTTCAAGTAAAGCCGAAATAAATGAGTCTCGCGAGACGAAAATGATATAAATATGGATGAATCTAATGTCTGTAGAGATTCCCTTGTTTTCTAACTGAAATAGTTATGAGTCATGTGAAAAATATTTTCTTTTTAAAAATATCACTCAGATATATTTGTCGCGATCAACTTTACTTAAAAAAAAAATGCATTTTTAGCAAGCTAGTAGGAAAATAAATTGTCACCCAATCAACGCATCCGTATTATGCTAGCACAGATATCCACATAACTATCATTTATACACTTATTTATCATTTAGCGAAATCTTAGAAGCGTCTTTTTATATTGGCTCAGCTCTTTTTCTGGCCAGATCAAGAAGTTTGTAAGGAAAACGACGAACAATAAGAGAATTTATATTTAAAATCTGATTTCGACAGGTAATATTTAATCGACGAGTTCCAATTCTGTTTATCCGTCTTTCCTTGGAATATTGCTGTCATATATGGTCTGGGGACCCACTGTACGTCTAGAGGTCCTCAACAAAATCCAGAGATGAATATGCAATGCGATAGGTCCTGATCTGTCATCTCGACTACAGTCGTTTTCTTGCAGTGGCTTCTCGTTGTCTCTTCTACATTTATTTTTACGGCAACTCTTGCGACGCGCTATTTTCGCTGGTTCCCAGACTGCATGAATTTAAGCGAGCTACTAGGCTGGCATCTCGGTCCCACCCTTTCACTGTCGAAACGGTTAAATGTAACCGTCTCTTCTACTCAAACAGGTGCTTCTCTTGCACTTCCCGTCTGTGAAACTCTCTTCCTCTTGCCTGCTTCCCTGATAACTATAATCTTCAAACATTCAAGTGTAATGTCAATCGACATCTTATGATACCTTGATCTTGTTCCCCGTCCATCTCTGTATCCTTTCCTCAAACACGTCTCTTTATTCGTGTTCTCAATCCTCTGTAACTCCTTGCATGCTAGTGGCACTCCTGCCTTGCTTGGGGTGAGCTGCTTAAAAAAAAAAATTAAAATGCTCGGCTATATGTTGCACGGCTGACATGGCAGATGTTCACCGATTTGGGTTACGAGACTTTGATACAAAATGACAGATCTCTCACCTACTAATTACAACTTTTTTTTCAAATCGATATTATGTTGGCACAGAATGTATTTATCATTTAAGTATTAGCGAAATCTTAGAAACGTATTTAAATCGTTTCCGCTCTTTTTTCTGGGTCAGACGTTTGAAAAACAAAACGTTTTAAGTAGAAATACGGACAACAAAGGACTTATATTGACACATCTACCATATTTTTCTCTAATGGTGCATAGTGATTTACTAAACGTAAGCTGAGATGAAGCCCAATGACAAAAGTATGGAGCACCTAGGGAGGATCGAACTCATTCCTCAGTCGAAATCCCCATCTTATTATTTCGTAAAATCAATAATCTCTTGGTGCACAATCATGTAGATATAGCGGTTTGGATATAAAACACAAAGTTCCAAAATATATTTCCAGCGTTTTATTTGCTGTCTGGCGACATTCGTTATCGTGGAGAACCAAATTGTTCCTATTGTCAAGCTCAGGGCTCTTTTCGATCAAATATTTATGGACACGTTGCAGCTGATGGATGTATAATTGTACATTAATGTTTAACTGCGTTTTAAGAACGATGACCAGGATCACGCGCACTATAATCTTTCATTCAGTATCAGAATCTGGAGTCGATTCTGGGTATTTTTCCTTGGCCATCTGCGTTGAACATTGTCGGTTGTAAACCGTTTTTC
>CAHIKZ030001757.1:1482500-1575000 GCA_903632075.3 Acanthosepion pharaonis | reverse complement strand
ACAATTTGTACAAAGCCAGCACGCTCACACCCTCGGCCACGACGACTTGTGTCTTCGTGCTAGCACAGCTATCGATGGCTCCTAAGTGTCCTGCCTACTTGATTTCAATCACAAGTCTTGGATCAATCCATGGTATGGTTTTCAGGCACTTTCCAAAGGAGCCGCACACTGGGATCGTCCCCCTCCAAACCGATAACATCCGGATGTCTCCTTCCTGACAAATCAACCGTATATTTTCGAACTTGGGTCCCGTAGTCAGGAGCCGAACCTCTAACCACTCCCTCTCTTTCTGTATGTCTGTCTCTCTCTCTCTTTATATATATATATAGCGATTTTACAAGCGTAGCTTGGATGTGGCACAAGGCCGAAAGTAATGGACACCCAGTGAGGATCGAACTCACTACTCATTTGTAATTGTTTTAGCGAGACAAGCTTACTAACCATTACACCACCTCGAGGCCTCTCTCTCTCTCTCTCTCTCTCTCTATATATATATATATATATATATATATATATATATATATATATATATATATATATATATATATATATATATATATATATATATATATATATATATATATTATAGTAAAAAAAATTGTTTTAAATATTTATGACAGTTAGATTTAAGTTAGAATATCCGAACAGTGACGTTCCATATCACGTGACGTCCGCGTCTCATGAAGGACGCTACTTGCTAACAAACAGTAATTTTAATTTATTTGTAACAAACAGTTATTTCTGATGAAAAAAAATTGAGGACAATTTGAAATATCAAATATATATATAAATAAATAAATACATTCATAAAATAAAACATTATAATTTTCAATTTGAAACTTTTTCTATATATATATATATATATATATATATACTTTTGAATGGTCATTCGTTTTCTAGTATTGCTCTGTGTGTAGTTACGCAACTGGTTTTTAATCTAGACATTTCGATTGTCAAGTAAAGAGAACTTGCCGTCTATCTAGTAAGCCGCTTAAATTCGTAGATTAAAGGTACTATACAGGAGAGGTCATCAGAAATGTTACCATGAAATAATCTATAAAAAGAAAAGATGTAGTAAAACTAACAAAATTCTCATGAAAAGCCAGCTAAAAAGCGGCGAATGAAATTTCAACCGAGCACGGACCGGATACAACGATATACTTACGAGCAACCTGGGTAACCGTATTAAATCTTTGCGCTGATAATGGCCCTGGTACAATAACAGCTGAGAGGAAGATGTCACAATGGTATTCAAGAAGTTGATATTCTAACACATCAAAGATTTAACGTAAGCGAGAATAAGGCTTTAACAATCTCCATTAAGATCATCAGCCTTGTCTCGTAAACCCAGAATCTTGTATTCAATAGGCTCTGGTTTATTCGCTTCTTGCAGGAATGAAGTGTCATATTTGAAGGAAACATTTATCGATTAACTTCTAATCTAGTGGCCAATGATACGTAGAAATTGATGGTTTAGTCTATTATATATATATATATATATATATATATATATATATATATATATATACAGACACACACACACACATACACACACACACACACACACACACAGCAAAGTAACAAATTTCGTCTAATGGTGTCCTAAAAGACAAGACGTGTCTTTGAAAACATTCTCACTTTAACACGGAAACACGCACACGTGCACACACACACACACACACACACTCATAAATATATATATATATATATATATATATATATATATATATATATATATATATATAATATATGTGTGTGTGTTTTGTATAATCTGTATGTCCCTATCTACGTAACTCCTATCCAAATACCTCTTTATCCTAGTCTGCTGATATCTATCTATCTATCTATCTATTCATCTATCTATCTATCTATCTATCTATCTATATCTCACACTCGCTCTCTCTCTATATATATATATGTATATATATATATATATATATATATATATATATATATATATGTATTTATCTATAATTGTATCTCACATACTGCATTTTCTTTTTATTCGATAGTTTTATTTACTTATAGTAATTTGTATCCACCATAATAATTATGTAATATGTATGTAATTAACAAGTAGGTATGTATATATGCCTAGTCTCTCTCTTTCTCCCCCTGCCTCTCTCTCTCTCTCTCTCTCTCTCTATATATATATATATGTATATATATACACACACACACACACACACACACACATATATATATATATATATATATATATATATATATATATATATATATATATATATATATATATATATATATATATATATATATATATATATATGTATGCATGTATTTAAATATATATCATTACTTCTGACAGACAATGTTTCATGTCAGTATAACCTTCAGAGATTTGCTGAAAGCTTGGGACCAAGTTAATAAAAAAACTTCCAGATGTTGCACATTGTTTTCTATATTTTTTCTATATATTTTTATATTTAATAACATAGGCTAACATGTGCCAAAAATAATATATATATATATATATATATATATATATATATATATATATATATATATGAGTCACTATCAATCTGTCTATTTTATTCGTTCAATTATGTTTTCTTTTATTTACAATATCATTTTGGTTCATATTTTCATCACACATTATTTTAATCAGAAACAAACTGAAATAAATATTATACATATATATATATATATATATATATATATATATATATATATTAGGAAAATAGAAAATAACATTGTGCTGACTTGGGTGTATTTTATCGACCATCATAACCCCTAGATCCATCCACACACAGACCTCCAACAACCACATTTAGCCGCGCAGTCATGCGAATTAAACACTTTGCCGATTACGAGCCAATGGCGACCACCTGTTCGGACGCTTTTTTCAGAGTAGCCAACCAAAACGCCATATTCCAATCAGGTCTAAGCTTGCCCCAAAAGAACACTTGCAAATGGCAGACGATGTTCTACGGCTGACGTCTGTAATCTTTGCTGCAATCCCAGCCATTGTTACCCAGGGCTGTTTTGAAAGGGAAAATCTTGGCTACATTTGACGCGTATTAAGACCACGTATGCATCCTGTTAACATTAAAATAGGCGAGGCCGTGCTAAAGAAAAAAAAAGAAAAGAAAAATTCTAGTATCAAGGAAAAATATCGATGTTTCTTTTGTGATGGAATAATGCTAAAATAATCGACTCTTTTAAATCGGATTTATTGACCTTTCCTCATTTAGAAATTGTGGATTCTCTTCGTGTAATTGTTATTAATAGCATATTTCTTCTATTTTTCTTACCATTATTATTATTATTGTAAACACCATTGTTATTTGCACTATTTATATTCGGTATATTGTCCCCATTATTTTTGTTGTTATCACAACATTTCGGCCGTTCTATTTCCAATCTTCATCAGGTGCATATAATGTTTTTTAACCTACAGGGAATTTTGAACTGAAACATTTATTAAAATTCCCACTTATCCTATTGAGAGAGATATTTTCTATTTCTTTATGTTAGTATTGTCTTATAGGAGCATTAATATTAAATAAACGAAAGATGCCTTCCAAAAGATAGCAATCTATTAAGAAACAGGAAATTCTCGTTTGAAACAAAGAAAATAGCACTGGACTATTAGAAAATTTTAGTATATCTCTATATTTCTGAGATACGGTTTTATGTACACTATTTACATTATTCGGTTTATTGTTCTCATCTTTGTTGCCATATTTATCACAACGTTTCGGACGTTGTACGCTCCGGCCTTCTTCAGTTGGTTGAAATGTCAAACTAAACCCTTTATTTCGATCGCTGGAGTAGGCTGTTCTAGTTCAACGTTCCATGTCTAAAGGATGTCAGTTATCAGTTATCTCATTATAATTCACCTTTCCAAGATCACCACTGACTTATAAAGGTATTGAACTCACAACACTTAAGGACACATGGCACAGTGGATAAATATGGCAACAAAGATGAGGACAATAGTCAGAATAATGTAAATAGTGTATAAAATTTTACAATCATAAAAATGATCATGGTGATGATGATTATAATTGTAGTAGTAGTAGTAGTAGCAGCAGCAGTAGTAGTAGTAGTAGTAATATTAAATCCAGACATAGTTGGAGCTCTTGTATTGATTGGAGAAGATTCCAATAGACTCATTGAAAGAATCCTTGGTAGCCCATGTCTTAAAGAAATATAATATAGTGTACTCACAAGTACAGTCCACAACTTATGAAGGGCTTTATCTATGTAAAATATGTGCGATTTAGAAGAAAAAAAATTCTGCACAGTAGAGATTGTCATGATGACATTTCTGATGTTGAGTCCCTTGTGGGGACCCCGAAAGAAATGAGTATACACCATAAACCAAAATAAATAAATAATAATAATATCATTTCAAACTGACAAGGGAATAAAATCCAACAGACTTAATATTATAATAAAAGACAATAAATTCAGGAAGTGAAAGCTTATTAGCAGAGCAGTAGCGTCTAAGAGAAACAACTCTATGAAAATGATGAAGAAACTTTCCAAATAGAATGACCAGAGGATCGAGGTTAACAGGATGTAGAAAATGAAGACTGAGACTAACAATAGGAAGCAAATCTCAGGTCCATGTGAGAAAAGGAATAGACAATTTTACTAGCAGTATCCCAGATAACATCAATATACAAATTGCCCAGAAGATCGCCCTACTAGAAATATCCAATGTACTGAAGAAAATTAAATCAATTAAATAACAGTTCTCCCATAGAGCATAAAGACCATAGATTGACCCGGCTCGGCATGATATAAAGAAAGAAACATAATATACAAAAATAATGACCGTATAAATGTGCCTAGATCCGTAGGAAGTAGAGGATTAGTTCAACTAGAACTGTCCTACAAAGTTACAACAACTGGCCGTCAAAGATACCTGGAAACTACAGAGGACTGAGTGAAGATACTTGCCAAAGAACATGAAAGTAGTAAGCGTCTTTATTCCGTAAGAAGCTAACAAGTTCAAAGTGAAATTTCAAATGGGTGCAGAAATACAAGTATAACACAATACACTGACTGAAGCCGCAAAATACTTGGAAAAATAGAGCAAAGAGAAATGAAATTGACCAGATACAAAAACAATGGCAAGATAAACCGCTTCATGGCCAATACTCTACCCGTACCAAACAAGCTGATATAGACAAGCCCCGTGACCAGCAGTAGCTAAAAGCTGAAACGGAAGGTTTTATCCTTGCTGCACAGAACCAATGTTTGTAAACTAGAAATTATCAATGACACATACTAAAATATTGTGTTAGCCCAAAATGATAAATATCCAGAAAAAAATGATCATCTTGTCAGGTTGCACGGTTGCCCACTGAATATAAAACCCAGCACTACTGAGTGGGCCAATATCTGCACTGGAAAATCTGCAACTTCTACGGAAGGAAACTGAAAGAAACAGGTATGAACACCACCCAAACCCGGTTACGGAGGTAGGACGTATTACAATTTTATGGGACTACACACTACACACAGACAGAACAAACAAAACCAATCGCCCAAATATTGTTATTAGAGACCGCAAACAAAAAAGTGCCTCCTTATTGATATGACAGTCTCTGCAGACTGCAATGTATATTTGAAGCTCTTCAAAAACTTATCAAAATACAAGGACCTTGAAATCGAAATCTCAAAAATGAGGCACATGAGAACATCAATTCCTGTTGTAGTGGGAGCCTTCAGATTGGTTGGAAAAGATTCCAGTAGACTAATTGAAGGGATTCCTGGAAATCCATGCCTTAAAGAAATACCAAAAATTGTTCTCACGAGTACAGCCCACACCTTACGAAGGGCTATATCTATGTAAAATATGTTTGTGTTTTTTTTTCCTTTTTTCAATTGGTCAGTGGGAAAGGTTTTTAGTGAAAAATTTTTCATTATTTTTTTCTAATATTCTGATATTTCTCAATTTGCAAATATAAAACAGTGTAGAATCTCTACGTAATTATTATTTTCCAAACTTCTTCCGTGAAATTTATTAATCGTTTCTAGAAAGTTCTTTTTCAATCTATTTTCTTGTGTTTCCATTCGAAGTTGTGTGAAAATAGTAGAAGTTCTAAACCGTGATATATATATATATATATATATATATGTGTGTGTGTGTGTGTGTGTGTGTGTGTGTGTGTGTGTGTGTGTGTGTGTGTGTGTGTGTGTATATAAATATAAATAAATATATATATATATATGTATAATTATTTATATATTATATACGCAGTACTTATTAGAAAGCGCTCAATATCAGAGATAGAGCTAACATATTTGGTTGGATTGATGTGAGTTTGTGACCCTGGGTTTCACGCTTTGGCGATCGTCAAACAAACTAGTTTGTCTGACGATCGCTAAAGCGTGAAATCCAATTAAAACTCACATCTATCCAACCAAATATATATATATATATATATATATATATATATATATATATATATTGTATATATTCAGGCAGCATCTTTTCATTCATACGTTTCATTAAATAATATAGACAAGTGCTGTCTATTTATTTTATGTAAATTCTTTTCATAACGTCTGATAAGTTTAATAACATTATCATTGAACGAAGAAAGAAATTCACAATATTGATCAATATTTTTTAATACAATCTAAGCTTTCGGCTTACATACTTCATATTTCCCAATTCACTCTCGTGTGGTCATGTGTGACGTCATGAGATGCGGTGCGATTTTCGCTTCTAGCGTCTTATATGCACGTGTTTATCCTTGCTTAGAAATCATCTATGTTAACAATGACAGACTATCATCACTGTCTTGTCCGTATATTGGTTAATATGTTGTAATTGACATCTTTGATTATGACTTATGTAAGCCGAAATCTTAGATTGTATAAAAAAATATGGATCAATATTTCTTTCTTCGTTCAATGATAACACTTGTCTATATAATTTAATGAAACGTGTATGAATATATATATATATATATATATATATATATATATATATATATATATATATATAAAAAAAAGTAATCAAAATCTTGTTAATCCGTATGGATAATCCCAAGGAGGATGAAATCCAAAGAATTCAGTGTTAAATCAGAGCAATTAATTCAATGAAAACAGACACATTTAAGGGTCTATTGGTTATAATTTATTTCTCCAGGGAATTTATGTTTCCCTGGCTCATCAGACAACAATTCCAAAAGTGAAAAAAATTTAATTTTACATATATTTTTATACACTTTTGAGGGATAGTTTTAAGTTGATGTAAGGTGATATAGAGAGTAGGGAGAGAGAACGTGACAGACATGGTCGAAATTAGAGAGGGAAGTGAGAGATAGGAATAATTTTAAATTTATTTTTATTACAATACTTAATAGTGAGGAAGTGGGCAAGCACCGGACATTGGCCTATTTAATATGTCATCTCACAGGAAACGATATAGAGAGAAGAAAACAGGCGTAAATATATAAGAAATCAGAAGTGGAATTAATGATTTAAGTAAAGAAAGTGAAGGGAAATTAAGAGGATTAATGTATCTGGGCATATTGCGGCTAATTTGGAAAAAGTTAGATTTATGTATTTTGCCGTTAACTTTTGACAGTAATTTAAGCGTTTTAATTTGTCAACAAATTAAACTAGGAAATAAATATAATTTAAATATACGATAAATAAACAAATAACATTACAATTATTATTATTATTATTATTATTATTATTATTAATATTGTGCATGACAGTGTGCTAATTAAAGTCAAGTCTTCAAATCTAATGAATCAAGATGCAAAGGTAATACTAAAATATTAAATTTACACTTAATATATATATATATATATATACAAATTCATGAATTATTCACACAAAAAACAAATGCAAGGTTAATGATTTAATTGGCGAGAAATCCATCGTCGCAAACAATTCAAAAAAATATACAAAAACCTCCGAATCCGTTAGAATGAAATGATCCTTGTTTCTATAAATTTCTGCCGTATTAGTTCTTATTTTTACTACAAGCTTTCGTCTGTTCCTAAACATCTTCAGGTATGGATAGATGTTGTTCTTTTTTCTCTTAGTAATGAAGACAACGAAAATATATGTATTGTTGTATCCGAAAATGCTATTGGAAATGAGTTATTGTTTTTGAGCGCGCAGTAGCAATGCTGAGTTTGATTTTAAATTTTTAAAGTTGTGCGTTCATATACAAATATGGTGATGAACGAATTTTTATGTTAAATTTTCTGTCAAAGTGGCATGAACTATATTGTTCAATAATTACAGTAATGTCGCAATTATTATCCAAAACTCGCACTTGGATCAATTTAAATTACGATAAACGTCCAATCAATTTACAAATTCATGATTTATTCACAAAAAAACAAATGCAAAGGTTAATGATTTAATTGGCGAGAAATCCATCGTCGCAAACAATTCAAATAAATACAAAAACCTCCGAATCCGTTATGAATGAAATGATCCTTGTTTCTATAAATTTCTGCCGTATTAGTTCTTATTTTTACTACAAGCTTTCGTCTGTTCCTACAGATATCTTCAGGTATAGAATAGATGTTGGATATATATATATAAGACATCTAAATTACTATCAAAGTTTAAAATCTATTTCTTACATAAATTGCTAAAACTTACCAACCCTCTCCTTCGTATGTAAAACCCATTTACAGCCTCTTTCTCTTTACTTCCCCCTTCTTTTTTTTTTCTTTTTCTTTTCTTTTCTCTCTTTTCCCCTCCCATTTCAATATATCACTTCCGTTATGTTAACCGTTTACATAGGCAAGGTCTGGTCACTTCTCCTCCCCCAATACTAAGTATGATTGAGAGAAATATTAAATTAAGCTCTCTCTAAACTCTACCTTGTCTCTTTAACCACCCCTTATTACACTCTCTGTTAAATTACAAAAACTTACCCTACCCATCAATTTTCATTTCATTTTTCGTTTCATCATTTGGAAGGGTTATCTGATGATCCGGCGTCATTTAAAAGGGCTCTGGTGAAATAAATTATTATAATGGAACCTTACAGTAGTCAGTTTTTTCTTTTTATATATATATATATATATATATATATATATATATATATATATATATATTTTTATACATACATATGCATATATATCCTTACATACATACACACTCGTATATATATACACATACATATTCACACATATATGCATGTATAAATGTACATCCTTATATATACACATACAGATGCATACATACATACACACATATATATGAATATGTATGTATGCACATGCACGCACATCTACATACATATGCATACCCATATGCACACGCATATGTGTATGCAAGCATATTCACATCCAAATACAAGCAAGTAAATACTTCCGTATATAAACGCCTGCAGATACTTACACAAGCATATGTGTATGCTTGTAATTACCATATGGACACCTATAAAAATGTAGCCTAATTATAAGGATATATATCTGAACACATATATGCCCATATACAAATGCATATATATTATAATATATATATATATATAAACCAATACATGGATGAAACAATAATGAAAAATTGCATGAGAAATTTCAAAGCAACGACTAACTCGTGTAATGTCATCCCATAATTAATACTTCGCATTTTCACTCTCGCGTGGTCATGTGTGACGTCACGAGATCCGACGCGATTTTCGCATCGGCGTCTCGTATACACGTGTTAGCCATTGGTTTGAAATTTTTCATGCAACAAAAACTGACTATATATATATATATATATATATATATATATATATATAGAGAGAGAGAGAGAGAGAGAGAGACGTATTATGCCTATTTATTTTAGTTTTAATATTTTAATTGGTGTCTCTAGAAAATTGATTAAGAAAATTCCAAAATTTTCTTTCAAATAACTTTTATTTTCCCAAGTGCTTTCAATCTCAGCTGAGGCCATCCTGAGAAGATTAAAATATCTGTGAATATGTATATAGTAGATTCACACACACACGCGCATACACACAACATACACACACACACACACACACACACAGAGACAGATGTTTCAACGTGCACATACACTATTATTGGTCTGGGCCTTTTCACAAGCAAAAGCGTGAAACCCAAGGTCGCAAACTCATATCCATACAACTTATTATGTTAGCTCTATCACTGATATTGAGCGCTTTCTAATAAGTACCGAGTATATATATATATATATGTTAAGCATTTCACCCTAAGCATATATATTCTTACTTCTGTATGTCTATGTATGTTTGTATATAAAATGGCTATATGTGTCACTTGTTATGGGATTCGTCTTTTTGAGCTACTGTAGTCTTTCCTTCCGTATATCATTGACGTTGGTGTGTATAGAGCATCAAGACACTTCCTCTCTCGCACACCATTAAATGACTTCTCCCGATAAACGATGACTCCGAAGCAGCAGTTCGTTAAAGATTCCTTTGTAATCAATTAATTTCAGAGCATTTCTTTTCTTTTTTTTTTTGTGTGTGTGTGTGTGTGTGTGTGTGTGTGTACAGATGACGTAGCCTTAAAGTGGGGGAGACGCTGTAAACGAATGCGTAAGAATCGATAAACGTGAAGCAAAAACGTGAAACAAAGACGTGAATTAAATTTCACCGTGGAAATAAGCTTACAATGGTCGGAAGTCACGTGCCATAAACCTTAAATCTACGCATTAGACGCGTGTGGACAATGGTCGCCAGGTCTTTATAAATCACCTCAGTGCAATGAATAAATAAAATAAATTACAGTCAAATATCCTGATCAGGCAATTCAAAGCGGTAATGAAGAAAACCGTTAGTTATGGCGGCGGTAGCGCTAGAAAAAGAGCGGGAAATGGCAGTTATTGGCGGGAAACGGCGACGTTACAGTCGTCGTGTGAAGCTAAGATTAAAATTTTTATATTATTTTTCTTTTTGAGAAACAAATCAGTTGCACATGTGTATGATACGGTCATATCCTTGCGCTATTTCTTTTTATCAGACAAACCGCACTGCAAAGTAATTGACTTATCTTAATGAGTAGTTTAACGCACCAACAACCGGTCATTGAATAAGGCAAGAAAGAAAGAAAGAAAATTGCTGAGAAAAGAAATCACCTTAACTGCAAACGTTCATTATAAATTTCGTTTTTCTTTGTGTTTTCGGTTTTATTACTGAGGTTTTTCCCCAATTTTCATTAATCTCCATTTATTTTCATTCAATCTTTTTCTTTTCTTTTGCATTTGTTTTATTTTTTTTATTTTCCCATGCAATTTTTCTACTTTAAATTCATTCAATATTCTCCTTCTTGTTTTTTTTTCATTCTTTCATACATTGTTTCTTTATTACTTTCTTTTTTTATTTTTGTATCTCATTTTCTAGTTCTTTCTTTCTTTCTTTGTTTATTTGTTTTGTGACATGTTTCTAGTTTAAATATCATCTATTTCTTTCTCTCTTCTTTCTTTCTTTCTCCCTCTCTTCTTTCTTTCTTTCTTTCTTTCTTTCTTTCTTTCTTTCTTCCTCTCTTCTTTATTTCTTTCTTTCTTTCTTCCTCTCTTCTTTCTTTCTTTCTTCCTCTCTTCTTTCTTTCTATTTTTCTATCTTTTTTCTTTCTTTCTTCTTTCTTTCTTTCTTTCTTTCTTTCCGTTTCCAATCCTTCTTTTCATGTATTTTTCACTGATATATTTAGAAATTCTTCTTCTTTTTCTTCTTCCGCATTCTTCGCCTTTCTTTCTTTTTCTTCCTTCCTTTCTCTTTTTCTTTTAATTTCTCTCTTTTCATTTACCTATTATTTTTTGGAGCTGAGCTTCCTTTTACTTTTTCTTTCTTTCTTTCTTTCTTTCTTTCTTTCTTTCTTTCTTGCTTGCTTTCTTTTTTCTTTTTTTCTTTTTTCTTCCTTCCTTCCTTCCTTTCTTTCTTTCTTTCTTTCTTTTTTCTTTTTTTTCTTTTTTCTTCCTTCCTTCCTTTATTTCTTTCTTTCTTTCTTACTTTCTTTCTTTTTTTCTTTTTTTCTTTTTTTTCTTCCTTCCTTCCTTTATTTCTTTCTTTCTTTCTTTCTTTTGTTCATTCTTTCATTCTGTTTATTTTTTCTCTGACAAGTTTAAAGTTTAAATTTCTTCATCTTCTCCGTATTTTTTCTTTATTTATTTTTTGTTACTTTCTCTCTTTTCTTTTTGCTCTAAAATTTTGGATTTGAAATTCCTGTTCATTCTTTTTTTTTAATTATTAACTTAATTTTCTTTTTCATTTGCCTTTATGTATTACTTTTCTTCTTGCTTTTCTTGTATATATTTCTTTTTTTACCTTCTCATTAATCTAATTTCTTTGATACATTTTACTTAATACACTTCTTTTTATTCTTTTACATCGTTTTCTTTCTTTTTCTCTTTCTTTCGTTCTTTCTTTCACATTTAATCCTCATCTACTGCACAGTCCTTGTTTTTTTCTTTTTCTTTCTTGTCCCCCTTCT
Organism: Acanthosepion pharaonis; assembly: GCA_903632075.3. Classification (NCBI taxonomy): domain Eukaryota; kingdom Metazoa; phylum Mollusca; class Cephalopoda; order Sepiida; family Sepiidae; genus Acanthosepion; species Acanthosepion pharaonis. The sequence goes on along the minus strand of CAHIKZ030001757.1, from coordinate 1,562,581 downwards.
CTTCCTCATCCCTCGCCTGTTTTTCTTCCTCCTCCCGCTTCTCTGTCTTAGTCTTTGTTTATTTCTTAGTTCATATTTTACATGTATTTTCTCGGAGATTTTTCCCCTTTAATTTTTACTTTTCCTTCAGTTGCCTTAACTTTCCATTCCTTTTTACTGTATTTTTCCCTAAGTATTCTATACCTTATTTACCTGAGATCAGCCAATTTTACGTGGGGATAAAATTGCCTTTCTCTTGCATACAAATTGTCCTTGAACAATGACAAAGGTTGGTTTCTTTTCCATTCATCAAGCAGTAAAAAATGCATGGAACTTAAACAGGCAAACAAGGAAATATCTATCTATTTATCTATCTCCATATATATATATATATATATATATATATATATATATATATATATAGAGAGAGAGAGAGAGAGAGAGAGAGAGAGAAAGAGGGAGGGAGAAAGATACCGAGTGTAACAGAAAAATTATCCAAATTGTGTAAATCCAAAATTGTGTAATTGTTAGATTGCGTTTGAAACGTTGTATCTTAGAAATGATTAAAGATATCTTACTGGAATTCTCAGAGTTTTTTTTTTTTTTTTTACTATTGGACTCTACATTGAACAAAAAGAATGTAATTATCTCCAAGTGAAATGATGACCCCCTCTTTTTCCTGTTGTGACATAATCCAATTTTCCTCTCTACTGTTCTCTTTTTTTAAAAAAATTAGACACCATTCCCATGATGGCTCCTGAATGAATATTGAAGACAGAAGCCTGATAATGAATTTTGGTACCATTACTGAAGTCTTAAATATTCTTTTTTTTTTTTGTCACCAGTTGGGAAGACATGGTAGGGCTGAAACAAAATGATTTTAACCTGTTCTCTTTCTAGCAGAATAACTCAAAGGTTTTTTTTCATTGATTCTTACGACAAGATGGCTAAATGTCTTAACTGAAAACCTAGAAAAAAAGAAACTCATTTAGCTTAGTGTTTTCTTTACATATTAAATATTTTGAAGGATAGACAATTATCACATTCTGTTAAACGATTTGTACAATTTTCTTTTACACCCGGTATAGATAATTATAATATATCATACATATAGTGCCGGTCTTAATAAAACATTGATTGATGTCATACAACAACTTTTAAGTATATATTAATAAATATGCATATTATCTGATAGCACTACGCAGAGTTTTATTCACAACGGAATCTTCAGGTGCTGAGTATAGAGCCAATACCCAACACGTGAAGATTGCGTTGTGCATGAAACCTGAGTTACACATCAATGAGGTATATATATATATATATATATATATATATATATATATATATATATATATATATTGTTATGCTCCAGGTTAGGACCAAGGAAGAACAACACGAACACAAGAATAGAAATAACGAAGGTATATTACACGAAAAAATAATACAAGAGGTCGAAGTTGTTAGTATGACTGTCAGTCTGGTTTGGAGTGAACTACTATCGGCTCGACTCGATTCATTCCTCTCTCTTGAGAGGCATGGTATGCATACTGTTAGAAGAGTTCATTCTGTAGTTATAGCTAAAGACCCATGACACACACACACACACACACATACATATATATATATATATATATATATATATATATATATTATGTGTGTGTGTGTATGTATATATATATATATATATATATATATATATATATATATATGTATGTATGTATATGTGTGTGTGTATATATATATATATATATATATATATATATATATATTCACGTGTTTCAAACTTCTATGTGTCATGTCTCTTCAAGGTGTTGGTGATAATGGCTCCCCACAATTTTTTGTCCCTTATAGCTTTTAATAACTTTTGTCTTTTTCGCCATCTCTCCCAAACCCTGTTCCACCTCCCATTGACTCAAGCTCGCCGGGTAATTTATGCGTTGCTTTCCTCTGTCTCTCTTACCTACAATATGTCCTGTGAATATCGACTTTTCCAAGATATCTTTCTTCATTATCAGCCTCAGAAATTTCAGCTGTCTCTTCCTGATGTTAAGTCGAAATGACCTTTTTGTTGATATTGTCTCTAGAATTTTGTCGTTGCTCACATGCTCACTCCATGTACTTCTCAGTATCCTTCTGTAGAACCAAATTTCTGTTGTTTCATGCCTTTTCTTCATTTGTGAGGAGATCAAGAGATATGAATGGCGTTTGCTTGGTTTACCGGTGTTTATTTGACGTAAACCTCGTACGTGGCATTTGTGCGCACGACCACAGACACACACACACTTAACCACTTTTATATATTTAATAAATTTTCATATATTTCAGCTGAAACTCATACACATTTGAAATTTTTATGTTAGAGAGAAATCATATATCAGCTGTTGTATAAATCTCAATTACTTCGAGCAAAAGAACTAAAATCACGGATATGTGCTAGATTATTACGAACTATGGCTGATGTTAAGTATTCAGTAAATTTCATTAAATATCAGATTCGGTACGGTAGTCAATGTTTCTAATGGAGAGAAGAGCGTAAATCATGATCAGCCACCCAGTTAGATCTTTATTAATTTAAACACAGTTTGGCACAAGATCGCAATGATTCAACGCGATCTATTTGTAATTTTATCTCGCAGTTAGTAGACATCTTTACTACAGCCACAGCCATGTCAACATATAAATAATGATATGAATAAAATTATCTTCTCTGTGCCATGTCTCTTCACGGCGTTGACTGTCATGGCTCCCGACAATTCTCTGTCCCTTTATCGGTCGTAACAACTTTTGTCTTTTTTCCTGTCTCTCCCAAACCCTGTTCCACCACCGATTGACTAAAGCTCGCCGGGTACTTTATGCGTTGCATTCAGCTGTCTCTCTTACCTTCAATATGTCCTGTGAGTATCGAATTTCTCAGCCCCCCCCGCCTCCTCGTTATGCGCCCTGGAAATGTAAACTGTCTGTTCATGAGGTTTACTTTTTGTCGACATTATTTCTAGAACTGCGTCGTCGCTCACAATTACGGTCCTTGGTATTCTCAGAATCCTACTGTAGAACTACTTTTCTGTTTCTTCGAGTGTCATTTTCATCGGTGAGAAGATTGAGCAGCATTAACTGCCATATAGGAGGACGAGTAACATTACATAATATTTTAGTATTCTTTTCTTTGTTTCTCAAGATATTTTTTATTTCTTAATACTTTGCTTAAAAGGAAGGCATTTTTTTTTGTTTCTTGATACTTTGCTTAAAAGGAAGGCATATTGTTTTTGTTTCTTGATACTTTGCTTAAAAGGAAGGCATATTGTTTTTGTTTCTTGATACTTTGCTTAAAAGGAAGGCATTTTTTTTGTTTCTTAATACTTTACTTAAAAAGAAGGCATATTGTTTTTGTTTCTTGATACTTTGATTAAAAGGAAGGTATATTTTTTTGTTTCTTAATACTTTGCTTAAAAGGAAGGCATATTGTCTTTGTTTCTTATTACTTTGCTTAAAAGGAAGGCATATTTTTTTCTGTTTCTTAATACTTTGCTTAAAAGGAAAGCATATTTTTTTCTGTTTCCTAATACTTTGCTTAAAAGCAAGGCATATTTTTTCTGTTTCTTTATACTTTGCTTAAAAGGAAGGCATATTCTTTTTGTTCCTTAATACTTCGCTTAAAAGACAGAAATATTTTTTGTTTCTTAATACTTTAATTATTAGGAAGGTATATTTTTTCCGTTTCTAAATAATTTGCTTAAAAGGAAGGCATATTTTTTTCTGTTTCTTATTACTTTGCTTAAAAGGAAGGCATATTTTTTTGTTTCTTAATACTTTGCTTTTTTTTCTGTTTCTTAATTTTTTGCTTAGTTTTTGAAAGGCATCTTTCTCTAATAAAAATGCGCCTTCGGATTTCTGTGACGCTCATTTTGTCCTCTGTTAATACGCTTCGAAGCTATCTAGATTGTTGCACCTGTTGATTTTAGAAAAAATGCATAATAAAATTAATGTTACTTAAATGAATGACGTTACTGTGTACGGTGTCTTTTGAGGATGTGGGTAACCATGACTAGATATTTTCTTTTTTATCTCTGAAGTTCTAAGAATTCTTAGAAAATATTGTGACGGAGGTTCCTGATATATTTTCTGCGGATTGAATTTAGAGATTTCCTATCGTTAAACTGGCTACTAACTAAGGTTATAGAGTGCAATCTACATCGCAATTTAATCCCTAGATTGTGTGTAAGAAAAAGAAGGGATGGATTTAGACATGTCTCAAAGTAATTGCTGCGAATATGCACACAACAGAAAAGCACGGAAATAGATTTCGGCTCGCCTATCCAAAACTTATTAAAAAAAAGAAGCACATTTTAGAAGCCTAATATAATATGCCGATTCTCTTGTTCTGTATGTCGACAATTTAAAAAAAAAAACTATATTTATCACAGCACAACATTTCTCAAGAAGACTGAAAATAAATAAATCATAAAGTAATATATAATAACATTTAATACAAATCCCTGGCACACTTTCTAATTCGGCTACAATTGATAATACGATAGATAGATAGATAGATAGATAGATAGATAGATAGATAGATAGATAGATATAAACTGAGGGAGATAGAGAAATTGATAGATATGAAAAGAATTAGATAAATATTAAAGAACTTAAGATAGATAGATAGATAGATAGATAGATAGATAGATAGATAGATAGATATAAACTGAGGGAGATAGAGAAATTGATAGATATGAAAAGAATTAGATAAATATTAAAGAACTTAAGATAGATAGATAGATAGATAGATAGATAGATAGATAGATAGATAGATAGATATAAAACTGAGGGAGATAGAGAAATTGATAGATATGAAAAGAATTAGATAAATATTAAAGAACTTAAGATAGATAGATAGATAGATAGATAGATAGATAGATAGATAGATAGATAGATATAAACTGAGGGAGATAGAGATTGATAGATATGAAAAGAATTAGATAAATATTAAAGAACTTAAGATAGATAGATAGATAGATAGATAGATAGATAGATGATAGATATATAAACTGAGGGAGATAGAGAAATTGATAGATATGAAAAGAATTAGATAAATATTAAAGAACTTAAGATAGATAGATAGATAGATAGATAGATAGATAGATAGATAGATAATAAATAAACTGAGGGAGATAGAGAATTGATAGATATGAAAAGAATTAGATAAATATTAAAGAACTTAAGATAGATAGATAGATAGATAGATAGATAGATAGATAGATAGATAGATAGATAGATAGATAGCAACTGAGGGAGATAGAGAAATTGATAGATATGAAAAGATCAGATAGATATTAAAGAACTTCAGTTAGACATATAGATAGATAGATAGATAGATAGATAGATAGATAGATAGATAGATAAATAAAATGATAAAATAAATATCAACTGAGTGAGATAGAGAGATTGATAGATATGAAAAGAGTGAGATAGATATTAAAGGACTTCCATTAGATTGATAGATAGATAGATAGATAGATATGAATAGACTTTGATAGATAGATTGAAGTATAATAATATTGCTATCGCATTTAATATCTGTCCGGATTTCAATAATGTGGTTATTAGTGTAATTTAACGCGAAACACCAGCGGCTTTCTCTAACTAAACAGTCCAAATAAAAGACATTACAATTCAAATAATTCCTGCAGAGGGAAATCATTTTTATCCATTTTCGCTTAATTGAAAACGCCAACGATATGCGAGTCCAAGAGAAAATTAAATTTGCATTCGTGATGTTTTTTTTTCGTTTTTCCTTTGGTTATTTTGCAAGTAGCCGCAAAGATCGATGTCGTAATGAGTGATATTTATGTGAAAAGTGTTAATGTCTATCATAGATCAAAATTCGTTGGCTTCTTTTTTTTTTCTCTTGGAGAAATCCCCTTGCAACAGGACACTATTGATTAGAGGCTAAAAAAAAAAACAATTCCTAAATTTAAAGAGATGACAAATGTAGATATATTTGAAAAGTATTAAAAAAAAATAATAAAAACCTATAACCCAAGAAAGCGCCATCTTACACTATGTCGCCCACACACATGCGCACATATATATATATATAAATATACACAAGGATAGATATATCTATTCGGGAATATAGAAGGGCACATATACGGGTATCTACTGAAAACTTCACGACCCGACCAAGATGATCTTCCTTATTTGTTTCTTTTTAAATTTATTATCCGGTGATAGAGTCACAGTTTTGGAAGTGGGTTAGCCTCCAAATATTTCACCATATTAAAAAATAATAATAACAAATAGTTATCTCTATCAATATTGGTTAGAGCTGGCTCGGTATCTTAATCTTTGTTGTTATGACGTTTCGTCTGTTTCCGACCGGACTTCTTCCGGTGTCTGCCGATCCGGTTAACCACCTGGGAATTTCAAACAAAACCTTTTTATTCGATCTGTGTGAATAGATTGTCCTCACTCCGATAGGGATATCTCGTTTACGTTAATTGTTCTCTCATAGCTCACATCGATTCACGCCCTGACTTATATACTTACTACCCCCATCCCGGGATTTTGGTCATTAATGTTATAACACTAATTCACTAACCAATGCTTTAGTCCGTTAATAAGAGATTTCTGAAGTCACAATTTCGAGGTTTAAACATATTGGTATTAACTAATCTTAGAGCCTTGCTGTGACGCTTTACTCCTTCGCCGCAGTTACACTATCTTTGTTATTGTATTAATTTTACATGCCTTCTTGACATGCTAGTATTTCATTATTGCTATTTCAATCCACGATGTTTTTTTTTTTTTAATTCCCATACGGCACTTCGCATACAGTTCATGCTCAATGTTCATCTATTTTTATACCAACGTTTTTCTTTCTACATACACTATCGTCTGCAGTAATTTCACATAGTTAACCAGGCAGGGGACTATTAGACATTACATTGTTATACCACTAAATCACTAACCAATGCTTTAGTCCTTTAATAAGAGACTTCTGAAGTCACTATTTCGAGCTTTAAACCTTTTGGTATTCTCTAATCTTAGAGCCTTGCTGTGAAGCTTTACTCCTTCGCCGCAGTTACACTATCTTTGTTATTGTATTAATTTTATAGGATTTTATTGACATGCTGGTATTTCATTGTTGCTATTTCAATGCACGATGTTTCTTTTTTAATTAATGACTCGCATACGGCACTTATATCTACACTTGGCCTACTTGGCATACAGATCATGCCGAATGTTCATCTATTTTATACCAACATATTTCTTTGTACACTATATTTTGCAGTAATTTCACATAGTTAACCAGAGAGGGGACTATTAGACATTACATAATTTCGCTGATCACTGATAGGTTGTCAGGTGGTTTGAATTCAGTTTTCATTCTTCTAGACCAGTTGTCTTAGCATGCGTACAGCTCTAAGACTGCATTACTATTTTATCTATAATTAGAAGTGAAAAAATGAATACAAGGGCCTATTTATCTGAATGAAACTCTTTGAGGACTATCTGTACTATTTACATTTTTCGCGTTGCTGTCCTCATATTTATTGTCAGGCCGTTCCGGCCTTCTTCAGGAGATATAAGTTAGAATTTCGAACCTAACCCTTTATTTTGCTGATGCCATGAAATTTCTCATTTTCTTAACTGAAATGCAAAAAGTAAAATGGCATAATTTATACACAGATTAAATTATTTTTAGGCTCCCAAATAGAAGTATAGTTATTTTTAAAGTTATTCTAATTAATAATTAAAAAAAGAAAAAAATACTGCCGCGATTTTTAAACTGATCATGGCACCGTTGGTTAAAGTCGTCAGTTAGATTCAGTGACAGGACGCAAAGCGTGTGAGTTCAATACCAGGATAAAGAGGTGGAGAAATTTGAGGGGAGAATTAACAGGAGATAACTGACATCCATTAGACATAGCACGTGGAACTAGAACAGGCAACCCCATTGAGCGAAATAAAGGTTTAAATTCGACATTCCAACCACCTGAAGAAGTCTGGAGCGTACAACGGTCGAAACGTTCTGATAAACATGGCGACAAAGATGAGGACAATAGTTCGAATAATGTAAATAGTGTGTGACACTATTTAGGGTTGCGAGAAAGAAAGAAAAAAAAGAAAAGGCGAGAATTAAATTTAGGTGATAACAAGCCATCACGAACAGGATACTAAGCGATGTTATTTTTCTAACAAAGAAAAGTGGTAAGATTTTATTTTCATTAGCGAAGAGAGTAAGGCACCGGATTTAGTTTGATTTATGACAACGCACCGAATAAAAGATAGCCGTCTGCCATGGCAATGGTAAAAGTTTCAGGTTGGTCAAGTGGCCTACGAAACAGACATTGATAGATAAAAATTAATTGGGTCACGGAAAACAAAATGTCCGTTGGGCCACCCGCAGAGTTACAAAGAAAGAAAGACTGACCCATTAGTTATCTACGGAGATGTCGTTTGGAAAAGGCACCTGTTTTATGTCAAGTGCTGGCCATGATAGAAAAATTATTTTATCAGAACTAATAATTGCAAAGTCGCCAGATGACCACACACTTGATGCTGTTAATGCCCCCCTCTGAAGGGATCGGTGTGAGATGCCACTGTGTGAGAGAGGGGAAACCCGTTGACACCCTCTGAAGATATGGGTGAGATACCAAAATGAGAAAGGAAAAATTTGGGAGGACGAAAGGCTTCCAAAAATGGAAATAATAATTCTTCCTGACCGAAAACAAAGAAAAACATTTAATACGGATTTAGAATTATCAAGGAACCTCAAACCCTGACAGGCCCAACCCGTTTCTGATCGGCGTCCATATAAGTTAAGTTCGCAGTTGAATTAAGGAGTTCGCAGTTGAGGCAGACAGTTTCAGAGTTAGTAGAGAGACAGCCTCGCAGAAGGCTGACTGAAAGATTCCACGCAATTCCGAACTCAACTTCTAACCAAGAACAATTTATTTTTGAAGAAGGACTTAGACTCACAACACCAAAACAAGTTTTACGAATATCACCTGAAGATACATCAAAACACCAAAATACACCAAAACCAGTTTCTTAAAGAACAAACAACTTAAGATGTTAAGACTCGCCTAACAGACGCAAAGTGTCACGTATTCATAAGCGGGTTGGGAGGAAGTTGCAGTCCTGTATTCAGAAACCAGATATAAATTATTGTTATCCTTTTTTAACACATTTGAACTTTTCGAGTTATTACTTTATTTTCTTTTACATATACTTGTGCGTTATTACCCTTGTTCGGACTCGACTTGCATTACGGCCCGGCGACTGATTGATTTCGTCTACCTAAGATCATATCACAACGTGGGTAGGTTAGACTAGAGATCAAAACAGTTACTTCGGCAACCAGACGTTGGAGGCGAGCTGGGAACGACAAGGCTGATACCGAATCTAACCAGATTCCCATCCGAATCAGCAAAAGGTTAGAACGTCACATTTGGTGCCGCGACCAATACCAAGTCACATTGGTCGTCACAGGACAGGATAGGACAGCGACAGCGCGGAGACAGACTGGGTGACGTCACGATTGGCGCAGCGACACCGGGGGACGTAACAGTAATATATATATATATATATATATATATATATAGTTAGCTAATGGACAGTATGGATAATCTCAATGAGGCTGCAATTTAGAAAGCTCAATGTCAAATCAGAGCAAGTATTAATTCAATTTTATTAGAAAACAAACAACCTTAAGGATCCTTTGATTATATTTTATTACCCCAGATAGGTGGTTTTTACGGCGATTATTTCTGTTTTTTTATGGTTCTTCCATAATGACATCAAAAAACTTATTCGCAATCATGGAAAGTAGACAGAACATGTCGAAACTGTACAACGAAACATGGCTATATATATATATATATATATATATATATATATATATATATATATATATATATATACTAGCAACATGGCCCGGCGTTGTCCGTGTTTGATTCAAAAATCGAACGACTCATACAGCAATCGCTATCACTTGAGTTAAAATATTTTTGCCCTTCCTTGCCTTTAAAGGAGTGCCCTTTGCCGTGCTGATCTTGCTACATGCCTTACTTCTTGCCTATCTCACACTGCGAATTTTTTCTAAGCTCTATACTAAACATTAAATCTGTTACGAAAATAGAACTAAACAAAATGAACACAGAACGGTCAGCTTTAAAAAAAGGACATGTAACTGGAAAAACCGAATGAAAAAAGAATTTTACCAACAAATACTTTTTCACACCCAACCCAGTTCTGCGGAATCAGAATCAACGTTGAGTTTAAGCAAGCGAATGAGCCAATTGGGGTAAAGTGCCATGCAGATTTAAATTTTTCCCACTTGTGACGAATGCAGCTATCGATTTATTGCATGCTAGCATGCTAGTTAATATTCGTGTCAGTCAGCTGTTGGCTCTCACGCTGGCCAATAGTATCTTCCTGCTAGTACAAAATAGCCACAAACTACATGAAAACTTCCGCAGAAGCATGAAAGAATCGATTATTTCCACTATCGATGCGAGTTGTGAAATGCAGAGTCAGTCTTGGCCTTCCCGCTAACTTGGAGCATATGCATGTAAATTTTGGTGCAAATCCGTCGAAGATTTCGGCCGTGCATTCGTTACACACATCCTACCTTTTATATATATATATATATATATATATATATATATATATATATATATATATATATATAAAGAGAGAGAGAGAGAGTAATACAGATAATATCTTACATTAATTGCACAACCCAGAGTTTCATGCCGAAGCAATCTTCACGTGCTGAAATTATAATATTTGTTTTTATTTCTATTTAGATAGCTCTGTTACTTTATATTGAGCTCTGGTTATATATATATATATATATATATATATATATATATATATATATATATATATATATATATATATATTTGGATATTTATGTCCAGCAAAGAATAATAGGACTACAATATCTATAATTCAACGTCTTATATTAACATCGATTACATAGATTTCAAACTACACATGAAGATCACTTATCACGTGAAAGCTTTATTCGCGTGATATCAAAAAGTTTTGCTCATGTTTTTTTTTTTTTTTTTTTTGATTTACTGAATAGTGGCTTTCGGAATTCAATACATTTCAATTTAGGTTTTAAGCTGATTGGTCTCATTAATGTCGTTACCAATGTTTTACACACGCAAACAAACACATAGACGGACATACACGCGGACATATATATATATATATATATATATATATATATATATATATATATATATATATATATATATATATTTGTTTGTATATATATATATTTCTTTTATGCGTGCCTATGTCTGTGCTGTTCTCAAGTAAGACTGAATGAGATTGTTTAGAAAAAGTTTATTAGTTCAGGGGCATACTAAACAAGCATAATAAAACAAAATAAACATAATAAATAGTAAACAAATGTACTTTTGTTTTTAAATATGGCTGATTCCCACATAAACGAACATTGCCTAACAATTGCATCTAGCATGAAACATCTATATAAAGATACATATATATATATATATATATATATATATATATATATATATATATATATATATATATAAAAAAAGGCTTAAACACTAATATTCCATGGTCATAATTTATTCCATTGGAATCGTAAATACGATCCAAATCATCAGACCTACAAATTCAAAATGAAAACAGAAAAAACAGAAAAAAACAACCGTTGTTTTTTCTGTTTTTCATTTTGAATTTGTAGGTCTGATGATTTTTGATCATATTTATTCCAGTGGAATAAATTATGACCATGGAATATTAGTGTTTTAAGCCTTTTATTATATCCTTACTCTGTCCTAGACATTGAGTTCTACCTGGATCCTTCCTCTTGGAAAATTTTTTTCTGAAAATATACATGTATGGGAATTTTTTAGATCTATTTTTCATATGTATGTATATTTTCCACTAATATTATCTATCTATCTATCTATATATATATATATATATATATATATAGAGAGAGAGAGAGAGAGAGATGCGTGTATTTTTGCTGATGTTATCGGAGTGGAGGGGGCGATCCCAGGGCGCAGCACCTTTGGAAAGTGCCTGATAACCTTGCCACGCGTTGATCCAAGCCGTGTGAGTAAAAATTTTGTAGATGGAATCCTTGGGTGTCGTCGATAGCTGTGCTAGCTCGAAGTCGCAAGTCATCTTGACCGAGATATTGAGTGTGCTTGCCTTGTTCAAATTGCTGATCACGCTAGAAACACACTTTTTCCCAGTAACTGTAACTAATGTCTGCTAGCATATTTGCAGAATAGACCAGAGGTGTGCTCTGTGGGTGTTGAACAAACAATAGCAATTGGCTAGCCAACCTTGTAGACGGGTATCGTCTAATACGAGTCTCCAGCTAAACATACATATATTTGATGAACTCTCTTGACGTATGAGTGTCTTTCATTTCGATTTTTAATCATGTTCCTGCCCATGTCGTCTTAATTCTCTCGCCGGTGGATTTGTTTCTCGGGTGGAATAGCAAAGATAGTATATATATATATATATATATATAATGGGCGATATTAGATTTGTTGAAACAAGCCGGAGTCATTTTGAGGAGCTCACAGGAAAGACAAGTATTTTGGTTAAATAGCAAACTGACAGAGATGTGTTAATCAGAAAATATATTGTACAATCCACGATGTGATCATATAGAAACTTTCTTGCATATAAAACAGATATTACAATAATAAGGCATATATAGAGAGAGATTGATTGATACGAGATTGATAGTTACATAGATTATATATATATATATATATATATATATATATATATATATATATATATATATATGGACACTCCCGGCAGTTTCGACGTATGAGGATCTGACAACAATTGATTGAGTTAATGTTGTGTCATAATCCTTAGTGGCCCTTAAGACCCGCTAGCGATTTAAAAAGTCGGCCGCATATGGAGCAAGGGTAAGGATTGTGGAATGAGTACACTGTTAGATTGGTTGACCTTTTAGATTTTGCTCTAGCGGCTTTCGACATATTCACAGTATCATCTTCAGGGTTATGATAGTGTACAGGTTATAATGTAGGAGAGGTAAATTAATTAAGAAATGATTTCTTGTGATATGTTAGAGATTGTATTTACATTAGTCGGAGCAGGAGATAACTGATAACTGACATCCATCAAACATGGCACGTGGAATTAGAACAGTCTACCCCAGCGATCGAAATAAAGGGTTCAGTTCGAAATTCCAACCACCTGAAGAAGGCCGGAGCGTACAACGGCCGAAACGTTGTGACAAATATGGCGACAAAGATGAGGACAATAGTCCGACTAATGTAAATACTGTACATAATACCTCATCTCAGAAATATAGACAAACTATGTTAGAGATTGTTTGCTTAAAAAGAAATAACTATTTACTTTTAGCGTAGATATTTCTAAAGGGCTATGCCTATAAACATATCAGTACATCTGCACTATATTCATAACATACACGCATATAAATATATATATGAGGCACCCAGTGAGGATCAAACTTAATATTCAGTAATAATAGATATGCCTCGCTAACCAGTGTTCTCCACCCAATAAAATACAAACTTTGTTTTTTGGGGTTTTTTTTAATCCAATGCAGTTATATAACTTTAAATAGCGCTGGCAGTTTTTTTTTCGTTAATGTAAAGATTGTAGGTTGATGGTGACATTGGTCTTGAGAATGGTTCCAGAATATATAAAGGGGAAATATAAACCAAGAATATTTGACGGATGATATCAAACTTCTCGTCAATTAGAATAAAAATTATATATAGTTCTACTGTTGTAGAAGCGAAGCTTTCCCAACTAGGCTCTCAAATTTTGCCGGTTATAAGCGGTAAGACGCTTGCCAAAATTCTGCTATGCTCTTTCCATGGCAATACGTTCAACTAGACTGTAACGTTAACTAAAGTCATCAGATGTACGTTTGTTATATACTGTACTTATGAAAACTTATGGGTATGTCCTAATCCTCATAAATACGTTGGGCACTATTTTAAGTGAGAGTAATATATGTACATAGTCCACCACTAGCATGTGACGTCCCTCTACACAGACTTCGCTCGCTCCTCGCTGCTTCGTTCGGGTGTCGCCGCTCCAAACGTGACGTCTGCCTGTTTTCGTCAGTCGTGTTGTCCCGTCCTGTGACGACCAGCTGGCTTGGTATCGGTCGCGGCACCCAAATGTGACGTTCTAACCTTTCGGTTTCGGATGGGAATCTGGTTAGATTCGATATCAGCCTCGTCGTTCCCAACTCGCTTCCAACGTCTGGTTACCAAAGTGTACTGCGTTGATCTCCAGTCCGCCTACCCACGTTGTGAATTGACCTTAAGCAGACGAAATCAATCAGTCGTTGGGGCCGTAATGCAAATTGAGTTCAAATGAGGGTGGTATCACACAAATATGTATAAAAGAAAATAAAATGATAACTCAAAACTTCAAGGTATCAAAAAAAGGTAACAATACTTTATATCTGGTTGCTGGATACATTGGACTGCGTCTATCAACCGATAATATAAGTCCGTCACCACGACACAGTCAATTTTTTTATCTATTTAGAATTTTCTGCAATGGCAATGAAACCTTTCACCATTTGTTACTATCAAAAATAACATTGTCAATGTCCCGGTCGTAGGTGTTTTCCTTTATCATCTAAGCTTAAGTCTCGCCTCTCTTTTCCTTTCTTTCCTTTCTCTTTTTCCTTTTTTTTTTTTTCCTTTTCTTCGCTTCCAAAATGGTGTCACAAGCAGTGGTTTACCTACTTCACGCCGCTAGCGAGTATTACATTTTGTTAATGTTATAAAGTTTACCATTTCATTTCAAAACTCCGTTTCTGTTATGCCTCATTCAGTAACACTTTCTAGGTTACAACATAGTATATACATGAAAACTTAATCTGTATTCGAACTCGTTCAATCAGATAAATCTACAGTAACTGTTGTACATCAACTAAGATCAACAAATCGATATTCATGTCGGAGAACGACACGTAGACGCACCATTCCTGCATGAGGGATAGAAGAAGGTGTATTTAAATGCATTTTTTTCACACATATATGCACTTTCCTATTAAATAAATTGTGGAATCTCTGACCTCAGTACATACAAATCATGGCTGAAAATTGGTCAAAACAAAATAAAATATCTGGTTAGAATTCTGAGTGAAACTAGCTTGCAATAAATCTAAGATAACGTCACAAATTAATTGATTTTAACCGAAATATCTTAACATTTAGATGTTAATTAAAAAAAAGAAATGCTTGTAATTTTCTTCGAGAAAAGATATATGACAATACAAGTCACCTAAACGTTTGGATCAGAAAAACTATATGAAAATGTCTGTGCGAGCTTTGTGATACTTTTATTACCAACTGTAAAGTCTACGAAGTAGAATGTTCAAAGAGACTGCACAAGACCAAACGGGGGAAAAAAAAAACAGATGAAAAATTTCAGGAATAAGTGCCACTTGTCCGGATGATAGAAAGTCCGCCCGTTATGGAATTGCAAGCCGCGCGTCGTGATCTACATTTGAGTAGTGTAGTGGTAATAGGGAGTCTTTACTGGCATATCCGTTCGTCTGCAGTAACGAAATTAACGCAAATTGTAGCAAGTACCACCTTCTATGCGCTACACCATACCGTGCCAAATGAATCCAGGAACAGACAATAAGGTGTACAGGACACAAAATTCTTCTTTTTTTTTTTTTCATTTCTGGCTGTGGCACTATTTCATCTTGCGTTTTCCTTGTTGACGTAAATCGTAGGTCTGTCTCACCTTTAATGCATACCGACACAGACTCGAAACGGGACAATCTTGGCTGTGGGGTGGGGGTGATTTGTCCGGTCGGGGATAGAATTAGAGACGGCATGGTTGTATGTTTACACATCCAAAAAGTATAATATTCCATTTATCACTGAAAAGAAAATTTTGCCAACGGAAATTAAATTTTTGCCAATGAAAAGCTAACGTTTACAGATGCAAAGTAAATTTAGAGACAGAAAATTCAAATCAGTAAAAACAAAAAACAACTTTTACATATGTTAATTGATGTTTTGCTTGCTTTGTTTTGTTTACGGTATATCAACCTCAGTATGTTATTTAATGCAGACAAATTGCTGGTAATATTTTTTTTTCAAAAAATTTATTGCTGGTAATATGTTTTTTTCTCCAAAAATGTACTGCTGGTAAAAATTATTTACAAAAAGGTATTGCTGGTAATAATGTATTGCTAGTAATAACTATTTCCAAAAAGGTATTGCTGGTAATATTTTTTCCTTCAAAAATGTATTGCTGATAATATTTTTTTTCTCAAAAACGTATTACTGGTAATATATATTTTCTTAAAAAATGTATTGCTGGTAATAATGTATGGCTGGTAAATACTTTCTGTGAAATAATTTATTGCTGGTATTAAAACCTATTTTTACAGTCATAGTGTTTTGACTCCAGTTTGGGGGTTAACTATTTGCCCATAGTTGGGAACCAAACGGACGTCACCACCTCAGGTCAGGGTGGACCTGTGAACACCACCAAGAATCGGTTCCACGCTCCTCAAAACCTCCCGATCAGAGACCCCGCACTCGGACACACTCCATCGTCCCACCCAGGACGCATATGTAGTTTATCGTCATACCCAGGTAGGTAATATTTTGCAAATGGAAAATAAAACGTTGAAAGTGAAAACTAAAAACTGTCTAAAAAAAAAAGAAGTAGCATGTATGTTTTTTCTTAATTATTTTTTTCACAAACAAATCATGCCTTTAAGGGTATATTATATCTCCTGAATATCTTGTCATCCATCTTATTACACTTTTGCCGATACATATTTTATATAGTGATTTTCTAAATGCGACACAATGCCGCAACTTTGCGGTACCCCGTAAGAATCGAAATCACAAATCCGTCGTAATTGATCTAGCAAATCAATCTTTCTAACCGTTACACCACGTCTACGTGCCTGATGCACATTTTATATACGCTGATACGTACGGTTGTTAATTTACGTAAAATAAAGTCATGTTATTGAAGGTGTCTAGTGGGTAAACTGTTTTCTAGAATGGGGGTGTGCCATCACGCCTTTCTCCATACTGAGCCATCAGCTTCCTTC
Organism: Acanthosepion pharaonis; assembly: GCA_903632075.3. Taxonomy (NCBI): domain Eukaryota; kingdom Metazoa; phylum Mollusca; class Cephalopoda; order Sepiida; family Sepiidae; genus Acanthosepion; species Acanthosepion pharaonis. Next base: position 1,545,474 of record CAHIKZ030001757.1, on the reverse strand, counting down.
GTGTCGTCAGTAATCACCTTGAATCTAAAATTATCGAGAAGGTTGTTGAACAAGTCAATAGAACAACTACCGGAGCGATAACCAGTGTGGATTTAGACCTGCTAGATCCACAATGGATATATTGTCATTAAACACAGGAGCAGCACGAGACAATAAATATATCGCGAGGATCATCGTCCTAGATATATCAAATATCTTAGACAAGGTGTTGGCAACGGAGGCTGGTATAGATCCTCTTGAGTTATGGAATCTCTGGAAGGGATTTCTCGATTATCAAGTCCTTCCAAATCGGTAGATCCCTGAAGGTCGTTGTTAATGGCCAATCATCTGAAGCCCATCAGGTATAATGCCGGGTTTCTTCAGGCATACCTCCGAGGACCAACGCTCTTTCTGCTCTATATTAATGATCTACCTTAGAACATACTCCGATATTTAGTGAATATCTATGCGGATGCGCGGCTAGAAGTGAGGAATCGAAGAGCCGAGTTCGAATTCCAGTCGGATCCATTATGTTCACATACATGCTGATACCTTTGTGAAAGGTATGAAACCTTTTCTTCTTCTCCCACCTATGGGTAAAATAGTATGACAGACTGATCTTATAGCCTTGGTTGGTAGCCGGTCTAGGAAAAGGAAAGACTGAATTCAAACCGGCCTGAATAGTACATGTGGTGCCTCTAATGGGTCACGGGATGCTCACGCTATGCGGATGACACAACAGTTGATAGGTGCACCTCCAAAAATCTGGATAACCAGAACTCACCAGCTGATCTCGTCTCTAACCTAGTCCTGGTGGATCAATCTGAGAAAGGATTTGCTTGTCAAAGACAATACGCCCAAAACCAGACTAGTAACGTTCTACTATGATCAAGCAGATGATGGTAGATGTGTGTGCTTTCAAAGAGGTTTCTTACTTTGAACGTCTATTGCGAATGAAGTAACCGCAGACCTCGAGCTGAACTTATATAAATGATGTGTCGCTAAAAATGCTGGAAAAAAATGTTTGGTTAATTGTACAGCTTCAGCAAGGAAATAATTCTTCCTGGTTTAATCTATATTTGCAAAAGATCAGACCCAAAATGGAGTATTGCTGCGATATCTGAGCTGGAGCATCCAAATCCTTATTTGCCTTGATAGGGTTCAAAATCGTCTACGAGGCGTTGCGGGCGATGGTTTATTTTGCACGCTACAATAATCTCCAAACAGACAAAACGTCTCAATCCTGTCGCTGATCTCTTGCGCTTCCCATGGCAAATGCTGTGACTTAGCTACAAGTCTAGGTTCTACTAGTTTGGATCTGTGCAGCTGGGACCCACAACGCTATGTACACAAGAATGAATCATCCTCATTCCTTTCATATTCCATTAACAAGAATCAAGATTCACTCGCTCAGCTTCTTTCCAACAAATCCTGCTTGGGGAAATAGACTCCCGCCAGGATGTTTTCCTCTTCACTGCAATGTTTACCTTATCAAACATAGGTTTAAAAAATATCTTTTCTACATAAGCTCATAACTGCACTTCTTGCATATTGTTAGGCTCACACAGCACAGCACGTAATGTTAACCTCGAGGTGGTGTAATGGTTAGCAAGCTTGTCTGGTTAGAACAGTTACGTCTGAGTAGTGAGTTCGATTCTCACTGGGTGGCCCCTACTTTAAGCATCTAAGCTTGGAAAATCACTACACCAAAACCATTTACTTTCGCGGGTCTCGGGTTTCGTATGTGGTGAACGTTAGTATATAAAAAACGAAAACCTTTTGCTTGTTAATATTCTATTAAGAATTAGATATATATATATATATATAACACGTTCTTTTTATAGATACAAGCATTTAAGTAAATGCTCTGTTTATAATAAACAGTATTAAATAACATTTACCGGCCTGAATGTCCGAGAAATTTTCATAGAAAATATTCGATCTTTGACAGGATTCGAACCTGCATCCTATACGGAACCGTCATTTACGCTGACGTGCCTTACCGATCGGCCACAAAGAAGCGTTCGGTAAACAAGGTCGAATTTACTGCTTGTAAACTTGTATACCGAACGCTTCTTTGTGGCCGATCGGTAAGACGCAGATCCACAAACTCACCTCATGAATCCAACCAAATATGTTAGGAGTATCTCTGATATTGCCCGCTTTCCAATAAGTACCGCGCATATATATATATATATATATATATATATATATATATATATATATATATATATATATATATATATATATATATATATATATACACACATATATATATATATATATATATATATATATATATATATACGGTGGATATATTAATGCATCAAAGGAGACGATGTGGTTGTAGGAACGCTAAATTTAAAATTTCTCGCGTCCGTTGTGTCTTTTTTCCCCACTGCCATTGTCTAATATTGTTTCTAAGATCCATAGAAATGTATATATGATACTTTCTCATCATCTTTCACCAGAATTATCTGGCACAAGGACAAGTATTTGTTAGGGGATGCATGGACTTATTTGAATTTGAAGTGTCAAAAAGTTAAAAGCTGCAATGGAGTGTCTTTTCTTTATTTTTTATCTTGAGGCATGAGAATCTTCCGTTGCCTCATCGTACACTTCCCTTCCCAGGAGGTTTATTTTTCCATCAACATTCACACGAATCTGAGTCGAAAGAACAGCTATCCTCTGCCAAACAGCGTGTTGGGTTTCCTTCTCAAATATTTATAATCGATTCCATTGTTACGATCAATCACTCCCGCATTGGAGTAATATTTCCTTTAATTAAGCCGTATCCAAATGTGTCACTGCGGTTTGTAAGCACTCTCTTTTAACTGCAGGCTAATTTGCATATTTCCACGCGTGCTGGTATTTGTTTTACACATTCAAATTTCAAATTGATTTCATAATTATTAGTTATTGATCTGGGAAAATGCCATGAATTTAAATAATTTAAATAATTAAATTTAATTTGTTTGGGGAGAATTTCCAGAAGTTCTATTCAGCTTTGAAACAAATTATGTTGTATCATGTTTGAGACTTCTTTATTTTCTAGAAAGGGAACAAAATGAACAGGCTGATCTCTTTAAAGTGTAGTATCTTCATAATTTGGGCCATGCTAATTATATATATATATATATATATATATATATATATATATATATATATATATATATATATAATTTATTCGAATTATGATATAAATATGTTATAAAATTAATAAAAAATACCCGTTTTGTTTCAACACTTTTGGTGTTCAACACCATCACTAGATTAGACGCTAGAAGTGTTGAAACAAAATGGATATTTTTTAGGGATTTTATAGCATATTTATGCTATAATTTTTGAATAAATTATATTTGCTCTACTCTGCATTGAGCACTCTTTTAAGAATAGTTATTATTGGTTATTGGAATTTATTCCGTATACACCAGTCCTATACTTGGGCGCACACACACACACACACACACACACACACAGATGTACACATGGGTACAACAACTCAGTGCTTAGACTACTCGTAATTTTTATTATAGCGGTGCACATCGTCTGCCAAACTTATTTTTTTATTTTTCGTCTATTATTTTCGACCTCCCAGTGATTATAAAGAAATGATGTCGTGTCTGTGTGGTAGTTTCAACACCTTTTTCTGCATCTTGGTATTCATTCGGACGTTGGACGTTTGAATTTTTTTTTTTTTTAGCATTTCACCCTGAGCAAGGCGGGAAGCCACTAGCACGCAAGGGGTTATAGAGGATTTGGAGCGAGATCAGATAGGAGTGATAGAGGAAAGGATGGGGAGAAGGATAGTGGATAGATCAAGGCAACAATGAATTTCTCCAACGTTACATAAGTTGTTCATTTTGCTTACAATCACATAAATGTGATTCGATCCTCGGAGATTTGACCGAGGGACATTTGGTTGACGGAAATTTAACCGAATGAACATTTATCCGAAAATAGAGTGGCGTACTTACATGTACATCACACTCTTTATCGCAATGTGCTACATATATTTATCTTTATTTACCGTATTAATTTATATTTTTCGTTTTTTTTTTTTGACAATCTTTTAAAAAATCTTCTCTGTATATATTAGTTTGGTGCAAAAATAATGACGTAATAATGTCGTTTTTTAACGTATTTTTTAACGTCAAAAAACGACATTATTATGTCATTATTTTTGCACCAACCTAATATCCAATTTACTTCAAATATTACTATAAGATGATAAGTATTTTAAGAAAAAGCACTTTTTACTACAGCAAAAATCTTAAGCTTTTACGATATGAAAGATCTTTCAATTTCGCTTTTAATGATCATTATCTTAACGGGGTGAACTCGATTTAACTTACTGTTAAATACGAATTTAAATAATTCGATGCTACTTTTTACTCAAATACACGAAAATATTTTTAAAGATACTAATTTCAGTAAACAAATATTGAAATAAGAAGTTGTTTTAAATTTAAATTTAGATTTAGTAATTAAATCACTTCGTCCTATTCTATCTTATAATACTGTTAATTAAAATACTTAAATACTTACTACTTTTGCTTGCACTTTTAAAGTGAAAACTCCGCCGGCCAAATGTCCGTTCGGCCAAATGTCTCTCGGCCAAATGTCAATAGGCCAAATATCTCTCGGTCAAATATCCGTCGGCCAAATATCCGTCGGCCAAATGTCTCTCGGCCAAATGTCCGTCAGCCAGATGTCCATCGACCAAATGTTCGTCGGCCAAATATCTCTCAGCCAAATGTCAATCGGCCAAATATCTTTCGGGCAAATGTCAATCGGCCAAATGTCTCTCGGTCAAATATCCGTCGGCCAAATATCTCTCGGCCAAATATCTCTCGGCCAAATGTCTCCCGACCAAATGTTCGTCGGCCAAATGTCTCCCGACCAAATGTCCCTGGACCAAATGTCTGTCGACCAAATGTCCGGTCACGATATAATTCACCTCCCAAAGCGAAGATTATTTTTACAAAATTTCTTATCCATTTATCAACTTCCATTTGTCAGTGGTAAATCGATTTTTTATCCTAATGTGGGAAGATGGATAATAACGCTACAACACGTGATTAAATATCATCTTTTTTTTACATGCATTTAAGAATGTTTCAAGGCATTGTAAATATATTGACTTAAATTTATCTAAAATAACAGAAATTAACCTGGAACACATAACCATGTACCGAAACATTATTAATAATATAGAACAATAAATTGATACAAAAAGTGTTCCCAGGACTCTCTTTGATAGGGATATCTTGTCAAGTGTGACAATTTTTTATCAACAATTATGGACGTTGGCGGTGAAGTTCATTTCCATAATATATATATATATATATATATATATATATATATATATATATATATATATTGATGCATGTTTCATTAAATAATATACACACGTTTTGTCTATTTATTTTAAAAAAATTCTTTCATATTGTCTGATAAAGCAATAACATTATCATTGAAAATATGAAAAAAAAACTCCATATTGATACATGATTTTAATCCTATCTAAGCTTTCAGCTTACATAAGCCATTATCATAGATGACAATTACATTTCAATATATTAAACAATACACGGACAAAACAATAATGATAGTCTGTTTTTCTTGCATGAAAGATTTCCAAGCAATGACAAACTCGTGTATACGAGACGAGGAAGCGAAAATTGCACCGCAGATCGTGACGTCACACATGAGCACGCGAGAGTGAAAACGAGAACTGTAAGTATGGAAAGCCGTTGGTATAGACCAGTGGCTTCCTAAAATTATACGCCTTTAAGAATATTCTGTATTTCATAATTTATTTTGTTCAGGTTAGGTTTCAACTGCTTTATGTATATAGCTTCAAGAATTTTAGTTTTTTTATTGTTTTCATGTTTAAGTATAGTTGTGCTTTCGACGAGGCTTTTCCGGAATTGTGTACGCGGCCAGGCATGCTGTTTTAAATGCCTATATATATATATATATATATATATATATATATATATATATATGAATAAAAATGACAAACTGTTAATTGCTGACGCATTTCGTCCAATGTGGACTTTATCAAAGCAAAATACGAAAATGAAATGAACAAAGTAACTAATAAAAACAAAAACAGAATGTACCTAGCAACTGGTATTTACATTAGTCGGACTGTTGTCCTCGTCTTTGTCGCCATATTTGTCACAACGTTTCGGCCGTTGTACGCTCCGGCTTTCTTCAGTTGGTTGGAATTTCGAACTGAACCCTTTATTTCGATCACTGGGGGTAGACTGTTCTAGTTCCACGTGCCATGTTTGATGGATGTCAGTTATCAGTTATCTCCTGCTAATTTTCCCTCTGAAAGTTCTCCACTGCCTTAAGCGGGTATTGAACTCACACTCTTTGGGTCTATCACTGGATCTAATCAACGCCTTTATCCACTGTGCCATGTGTCCTTGAGGACATCTGTGACAAATATAGCGACAAAGATGAGGACAATAGTCCGACTAATGTAAATACTCTACATAATACCTCACCTCAGAAATATAGACATATATATAGAATTCAATTTCTATCCGTATTTACAAACGTCCTAAGTGGTCGTGAAGGTCAGGTAACAGTTTTTTTCAGCTTTCAATAAAGTTTTAAAAGTTTGATAAGCCGTTAGAAAGAAATATATAAATCAATAAAATTTTCTTTCCGTCGTGATGAGGTGTTATCCAACGTAGCCAGTTGCTTGAAGTTGGTGCCCAACATGCAAAACTTTTCAGAATAACTGATAGGTGAAAAAGTGAAAAAATACACACATATATATATGTATGCATATATATATATATATATATATATATATATATATATATATATATATATATATATATAATAATTCTATATATATATATATATATATATGTCTATGGATATATATATATATGTATATATATATATATATATATATATATATATGATATATATATATATATATATATTGTGTATTTAGGCAGCAAACCTTCTTTCATGCAAGCTTTTATTAAATATGACAGACCAGGTGCATTGATTAAGTTTTATATATAATTTCTCATATGATTTTAATATTTTTCTTCTTCTTTCACGCCCCTTCAGGAAATGTCACATTGGACGTTGACAATTATGTCTTTCCATGATTTACAGACATTTGCAGCTCTTAGTAAATTTTGCCATTTTGCTTTCTCTATTAAACCTTGTCCTGTCATCCATTTACGCATGCGCGTCAAGGTAGTTATGCACTGAATTGTTGTGTCCTTCTTGCTTTTAATAAGTCATCTTTCCTCATTATGTAGCCGAGAGATTTCAACTGTCTCTTTTTTATATTAAGTGTAAGTGTCTTTTTTTTCATTTTCTCTAAAACTTCATGGTTGTTCATATGTGAAATCTATGTTATTATCAACATTGTTGAACTAAACTTCTTTTGTTTCAAGTCTCTTCGTTTTCTGTGAAAAGATTGTCAAGGATTCACTGTTTTAGGAGGACTGACATTGCCTTACAATTCAGTCCTCTTTATTTTGTCTCTTAGGACATTTTCCTACCTTATGTTTCTTAATTCGTTTAGGTTTTGGAGAGTCGCTTTCGCTATCCCAACGGACCTTCGGATTTTGATGTCACATATTCCGCCATCTGTTAAACCATTTCCTAGATACCTAAACTGATGTACAAGCTTGATTTTGTTATCTAATATTTTGGTCCTTTCCTTTTATTGACAACCATACATTCTGTCTTATTGTGATTGATGTCAAGCATTGATTCCCTCGTTCCTTTAAATACTATCCTGTAGGAGTCCTTGTAGTTTTCTTTTTTGTGCATATATTGTTACGAGTTATGTCCACCGATGTTAAATACTTGAAGGACTTGTAATTCTCTCAAGATCGCCTTATTGTATGTTGTGACCTTGTTAAGACCGGAAAACACAAAGAGAGGAATTGAGATGAACAATATTAACAGAAACAGTAATACAAACATATACAAACGAGAGTGTTACAGCAAGAATGTGCGTTCCGACTGTGCAGAGTTGACTGCTGGAAACTTTCCTCTCCAAAAAAGCAGTAACTGCTCTTATTATAGCTAGGAGAGTTCATGCGCGTGTAGATAAATTACCATAACACCTGTATTATCTTGAATAAGTCCGGTAAGAAGACACATCATTGATTTACACCACTTTCTGTTTTTGCATACTTACTGAATTCAATTTCTATCCGTATTTACAAACGTCCTAAGTGGTCGTGAAGGTCAGGTAACAGTTTTTTCAGCTTTCAATAAAGTTTTAAAAGTTTGATAAGCCGTTAGAAAGAAATATATAAATCAATAAAATTTTCTTTCCGTCGTACTGAGGTGTTATCCAACGTATTCACTTTGCTTGAAGTTGGTGCCCAACAAGCCAAACTTTTCAGAATAACTGATAGGTGAAAAAGTGAAAAATACACACACACACACATATATATATATATATATATATATATATATATATATATATATATATATATATATATATATATATATGTATGCATATATATATATATATATATATATATATATATATATATATATATATATATATATATATATATATATATATATATATATATATATATATATATATATAATTCTATATATATGTGTATGGAATATATATATATATATATATATATATATATATATATATATATATATATATATATTAATTCCTTATAATAAAGCAATATGTATGTATGGAGAAGGAATATGTATAAACATACTAGCAACAAAACACACAGGCACACAAACAATACGCAAAATGGATATGGATTTAAGAAGATACAAAACAAATATCCCCTATCCTTCACCTTTTCGCTGATATATATATATATATATATATATATATATATATATATATATATTCTGACTTTTATGTATTAAATTTTCCTCAAAAGTATATATATTGCATTTTATGCACAATAATGATAGTAACCTTCATAATTTTGTTGTATAGCGTGTATATGGCGCCACAGAAAGAAAATGTCGCTGCGATCTACTGTTAGGCACTATCTTGTGTACCGATGGAACCTTTCCCTAACACACTCACACACGCGCGCGCGCACACACACACGCGTGCGCACAAGCTCACACACACACACATGTATATATATATATATATATATTTGTGTATTTAGGCAGAAAATTCTCTTTTAGCATGGCTGATCGAATAAATTACAAAACATTATATCTACTTATTCTTATGATAATCCTTTCATATTCTCTAATATTTTTAATTGCATTATACGGAAAATAATTCGTGAATATGAAAATGCTTATGTTAAGAATAAGTAGATATAATGTTTCTCATTTTTTCAATCCGACATACATACCTATATATATATATATGTATATATATATATATATATATACGGGGTATAACAGCAAAGTTGTCCAAATCGTGTAACAGCCCGAATTCTTGTAAAGGTTAGCAAATGTGTTCTTTTGGCGGAGGAGGTAAATAGATAAATGGTGCACATTGTGTGCCACAAGATGGGAGAAGAGTTTGATTCAGATCTTTGAACTCGAATACAATTCGAACACAGCTCTCGGATTCCTCAATTCGACCCGTTACCCATTGCCTACATTCTATCTATCTATCTATCTATCTATCTATCTATCTATCTATCTATCTCTTTCTCTCTCTCTAAATATATATATATATATATAGATAGATAGATAGATATAGATAGATATCTATATCTATATCTATATATATATATATATATATATATATATATATATATATATATATATATATATATATTTTTTAAACCTTGTGCCCCAAGCAAGGCGTGAAGCCACTAGGGGTGCAGGGGGTTGCGGAAGATTTGGGCGAGCAGATAAGGTGATAGGAGAAAGGAAGAGGAGAAGTATAGTTGGGTAGATCAAGGTAATTGGAGATGTCGATTGACATTACATTTGAATAGTTGGAGATTATAGCTTTCAGAAACAGTAATTGGGGAGGGTGTTCCACTGGCGAGAGGTATATATACATATATATATATATATATATATATATATATATATATATATATATATATATATCTTTTTATAAAAAAAAAATTTATAACATAACTTTGTATTGAGCACTCTTTTAAGAATAGTAATTGTTGGTTATTGTAATTCATTCCGTATACACCAATTATATACTTGGACATATATATATATATATATATATATATATATATATATATATATATAGTGAGAGATGTATTCCCGTTACTCATAACACATAAATATACATTGTTAATCAAATATATATTTGTATAAGCAAATGTTAACTTTTCCTTCTTTTCTAAATCTTTTTAGCGATATAAACAAAGTTTGTATTTTTTTTTTTATTTTAGTTCTTATGTATTCGACGATACGTATTTTAAGATGAATAACATTTTTCGGCTTGTGATCTGAGATTATTTGACAAGCCTTCTCGTAGAAATAACAACGTAAAAAAAAAACTGTGGAAAGAATATCTTTATTCCTTTTATAAATAGTACATTTTCTTTTCTTTTCTTTTTCTTTTTTTCTTTGTTTCTTTTACTTTTTTTTTCCACTGGTGAGCATCTCTGCGAACAAACGTATAACTCCTTTTAGCGTCACCAATTCTTCGCCATTCTGAGTTTAAAAAAAAAATATATATTTCTCAGCCGATAAACGAACAGTATTTTAAGTCGGACTTTATCGCTGCCAATCAAGAACTGCTTTTTGACATTTTGACATATACTGAGACTAAAATAAATCGATATACACCACATCTCTCTTGCCGATCTAAGAAAATCGATTACTTTAGAATGCGCGGAGGTCCAGAGTTTTGACAACGCGAGGGAAGCGTACAGTAAGAAGGTAAACACTGACAAACAAAACGAAAATCCACTTGAGAAGCCTGTTTCCGGAAGATTTCTTATCGCGACCAAACCTTTCCCCACCCCCCGTCAACTTACTCCAACCGTCCACGTCCCGCAGAATAACTTCACATAAATTAGAAACGCAACTTTTTCCTTATCTAGTAGCAATCAAGACGAACAAAATTCAGGACAATCTCAGCCATTGATTTACTCGATTTTCGAAAGCACACATCGATTCTCTTCAGCGATTCGAACGCAATAACATATGCCTCTTTGACGATTCTTTTTCTCGGTGTTTCGACCGTCATACTTGCCGACCTTCCTCAAATGGCATGCATTCAATAATCGTTAGTAGAATCTTATACGTAAAATTTTATTTGATAAAATAGTTTTTGTATACGGCTGTGTATTGTTAGAATTATGAGGAGGCGGGATTTTTCTCATTATGTAATAAAAAGGGAGTCTGAATAAAAGTGAGGAGAGAAAAGCCGTTTAAGGAAGATTTTCCCAACATTTGGCCACATTTCGGAAATTTTATAATGGGATTTAGTTTCTGTAAAATGGGAGTAATTTTCACATTATAACAATTTCATGGGTTACATAAAAATTATGATTTCAAAATGAGACAAGATCTAAAAAACGTTAGAAACCACTGATATGGTCTGGAGCACCTTCTGTTTGCCTCGGGGTTCTTGATAGGCTCCAGACGCGGATATGCAACATAACTGGTCCTGATCTGGCATCTCGTCTGCAGTCACTCTCTCACAGACGCGCCTTCGCCTCTCCCTGTCTGTTTTACGTTCATAGCAATTGCTCCGAGGAGCTGCATTCGCTGGTTCCCAGAAGTCATGAGTTCAAGCGCCCTACGAGGTTGGACCCGCTCTCATCCCTTCACTGTCGAAACTCCTAAATGTAACCGTCTCTTCTACTCCAATAGCTTCATGTCTCGCACCTCTCGCCTGTGGAACATCCTCCCCTATTCCAGTTTCCCTGAGAGCTATAATTTCACGCTATTCAAATGTAATGTCAATCGACATCTCCAGTTGCCTTGATCTATCCACTACCCTTCTCCTCATCCTTTCTTCTATCACTCCTATCTGATCTTCCTCCAAATTTTCTGTATCCCCTTGCGTCCTAGTGGCTTCCCGCCTTGCTTGGAGTGAAACGTTTAAAAAAAAAATGATATTAGTTTGGTGCAAAAATAATGACGTAAGAATGTCGTTTTTGACGTACGTCAAAAAAACGACATTCTTACGTCATTATTTTTGCGCCAACCTAATATCAGGAAACAAAATGGCAAAATTAATAATATTCTTACAAAATCCCGGTGTGGGGTCGTGTAGCACTGCAGTTTTAACCAGACATCAGGTTCTTTCTCAGGGTGCAGCTTCTTTCAGTCAAACGATTGTGGCTTAATACATGGAAATATCTCTTTAGCCAGATCCTTTCCCACGAAATAAAACCATGAGACGACAATGTAGCAGCCTGCAAATTTTATTCGATTGTAACATTCTGCTGTAGGCGAGCGAGGCAGGAGTGACGTGAGCTGAGTGGGTTGACGGACTAATCGGCGTGCCCCTTGCTTTTCGTGTCGCGGTCATTCATCAGACCGCTCCAACAGCTGACCATGTTTATCAGGATCGTTTAACATGGATCTTGTGAGGCCCACTTCATTAGCTTAACTTTTTTTCATCAAGACGATTACAGTCAAAACAACTGCTATAACATCTTTCAGATTTTACCCTTTACAAGATATCAGCTGCCAACTGATATCCCTACAATCGGAAAATTACTCCAGAAAAATGTTTCTCGCTCCTAAACGTATACACTCGAATTCTGTCATGTGCAGTGCTTTAATAAGTCATATTCCTCATATTGCTATCCTGCTGTTTCATACAGCCAAAGTGTGACACTGTCTGGACCATGCCCTGAATTCTCAGCTCCTGGAGATGGGCTATTAGTTACCAAGCATCTTTAACAGATAATCCCTGTTCCAAAGCTGCTTTATAGACCCAAAAGACCAATGAAATGTTTCAGAAGACTGGAGTTTATGGGCAACGTTAGCTTTCAGAATGGGTCCAAATGTAAACGTATGCTAATATGTGACAAAATATAAACGAAAGCAAATATCAAGACCAACAACAAAGCTGTCCAGCCCAATAGATTTTTCCAAAGATTTCCGGTAATACATGCGGAGAACGATCGGAGAGTATGCCAGTCAAAACCTCTATATACCCGATTAGGATGCTTTTAATTTTTAATAGATGTATAGTGACAGTTTCCATAGTTACGGTAAAAAAAACAACTGAAATTAAAATGAAAGAAATATTAGATACGACTTAATAATAGCTGACAATATTTCATCTAATAATAATAATAATAATAATAATAATAGAAATTAAAGTTGAGATTACTTGTTTTACAGCTACGGGATGAAATAGACTATACCCTAGACATGGGCAGTGTAATGAGAGCAGTCTACCTAGGTAGATTAAATAAAGCATTGACTTAGCCTACCCAGATGTAGGTTACCCAGATCCATATTTTACAATGATATTCTCACTTTACAAGGCGAAAGAGCGACTCATTATAGAGGGTTACTGTGTAAGACGCACCGCCCCAAGCAAAGAAGTAATGCCATGAAGACGCCAGAGACCATCGGAAATGAATGAGGTTTTAGTGTTGTTCATGATGACGGTCGTTTCTGAGTATAGAATCCAGAGGTTAGCAGGGAATATTTCGAAGACAGTAGGGAAGCGTTGTTCAGGTTAGCAGTGGATATTTTGGTAAAAGTAGCAGAGCGTAGTTCGTCCTACTGTTTCTCTTCGCCTGACAAGCTGGACTAGACATTCGGGTAGAGTAGACAAAATGGCCACCTTTATACACGACGGATTGAATGTTCTACGTCTTCTGATTGGTTAACCTTCTATTGGTGGATTATAAAGCGAGTCAATTCATTTGGGTTAACTCACTAGTACATAGACATACACAAAAAACTGCAACATTTAGAAGCAACAGGATACGTGATATTTCATTAGTATCTCTAGAACTGATTTCCTTGCCTTCACATCGAGGAAATATTTGTCTTGAATGAATATAAATTCGCTTGCAAAGTAAAAAGAAAGAAAAGTAACCAACAATAATTTCGCACAGATATAATGTCATTCTCTTCAGAACAACCATCTCATTTCCTGTTTACTGTTGTGAACAAGTAATGGGATAAAGAAATAATAAAACAAGTGTTACAGATATATCATATATTAAACAGTAAGTACAACAGAAGAGTATTACATGTCTGGTGTGTGTGCGTCGAATGGCACAGCGTTTAATCTATTCGACTGTTATATTTACCAGCCTACAAACGAGGCAGGATGTAGCACAAAGACGAGTTTAATGTGGGGAAATCCGAGCCCGTAGTATCAATCAAAACTTCGCCATAAACCTCGTATAAAATAGGGTCTGATAGTCCGAGACGAGATTCTGCCCTTCGACAAAGACTAGTCTTGGGATCCTCTGTCCGGAGGCAGAGATTTTGACCAGCACAGCTGGAACAAATCTATTCGACTGTTAATATTTAATAGTCCCTACCCCACCAGGGATGTATTTGGCAGAAGGCCGAGTTTTCCGTGGGTTTTCCGAGCCCTTGAGCTTGGCCAAAAATATTCCCTTAGAACCCGTGTAAACGGGTTCAGGGTCTGTCTACCTCCGCGGACGAAACCTTTCCATTCGGAAAGCCTTGAACGGGTTCCTCTACGCCAAAGACAGAGAGTTTGACAGCACAGTCTGAACAGATCTGTTCGACTGTTAATATTTAAACCCCCCCCCAACGAGGGATGTATGTGGCACAAGGCAGAGTTTACCGTGTCGACTCCCGCAGAACCCGCGTAAACGTGTTCAGGGTCTGTCTACCTCCCAGGACGAAACTTTGCCCTTTATACACGACGGATTGAATGTTCTACGTGAGTTCGACAGCGCAGTGCGAACAGCTCTGTTCGACTGTTCCCCCAAGGCCTTCTCTCCTACTAATCTTATAGTAGGTGTAAGAGTCCAACATAGACATTTAGAGGGAGAACACCACAACAAGTGCATGAATTTAAGCGTGCTACTAGGTTGGCATCTCTCTCCCATCCTTTCACCGTCGAAACTGATTAACGTAACCGTCAGTTCTACTTCAATTATCTTCATGTTTCGCACTTTCGGTCTGTACAACGCCCTTCCTCATACTTGCTTCGCTGATAGCTATAAACTTCAAATATTAAAATGCAATGTCAATCGACATCTCTAGATTCCTTAATCTATTCCCCGTCCTTCTCTTTATCCTTTACTCGATCACACCTCTTTACTCTTGCTCCCCAGTCTCTGGAAACACTTGTGTGCTAGTGACACTCCCGCCTTACTTAGGGTGAAATGCTTAACATATATATATATATATATATATATATATATATATATATATATATATATATATATATATATATATATATATATACTTATTAGAAAGCGCTCAATATCAGTGATAGAGCTAACATAATAAAGTTGTATGGATATGAGTTTTGCGACCTTGGGTTTCACGCTTTTGCTGGTGAAAAGGCCCAGACCAATAATAGTGTATGTGCACGTTGAAACATCTGTATATGCGTGTGTGTGTGTGTGTGTGTCTGTGTGTGTGTGTGTGAGAGATAGAGAGACAGAGACAGAGAGGATGTATAAGTTTCTCTGACGGCCTATGAGGTAGAACTGAAAAGCGTCAAGAACACCACTACCCGCTCCTTGTTGAAACGAACATCGCTACATATAAAAAGCTAAGGCCCCGACACCGTATCAGAAATACAATTGCGTATGTATGTATGCCCGACATGTATTAGCGCCTAGCTTCGAATTGCTTATATTGATGTGTTGGTGTGAACTAAAATGCGTACACCTGTGTGTATGTGTGTGATAGTACCACCCCAAACAAACACAGAGGCAGATTCCACCTCCCATCACCATAGACAAACTATGTCACATAGTCACACCAAACATAGATCCATTTTAAAAAATAAAACTATTTTGTCTGATGATCGCAAAAGAGTGAAACTCAGTGTCACAAACTTATATCCATACAACTTATATATATATATATATATATATATATATATATATATATATATATATATGTATTAAAAAAATATGGTTCCTTCACTATATAAGAGTTCTCATTTTTCTAAAACCAGAGCCAAAAACCTAAATATAATAATTAAAATTGAATTAAAGCATTATGTCCTGTTTCATCCTCAAGCGAAAATTTAGGACTGTTTTTGAAACATGAGTACTCTTATGTAGCGAAGGAATGGTATTTTTTTTTTAAATAAAAAAAATAATTATAATTTAAGCTCTACTTTTGTATGGAGAACTGTTTTTATTTTTTTTAAATAAAAACAAAAATAATAAAGAACTCCGTACTATTTACCTAACGTATTTCTTTCCTATTTTTCTATATATTTTCACACACACACACACACACACACACACACACATATATATATATATATATATATATATATATATATATATATATACACACACACACACACACACACACACACACATACACATATATATAAATATATATATATATATATATATATATATATATATTATTAAAATTATATATTAGAGGTTTATCTCTTTTTAATCTATGATGTATTCTCGTTCTACTTATTCTTACGTATTATTCAAATCCCGGCTAAAACTGAAAGACTGTCTCGTCTGCTTGAAAGTGAAAGGAGAAAAAGTTAATTTGAAAACTGCGGGCGGAAAAAAAAGGAATCGACAAGCCAAAATACAAAGCCATTATGAATAAATGGTGCAGACGATAAGTATATAGCGAATATGCTAGATGGAAAAATGGCGTCGTTAATGTCGTCTGCTTTTATGATAAGCGCTCATAGAACTTGTTGAAGACAGGGTTCACCATCACTGCTCCTTCTTGTGCCTGCCTTTTCAGCTTTATCGTTTCCCAATTCTGTAACTCTATCTTTAACTTGATGTCTCGCTCTCTGAATATACTCATTCATTTCTCTTAGGCTTTTAATATATTCGTCTTTTCTTTGGACTATTCCTAGATTTTTCCTTCTGTTTAGAGATTTCTTTATGTACCGTTTTTCATTTTCGGTTAATTATATATTTATTTTATTTATGTATTATTGTTTTGTTTCGCAAGTTTCGATACGAAATTATACTCAATTATATCACTGTCTCCTTTATATCTAATTTTCTTGTCTTTTCTAGCGAATATACTCGGCGCCGCTGAAGAGAATAGATAAAAATCCGTGAATTAATTCTTTATGAAATCGTCTAACCACGTGCACACAAAGACGGTGATACAACCCGGACAAATCTGCGAATAAATATCTGACTGAATGTCTATAATTACGGTTTCTACAGCCTAATTTACTTGCAATGCTTAGAATTTTACTATTTTTTTAATTATTCTATTCAGAATCTTCATATTCGTTTTATATTTATTTTTGTGGGAGTGGGTAGAGGGACGGATTTGATCATATTTTGCTTGATGCTTTCTCATGTCGGAACATAAATTTGTTTTCCAATCGGAACATTTTGGTCGATTGGGATCTCATCACAATATACAATTGTTTTTTTGTTTGTTTGTTTGTTTTTTGTTTTTTCCAGTGCTAACATTTGAACGATCACTTCTCATCAAACAACGTTAACCCTTTGAACCCTGCTTTCCTGAACAATTTTAACCCTTTTGATTCAAAATTCGCAAATAATTGATCTCCTGAGTCAAACTTTTCAAACAACCGGTATGCAATATTTCACGGTAGATATAAAAATAGTTAAAAGTGTTTAGCCACGGTTCAACCTGTGAATGGAAATTAAGTCATTTTCTCTACTACTGTTAAACCGGTGGCTGGTTATTATTTCATTTGTCTCTACCACCGGTAAATTGGTGGTCAGGGCTCAAGGTGCTAAGATTGTTTTCCTATAAGTCTAAGGTAAGCAGATGATGTCTCATAACACCATATAGAGGTTGTTGTTCGCTCGAAGATTATTGACCGCTGGGTTAATGTGACGTCCCACAGCCTTGCTCGCTCCTCGCTGCTTCGTTCAGGAGTCGCCGCTCCAAACGTGACGTCCGCCTGTCTGCGTCAGTCGTGTTGTCCCGTCCTGTGACGACCAACTGGCTTGGTATTGGTCGCGGCACCCAAATGTGACGTTCTAACCTTTTGGTGATTCGGATGGGAATCAGGTTAGATTCGATATCAGCCTCGTCGTTCCCAACTCGCTTCCAACGTCTGGTTACCGAAGTAAATGCTTTGATCTCCAGTCTGCCTACCCACGTTGTGAATTGATATTAGGCAGACGAAATCAATCAGTCGTCGGGGCCGTAATGCAAGTTGAGTTCAAATAAGGGTGGTATCGCACAAATATGTGTAAAAGAAAATAAAATAATAACTCAAAAGTTCAAAGGTATCAAAAAAAGGTAACAATACTTTATATCTGGTTGCTGCATACATAGGACTGCGTCTATCTCCCGACCCGCTATATGGATTCGTGACACGTTGTTTTAGTTAGGTGAGTCTTAACATCTTAAGTTGTCTGTTCTTTAAGAAACTGGTTCCTGGTGTGTCTTCAGGCGATAGTCGTAAAACTTGTTTTGGTGGTATGAATCTAAGTCGCTCTTCAAAAATTAATTGTTCTTGAATTGAAGGTGAGTTCGGAAGTTGCGCGAATCTTACAAGTCAGCTCTGCGAGGCCCACTTCAACTGCGCACTGGAGACTGTGGAAAACTGGAACTCCAACCACACTCATCTGGGAAACTGATTTTCGCTTACTGCGACTTTGCTTATATGGACGCCGACCAAAAACGGGTGGACTTTGTTGGGGTTTGAGGTTCCTTGATAATTCCAAATCCACAATCCCCTTCTTTTGTTTTTCGGTCAGGAAAATTCATCATTTCCATTTTTGAAGTCTTCTCTTACCCCCCACCTTCAGAGGGCATCAACGATTTTTTCCTACTTCTTCGCAGTAACATCTTATACCTATCCTCTTTAAGGAGTAGTAGCAGCCCCCCTGCATCGCATGATCACCTCCGCCTGGCTCTCGTTAACATTCATCCAATGGCCGATCAACAGTGTAGGCGTGACCAGAACTAGCCTTTGTTTCTTAAAAAATATCTTGCTCAAAAGAAAAAGAATTATCTCCTCTTTTTTTTTTTTTTCTATTTCCTTTCTTTCTTTTCTTTTCTATTCTTTCTTCTTCTCTGGCCGCCAACAGAACAATGTGACCCGTGGTGTGATAACCTCAATTTCTATCCCAAGGTCACTTTCATCTGGACTTCGTCAATCATCAGGGTAGGTGGTCATCCATCAAAACACCGCTAACTTTTCCGATAAAATAGTTTCGCTATTATCGCCAGATTCTAACACAACCCAGACCTTGTCTAACGATATCTTTCCCTCGACAAGGACTTAACCTATTTTCTTTGTTTTTTCTTTGTTTTTTTTTTCAGCTCATGTGTGGTCAGGGCATTCCCGTGACACAGTTAAATGTTTATCTATTCTGTCCCGGAGTTTAGCTAGCCGATCTGGAATTTGTCAATTAGATTTTCGCCAGCACCAACTGGCTGTTATCTATTCACGATAATATAAGTCCACCACAACGACACAGTTAATTTTTATCTATTTAGAATTTTCGACAATGGCAATGAAACCTTTCACCATTTGTCACTATCAAAATTTCATTTCTTTTCTTCCTTTTCTTTGCTTCCCTAAATGGTGTCACATTAAGTTAAAAAAACAAAACAAAAAAAACAGGGTTTATTTTCCGATCGGGTTGTTTGGGCCGACGGGGTCACACAATATACAGATTGTACTAATACGTTGGCTCTTAAAACCCATTTCCCTCATCATAGGATGACCAAGAACGCAATCCAAATGCTGGGCTTATACTTAACATCACGAAGAGGAAGCTGACGTTTCTGGAAACATAATGAGAAAGGAGAGCCTGGAGAATCTGATGTTCACGGGTCGAATAGAAGGGAAGAGAGACAAAGGAAAACGTTGTCTGGGGGAGGAAGCAGGGGGTGGGACATGTTGAGAGTTGCAAGGGATAGAGGAAAGGTGAGAGACATGATCGCCTACGTCCTGAAAGGACATGGCACATAAAGATATCAGAGGTAGTACTTAGTACCCACGACCCATAGGTGTGTCATTCGGTACCTGCGTCCATTTTACAACCCATAGTCCCACACGCCCCACCAGTGGTTCTGGGGCACTATCATATAAATTCATGCCGCACTAGAACCATTTTTTTTCCAAAAGCAATCAATCATAGCATGCTACACCCAATAATCCTCACATAAAAAAAAATTAGAAAAATACACACTGTAGGGTCGTGTGGGCCTTGCAGGCAGACAACTACGACCCTCGGGTGTGTCGTATGGCAGCCAAAGTGTTAATATCTGAGCATTTTAACCTGATGGAATCTCATCACAAAACATAGATGTGGTTTTACTTTCGGCGAATTTTAGCGGATGGGATCTCATCACACATAATATTTCTTATTTGGTTATTTCCTATTTGGAGCAGATTGCCCGATAGGATTTCATGACGCAATAAACCGTTAGTTTTCCACCCAGGGTGCCGATATGATCTCGGGACACAACATACAGATTTCTCTTCGATCGGAGCATTTTGCCTGATGAGAATTCGTCACACATCATACATGTTTTACCTTCGGAGCAATTTCCCAGATGGGACCTCATCACGCAATATACGGGTCGTTTTCCGAGCAATTTGTCAAACCGGACCGCTGCGCAAAACTAGCGTATATTGGTTTCATAATGTCTCATCCCACATAATACCAATAGTTTTCCAGTCGGGACATTTTTGCTGATAGCATCATATTGAACAACTCAAAGGTTATTTTCTGATGAGCAAATGTCCACTTATTGTTTCTCATCATACAACATGCAAATTGTTTTCCAATTGGATCATGTGGCCCGATGATTCATCCCAAAATTTAGCAATTATTTACTACTGAATCCCCTGAAAGGAAGGTCAATGGAAAAAAAAAAAAAAACAATATTCACTTCGTATTCCTTGAAAAAGAAACGTTTAGTTTGTTTTCTAACAGGAAATAACGAAATTTGATATGGAAGGTTTCACATTGGAAAGAACTCAAGTTATTTTTACAATGAACTAGCGGCATCGGTATTTGGGTTTTATACAATGGGCCCAAACATGTAAGGCTGATAATTATCTTCTTTTGGAATATTGTTATTTTCTGTGTAATTGTTTGGTTATTTCCTCAGGAGATATCAGCAAATATCCATCAATTTTCTCGTTTTCGTTATTATTAAATTAGGTTAAAAAAAAAAGAAGAATTTATACGCTAGCTTTTGCTGTTGATTCATCTTCATTGTGTACGTGTGTTTTGTTCGCCTGTATTTGCACACACACACACACACACACACACACACACACACACACATATATATATATATATATATATATACCGTCAAATCCAATACGCTCTAACCAACTGAGCTACTGCGGACCAATTAGTCGCGTAAGTATCGAAATGTGCATTTAAGCGAAAATTAAATATCTTTAAAGAGCGACAATATCTATATTATTCGGACTATTTTCCTCATCTTTGTTGCCATATTTATCACAACGTTTCGGCCGATGTACGCTCCGGCCTTCTTCAGGTGGTTGGAATATCGAACTGAACCCTTTATTTCGCTCGCTGGGATAGACTGTTCTAGTTCCACGTGACATGTCTAATGGATGTCAGTTATCAGTTATAACTTGTGAATGGCACAGTGGATAAAGGTTTTGGTTAGATCCAGTGACAGGACCCTAAGTGTTGTGAGTTCAATACCTGGTTAAGGCAGTGGAGAATTTGGAGAGGGGAATTAACAGGAGATAACTGATGACTTACATCCATTAGACATGGCACGTGGGACTAGAACAGTCTACCCCAGCGAGCGAAATAAAGGGTTCAGTTCGACATTCCAACCACCTGAAGGAGGCCGGAGCGATAAATACGGCGACAAAGATGGGGACAATTGTCCGAACAATGTAAATAGTGTGCATAATACCTCATCTCAGAAATATAGACAGATACGTTAAAGATCTCCCGAAATTTTCATATCTATAGTTTCGTATGAAAGCGTCAAAAAAAAAAGACGAGAGTATTTGGCTTAAATGTATATTTAATTGTTTTTTATTTAGCTTAGTTGGGAGTCGAATTTAATGATAGCTCCCTCAGTCAAGAGGGACGTCGTTTTGAAATCCGCTGGGGAGCGTAAATATTTCTTTAGTCAGTTTGTTCGAACATTCAGGCCGGTAGATATAAATAAGGAAATATTATGATTTATAAATAAACGGAATGCCTACTTAAATACGAGTGTCCACTAAAAATAACGTTTAAAGTGATAAAAAATGTATGCACATACCAAAAAAAGAAACAATCTGTATAAATATTGTAAAACATCACAAGATTATTACAAGTTACCTTTGGACACTAAAATCACAAGAGATGCTCAAAATTTGTGGCCATTAGCTTCTAAACAATTATATGAAAAGCGAACTATTGATTGGCTAACTTTGGTAGAATTATCCAGTGGGATTGCTGAATGTGCATTTTCAATTTCTTGTAGTCAGTTTTCTGCAATACACAACAGCATTTAGGGTTGCCCATGGTTAAAAGTCTTAAAGCTACGAAAAACCAATGTTTCCTTTCCGGAAGTGTGTATGCATTCCCATTTTTTTTGTTTTTGGAGGAATCTCTATATATTCAATGGAGTTAATCACATGTTATAAATATATCTCCCCGTTGTATTGAGATTATTTTTTAACCCAAGTTGATATTGAAGGTTTAACGGAGAAAGGACTGCCAGTGCTTCATATAATAAAATTCACACCAAGTTACAATTCATTAAAAATAGCTTTGTGAAACCCATATCACTCATATAGCGATTTCATGGAGATCCACTTACCAAAAATTACAACTGGCTCAAGTTAACCTTACTTTAAGCAATCACCTTAAAAGCGGTAGAACATGTAAGCCATCTGTATTGCCTGCCGAGAGCAATGGTTCCCAAACAGTGCGGCCCGTCTCAGAGGAGTGGCGTAATAGGATAGCAGGTGAGGCGGAGTGACTGAAAGACAATGAAATATTTAGAAACAGTTTTTTAAAAAATCATATGCGAAAAATAAATATGATTTCAAAATCTAAAAGATTATTATGGATTACTTGTAATTGCATTGATGATCCCAATATAAATAAATGCAGATAATTATTGACCGATTTTGTCATTGTGATATTTTTGCATTATAACAAATATTAAGTATATAGTCACTCAGGTCCGCAAACTGGAGGAGAGAGTTAACAATAATAATGTTCTGACTTCGAATTCACAGTTACCTCCCTTTAACCTTCTCTGTTTTTTTTTTATTTTTAAATGTAATTTCTATCACATAAAATTTTGTTTGGCTCGAGCAAATTTTAATTCCGAAAATGCTGCCCAGAGAAGACAAACTTTCGGAACCAACGGCACAGAGGAAGGAACCGCCAGCAGAAAACCTAAGACGTAAGTCTCTTCCAAACGCTCAGCTAGGAAACCACATTTGATTTAAAAGATGGGTATGTTAATGCGTTGCGTAAATTCATCTTATCATTTTTATATCACAGGAGTGAATTTGTTTATGTGAAACCACTGCACTGAAGTGATTCTTAGAGGGTTAGAAGTCCTACCAGGATTCATTATTCACGATTGTAGCTTTAACAACATAAGCTATACAGATGACGCAGTGTTAATAGCGGACAGGGAAGGTCAACTACAGGCCCTCCTCCGGAAATGACTAATGGAAAGCGAGAGGAATGGACTAAACATCAGTTGTAATAAGAAAGAAGTGGTGTTATCAGAAAAATGGACGACACAAGATGCGAACTATGAAATAGAGACTTCAAGCAAGTACAAAAATTTAAATCTCTAGGACAGAATAGGTGACACCAGAATTTGAAGTCGCATTGGAATGGCTAAAAGAGCCCACAAAGCAAAGTATTAAGAAACAAAAAAAAAAATATTCGTTAGAAACAAAGAACACTAGAATGTTTTTTTCTCATATGGCAGCGAATGCTGGACAATCCTCACAGATAAAAGAGGCAACAGAAATTTGGTTGTTATACTGATTCTCCAAGCGTAGTTCAGATGTGAAACAAGGCCGAAAGTACGGGGAACCCAGTGAGGATCAAACTCGCTACTCAGTCATCATTGTTTTAGCGAGACAAGCTTGCTAACCATTACACCGCCTCGAGGTGCCCTAAAGGTGGTTGTTATATAGGAATAAAGAGTCTCTGTCGACAATTGAATTTGAAGATAGATCCCATTATTGAATTAAGTAGATCACGTGGCCATAAAGGAAACGCATGAGTAGGTAGTAGCGTGACGACAAAAATGATCCTCATTTCTCGTCTATCTTCTATTACTGTACTGATCACTCTTTCTATACTATCCTCTATTACAATTAGTCACTTGTGTGTCATGCATGATACACGCTTAGGCGATCATGTATCTTTCAATACATGACTGACGAGGCAGATTTAGGTTGACATTTCTTTCTGTGGTGGACCATCCAAGGCTATGGAATATTTATCCATAGCTGGTGGGGGAAGAAGAGGATTCATAACTTTTTCCAAGGTTATTGGCATTTAAGTGAATGTAATGGATTCGATTGGAATTCGAACTCGGCTCTCCGATTCCTCACTCCGATCCGCTGTCCATTACTCCACGGTTCTCTATTCTCTATACTATTTCTACACTATTCGCTATACTGATTACTATTCGGTGGTTACTTTCCGAGTATAATCGAGCAAGTACTATTAGTGCAAGTGCTGTTCGAAGGCGTCTGACACAAGTATTGTTCAACGGCGTTACTGTAGTTGTATCAGCGATTACAAGCCTCAACTAAAACTAGCATTACGAAAGTGACAACGAGTATTCTCTGACATCAGAAAAGTGGTTCTACAGAAGGATACTGAGAATATAACGGACTGAGCTTAGGAGCAATGATTTAGAGAAAATTGAAACAACAAAGGTGAAATATATTTAGAATAAAAAAGAGAAAATAAAGATTTATTGCGTAACTAATGAGGAAATAAGACATGGAAAATCTAATAGGCACACAGCATATTGAAAGCGCGAGAATAGCTTAGCTAACGAGCTTGGAAAAATGGTTTGTAGAACAGAGACTAAAAGGGATAGTATAGAGTTTTTCAAAAAGAATGAACCGATTCTATGACGCATCGTTTCAGTCTTCGTCATAGAAGTGACCATTTGAAAGCGTAGTTTCCTAAGTTTTGAATGACTTCCACAGGGGCACTGTCGTATCTCCGGCAACGTCCAGTTGTTTGTTTACCCCCGAAAAGGCGAGTCCTCAGAAGAACGCGTTCTGCGTTCTCGAGTCCGTGAAAACAAATACGGTTGTCACGGTGCAGCATGCTTCTCGAGGGCAATTCGAAATTAATCCGCCCTCTCCTAAGAACATTCGACAATAGTTTAAACATTTTCAAGAGAGTGGGTGTCTGTTTAAAGTAAAAAGTCCAGGACGACCACGAGTTTCGGAGGAATAAGTGGCGAGAATCCGTGCTGGGTTTTTGTGAAGTACACGGAAGTCGGAAAATCCTACTAGCCGTGAGCTTTCTATCTCTCAATCCACTATCTGGCGTCTGCTAAAATGTCTACATGTGTAACTTTACAGATTACGCCTCGTTTAAGCATTAACTAAGGCTTTGATCTTTGTGCTTGGCCTGCGATATCCCCAGTCCTCACTGTGTGTGATTTTCTTTTTTCGTGTGGGGATACGTAAAAGATCGTGTTCATGTTCCACAGCTATCCACTAACCTCGATGAAATTAAACATCGAATAACAACAGCGATCAACTCAGTGGATGGTGATATGCTAATTTGCGCCTGGGAGGAATCCTCTTATCGTATTGATGTTGCCAGTGCTGTAGGTGGTCGCCATATTGGACACTTGTAAGACAGTAAATAAAAGTTGATATTGAATAGAATACTTGTGATTTGGTTGGAGTTTTATATTACTATTCCTTATTAAAATATTGCGTAATGAAATCGGCCCATTCTTTTTTAATAAACCGGTATAAAAACAAACATTAAACAGTTACAAAGGCAGACAGGTTATGGAGAGTCATAATCGATCACGTCCTGAACGGACCCAGTACATAGAAGATTAAGATTAAACCCTTATTCAAAATGGATGTCATTACGAGTGCTACTGGTACCAAGCAACCGAATACTACCTGCTGCATGGTCAGGTCATAAGTGACTAAATCGGTTAAACTACCAGGTTTTCTTTTTCTGGGGTGGTGAAAGATTGCAGAATTAAAAGCAATGACCGTCAAAGACGTATATAAAAAAAAAACAGATAAATATTCTGAAGAGCTACAAGAGACAGGAAGTTGTCAAGAACCATGATCGCTAACGTCTTGAAAGGAAACGGCGCATAGAAGAATAAGATGAATTAAGGAATCAACGCCGTAAAACTAGTTTCCCTTTTGTTGCGAATTCTTTACTCCTAGCAAAACTGGAGAAATAACATGACCGTGCAGATCCTTTTAAAGACTTAGATACATTCTTCGATAGCGTATTCTAATATCTACCCCTACACTGACCTTTTCGGTTGGCACACTCTACGACCTTCAACTGCAGTACCTCTCCATTCAGCTTTCAACAGGTATCACTTATTCTTGTTTTTATTTTTGGCTCCTTTTAGTGAAGTCGATAACAATATTTGACAAATCTAACTTCCTACACAAGTTTCGTTAATTAGACGGTAATCTCTTAGCTAGAGAAAGAATCCTTCAGAAGACAGTCATTCATACGAATATATTAAAAGAAAATGTTTATCTATATCACAAAATCCACCCCCCAATCTAACTTAAATTTGTCACCTTATAAATGTGAATGAATTACTTGCAAATAGGAACAATTCGTCTCTCATTTTAATCTCTTCTTATTCAACAGCACACTGTCACAAATGCAATATTAACAGCCTTATATCCGACGGGTAATACGTTGCTATATGTTTCCTTGGAAATGACAACAGATACAAGAAACACAATCCCATCTTCCTATAATTTCAGCTACAAAAATAGTAATTTTCCATATAGCCATCTTCATCGGCGAAGGACTTACGTCAGCGATTCACAGGTGCCTGCGAACGGCACTCATAAATGTAACTTTTCACAAAACTGAAGTGCATCTTCAAGAGTTTGCCGATAACAATTCTCCCCGACTTCCTGTTTTTTGTTGCTCTTAATAAATTTTCTCTTTTTTATCTCTCCTAAGAGTATTGCCACCCACTTACACAAACTGAATCCTGGTGGGACTTATAATTTTCTCAGAATCGCATCACTGTGTGGTTGATTAACTCTGGTGAGAAGCACATCGTAGAATTTCACCCTTTCTATTTTTGTACATTCACTGCATTCATTTTCTATCCGTATTGCCACTAATGAAACGTATTACCCACAGTCTGTGTTTCAATCTACATATAATTTCTCAGCGTTTACTGAGCGTAGATAGATGTCAGTGGATATGATCTTCCTCGCAGGGGAATTCGTACACACTTTCATGTCAGAGTCTACTTTGTCAGACAACCATCCGTAATAAAAATTAAATTATCATTAGTTACTTTGATAGCACTCTGACGCGGTGGTACAATATGGGGTATTACTATGGGAGTGACCCTCATACTTACCAGATCTATCATCCTCGTCTGCAAATATAAATATTTACAGAGTTAAATACGCTTTACCTAACCAATATTTATTGATACGCTTGTTTAATGCTAGTGTATCCAACATTAAATACATATGCACAACGCATATTTATCTGTATAAAATTGTATAATTATAAATATATATTAATAGCATTTTTATGACAGTGCATATTTAATATTTTTTTATTTCATAATAAAATAAATTTTCGAGTATTTGTATGCAAATTAATTAAAGAGTTTATTTTGTGACGTTCACTAGCACTCGTTTGACACTTATGAAATGTCAACGAATACTCGTTTTCATTTTCGTAATACTCGTTGTAGTATTGACTTTATAGTCGCAGATACAACTATAGTAACGCCGTTGAACAATACTTGCGTCAGACGCCTTCGAATATCACTCGCACTAATAGTTTTTAGTCGATAATAGTCACTCGATTAGTAATCACCGAATAGTAATCAATATAGCGAATATATGTCCTCTTTGGTTCCATTTTCATTATAACTTTGTTGTTGTTCACATGTTCGGTCCATGGTATTCTCACCATCCTTCTGTAG
Source organism: Acanthosepion pharaonis (assembly GCA_903632075.3). Lineage (NCBI taxonomy): Eukaryota > Metazoa > Mollusca > Cephalopoda > Sepiida > Sepiidae > Acanthosepion > Acanthosepion pharaonis. The sequence goes on along the minus strand of CAHIKZ030001757.1, from coordinate 1,517,250 downwards.
AGTCGCATTTCTGTTGCTCCTGAATTCACTGCCATATAGCTGGATTGATATTACATAAAATATAATTACCCTTTTCTTGCTTTCTAATGAAATGTTCTAGTTTCTTAATATTTTGCTTAGCTTTTGTAAGGCATCTTTCTCTATCCCAGTGCGGTTTCGGATTTCGGTGTCGTAATTTCTGTCCTCTGTTAAAACAATTTCCAGATATTTAAATTGTTGCGCCTGTATGTTTTGCCTTTTGTATATTGTGATGTTCCCATTGCTAACAACCATATCTTCTTTTTAAATGGTATTTAGTTCTTTCTGCTCGATTACCTTTACCATATTCTGTGGGAGTTCTTGGAGTTTCCTTTCTGTGTTTGCTAGTCAACATTGTGCCACATGCCTATCGTATGTTGTGCATAGTGACACCTCCAATAATCAATCCCGCTTGAACATTTAATTCTCTCAGAATCGAATCTTTGTTTTGTGATATCAACGAACACTCGTTGTCACTTTTGTAATGTAAACGAATACTCGTTGCCACTTTCGTAATGCTCATTGTAGTAGAGACTTTGTAATCGCAGATACAATTATAGTAACGCCGTTGAACAATACTGGTGTCAGACGCCTTCGAATATCACTCGCACTTATAGTACTTGCTCGATAATACTCGCTCGAATAGAAACAACTGAATAGTAATCAGTATAGCGAATATATGTCCTTTGGTTCCATTTTCATTATAACTGTCGTTGTTCACATGTTCGTAAAGTGGTCTTGTGGTGTGAGGCAAGAATTCCGCGGTGAAAATCAATGTCTGACACGCTTCGGAGTGTCATACCGTATCCACTTTAAGTCACTAAGGATCATTTTATCAAATATGGGTAGGTTGCTGTGCCGAGAAAGCAACAAGAAAGAGGCCGTCAATCGTTGTTACTTGTTGACTCCTGACAGTGTGTAGGTATTCAATTGCTCAGTTCGTATGCTTTCCTTATGCGGTGCAGGTGAAGTCTGATCGCTTCATAAGAAACCTGTAAGCGTTCGGCAAGCTCACCACAGGTTTGGCAGTTGTCATCGTCTATGACAGCATCCAGGGCCTCATCATCCAGAACCTGTGACCGGCCACTGCCGGACTCATCACAAAGGTACAGATCTTCCGAACTGAAATTCTGTGACCAATTATAGTGACGCCGTTGAACAATACTGGTGTCAGACGCCTTCGAATATCACTCGCATTAATAATACTTTCTCGATAATACTCGCTCGACAAGTAACCACTGTAAAGTGATCTGAATAGAGAAATAGTATAGTGAATAGAGTAGAGAATAGCGATCCGTATAGCAATAGAGAATAGACTAGACATAATGATCAATCTTGACGTCACGCGACTTTCTATATATGCGTTTCCCCTATGGCCACGCGATCCACTTAATTTAATAACGGGATCGCCTGTGTTTGCATACTGGCGATCTATGTTTAAACTTAAGTTTACGCAGCAATAATTTATTCCTATATGAATTTCTTTCAAAGTGTTATTCAAACACGTCGCTTTAGTTATGTAAAGAAACTATTTCGTCAAACTAAAGTCGGACCCGCAAAAAACAAAATGAACGATGACACTTTTGATGCTATTATTACTGTAAATAACTTGTGCAAATTAATTGAAACAACTTATTTAGTATCCTTTCTCTCGCCATAGTGTCAACTTCAGAGTGACAGGGTGTAATCGATATCTATTTTTTCCTCAGATTCGGTCATTAGCAGTGATGTGCAGTAATATGAATCTATTTTCAGGGTGTATGATGAAATTTGTTTGGACATGAAAAATATTGCCTCATCCGTGATTTCATCAGATTTTCATCACGCCCAGGCACTACTGTCTCGACTGTCGAGTACTAGTCATACGGCCATTGTCTGCCATGAATATTACTTCAAGGAAGCGTACGAAAATTGTAACGCTTTACCACTGAGCAAATCAAAATACTATAGACTGGCACGGAAACTCTCCTGATTTAAATCCAATCGAGAATCTGTGGTCAATCTGCAAAGAACGACTTCATGGAATGGACATACGAATTATTAACGTGTTCACTGGGTCATGTTTCATTGGAAAATTAAGAAAAAAAGTAAATATTAAGGGAATTATTCGTTTTGTTTTAATTAATGTGCACATGAGTGTACAATCTCCCTTCTCTTGTCAGTTCTTAATGGTTTTGAAACACTGTTTAGAGGTTTAATAACCACCAAATTTTATACACTATTTAGTCGTTAAATTCTATATGTACAGGATTGATTTTATATTTACAAGCTTATACAAATATGTGAACCAATTAAAAGGGTTAAACTTTGTGGAATTGTACTTGAATCCTACGAAACATCGGAAATTCCTTCATAAGTATACGGTAAGTACAAAAGTGGACATTTTCCCTGAATAAAATAAGTTATATTCCACAAAAATGTTTTCTTCAAAGAAGTTTTGTTTCGTTTGCTTTGTGTAAGAATATCCACATCAATGGGTTATATAATGCCAAAAAGATTTTATTGCTTACAATGTTTTTATTCAAAAATGTATTGCTGGTAATATTTAACCCCCAGAAATGAACTGCTGGTAATATTTTTTCTTCCAAGATGTTTGGTATTTATATATATATATATATATATATATATATATATATATATATATATATATATATATATTGGATAGATGAGATTTGTTTGTGACCTGGGTCAGACAAACTCAGGGTCACAAACTCACATCTATCCAACCATATATGTTAGCACTATCTCTGATATTGAGCGCTTTCTAATAAGTACCGCTCATATAATATATAAATAATTATACATATCTATATTTATTTATATTTATATACACTTTTCACATATATATATATATATATATATATATATATATATATATATATATATATATATATAAATGTATTGCTTGTAATATTTTTCAAAAAGTTATTAGTGGTAATATTTTTTTCCAAAAATCCATTACTGGAAATAATTCTTTCCTAAAAAATTCATTGCTGGTAATAATTTTTACAAAAAAAAAATGTATTGCTGGTATTAAAAACTATTTTGACACATTCATAGCATTTTGACTCCAGTTTGAAGTTAACTATTTGCCCATAGCTGGGACCCTAACAGGTGCTACTACTCTGGGTCATGTGGCCCAGGGAACCCTAACAAATAAAATGTGATTCCACGCCCCTCAAAACCTCCAGATCAGAGGCCTTGCTGTCGGGTGTAGTTTATCATCTTACCCAGGATGCGGGAGTAGGTTATCGTCATACCCAGGACGAACTTCAAGAAGATTTTCAAAATTCAAGAAATGTTTTGTCAATACTGTCAAATTTAGCCAGGTATTAAAGAAAATGTCGTTAGCAACTAGAATAGCGTTTCTAAATTCTTCTAGTTGCTGACGACATTTTGTTTGTTGTTTATAGATACTTTGCTTAAATAAATTCATTTCTTTTTTTACCCTGAAAAAGTTCACATTGGACGAAACGCGTCGGTTAAGCCAACAGTTTTCCTATTGCTTTTTTTTTCCTTTATACAATAACATTTATTTAGACTCGAGATTTATTGCTCTAAAATACAGAAGCTCTGGCATACATTTATTTTCTAAGCGTAGCTTAGATGTGGCACAAAGCCGAAAGTATGGGGCCACTAATAAGGAACGAACTCACTATTCAGTCGTAACAAACAAGACGAAGTGTTCAATATAGTGATTTTCTAAGCGTAGCTTACCTGTGGCACAAGGCCGGAAGTATGGAGCGCCCAGTAATGATCGAACTCACTACTCAGTTATAAATGAACTAGCAAGACAAGCTTCCTAACCTTTTCACCACGCCGAGGTGCCCAGACATTTATGTAGACTCATAGAATTTCTTTAAACAAAACCATTTTCTGTTGTTTTTCTATCAATTCTTTGTGAATTATCATTCCAGTCACTTCTGTTTTATTTCATTTGACCACATCGGACCAACTAGGTGAAGTTTCGACCAAGAACTTCGAAATCACTTATCCTCCTGTAGGGTTTAACCTTTCTTCTCTTCCCTAATTAGCGTCCACCCTACTTGTTTGTCAATGTACCTCTTAACGACCAGTGCGTTACATCCGCTCTACACAGGACAGATTTGGAGTAAACGTCGTGAAGAGAAAATACTTCCCACAGACAAGAGAGAAACACGACTATATGACGAGCTGCATTTCTTAGTAGAGATAAACTCTTGTAATATTCGGTAGCTTTCTTTTTCAGAGTCGGGGCGAATGATTGTAGCACGTTTCTACACGTGTGTCTAGTTTCTACAAATTAAATCGTTCGTTCATGTTACTTCACCTTCTTTAACTGTCGTTCTTTTTCTTTCTTTTTTTTTTTTTTTTTTTTTTTTTTCAAAGAAAAAGCTATTTTGCCGGACCCGGTAAAATATACAGACATGCTTTTATCCTATACGTCTCGGTAAAATAGACACCCAGGATGGTAAATATTTTTATTATTATGAAGGCAGGTAATGTTAGAATCAACACATAGATTTAACACAGATGTTTATTTATTTTCATCATCAATTGTTGAGACAATTTAAAATCTTTCTCACCATCAACCGTTAAAACACAAGTTAGAATAATTTATTCATCATCAATTATTCAAAGAAATATAGAAGTCTCTGAATATTTTCAGCACTTCAGTCATAACAGACTCTGGAAAGCCCAAAGTTGTCCTTTGGCATGGTTCTATTGCCAATACACTACAAGTGCACCGACTGAAGACAACAGTCAGTGAGCACAGAATCCGTGTTGTTTAATTCCTGTCGCTACAGTTCACACAATTGCTTCACTATCGATTTCAAATATATATATATACTAGCAGCATGGCCCGGCGTTGCCCGTGCTTGATTCAAAAATCGTACGACTCATACAGCAATCGCTATCACTTGACTTAAATATTTTGCCCTTTCTTGCCTTTAAAGGAGTGCCCTTTGACGTGCTGATGTTGCTACATGCCTTACTTCTTTCTTGCCTAGCTCACACTGCGAATTTTTTCTAAGCTCTAAACTAAACATTAAATCTGTTACGAAAAAAGAACTAAACAAAATGAACACGAAACGATCAGCTTTAAAAAAGGACTCGTAACTGGAAAAACCGAATGAAAAAAGAATGTTAACAACAATTACTTTTTCACATCCAACCCAGTTCTGCGGAATCAGAATCAACGTTGAGTTTAAGCAAGCGAATGAGCCAATTGGAGTAAAGTGCCAAGCAGATTTAAATTTTTCCCACTTGTGACGAATGCAGCTATCGATTTTTTTTTTTTTTTTTGCATCCTGGCATGCTAGTTAACATTCCTGTCAGTCAGCTGTTGGCTCTCACGCTGGTTAATAGAATCTACCTGCCTATTTGTGGCAGCCAGCTATAGGCTCTCACTCTGGCCAGTAGAAAATGGCTGCAAACTACATGAAAACTGTCGCAGAAGCATGAAAAATCGATTATTTCCACTATCGATGGGAGTTGGGAAATGCAAAATCAGTCTTGGCCTTTCCGCTCACTTGGAGCACGTGCATGTAAATTTTGCTGCAAATCCGTCGGAAATTGCGGCCGTGCATTCGTTGCGCGCGCGCACACACACACACACACACACACACACACACACACACACACACACACACACACACACACACACACACCCTGCCTTTTATGGATAGAGATACTTAGTTCTAAAACACTCTGATTACCGCCAAAATAGCATTGGAGTTTATTTTACCGCGATCGGCAACATAGGCTATTCGATCTTTTTTCAATGATTGAATAAATATTTGTATCCACTACAGATATTTTTAAGGTCGCCCATTTATATTTTGTAAACCCAACACTCTCTTTTCGAGTATCTTTCAACACAGCGTTTTGTTGAATTGTGTACCATCTGCGTCTTCTCTTGCATCATCGGTAACTTTTCAGTCCCCGGCGCTGACTGAATGATCGATGACGATATAGACTTCTTTGTCTCGCTTTATTTCGGCAGCCATCCACAATGGAGGTTGTGTAAACTAAACGGAAGTTAACTGTTTCAAATCAAATGACAAAAATAATCACACCATGCAAAGAATCCGCACAGGCTTCCGGTTTCCGGCCTATTTTCAATTTAATAAAAATAAACCTAGCTGCCGCCATTAGATAAATAAGGCCATAGAAACAAGAAATCTATTCAACTCAACAGAAAGACTGACAGCAGTGAAGCGACACGAGTCAACCTCGTCATACTGTCATTCTCACCAAAGCGGCTGCCCTTAGATCTTTTTTTTCCTGACTTGATGTTCTCTTTTCCTCACAGAAGGACTGTTTATGTTCATTTCCTTTTCAGTCAGAAAGAAGAACTTTCTAAATACAAAGTTTTACTTCGTTACAGTTAAGAATTTATGCATTTTATGTTAAGTAAATATCGTCATTTTATTTGAACACACAGCAAATCTTTCTCTCATTTTTTATTCAACGAACGATGGCTCATGGAATCTTCTTAGAAGAAGCGAAAGTTTGAGGATGCACATCATTAGGCAAGCCACGGAATTACAAATGCCAAGTCGGGGTTATTTTTTCAGTGCACCAATGATACGGCAGAGCGGAGCGTTGTCATTAACCTTCTTTTATTGTCCCCGTAACGTCTTCGGAGGATTTCAGTTTTATATTACAATTTAAATGAAGACGATCTATCCCTTTTACGGCCAAGGTGTTCGAAAAAAAAACCCTCCCTTTCAAAAGGTTGTCAAATTCCTGACAATTATGTCAGGATTTACCATTCTGTGCAGTCCTAGGAATTCTGTAAATGTTACCGAAGAAAACATTGATGGAACAATATAATGGTACTGACCGGAATCTGTATACCGGTAGCGATCGATAAATTGTCGTCTAAGTTACGCAAAAATGAAAATAACACTGATATGTCATTTTAAAAGATATATTTACCAAAATTACACATAAAAAGTAAAGATTAAATTTATTCAATAGAATCAGCATTACTTTCAATTATGTCCTCCAGACGACTTCAGAATTTCCGGCAACTCTTCTGGATGGTCTCCTTGTTTAAGTTGGTGTATGCTACCACAATCCTTGCCTTTAGTTCATTTTTGGTGTTACAAGGAATTTTGTTGGTCTCTCGCTCAAGTGCGCCCAACACATAATAATCAAGGAGCGGAAGGTTGGGGGTTATATGGACAGATTTAAAGAATAATGTCGTCACAGAAATTGTCTGTCAGCCATGATTGGGTTCTCCTTGTGTGGGATGGTGCGGAGTCGTGTAGCTAGGCATAGGTTCTTCCGGCAGTTACTCCCTTAACCCAGAGCAGCACTAGATCCTCAAGGCACTTAATGTAGGCCTCCGTGTTGAGTTTTAGGTCCTGTGGGAAGATAAATGGAGGCATAACGTCGCCATCACTAGTAATCACTCCAAACACCATGATGTTGGCAGGATATAGCTCTAAACGGGTTCGTGATCACCCTTAGACTCATCTAACTCTTTCTTAACACCTTCCATTGTCCCCAGATTGACACTCAAACACTCCTATATATGCATACAATGCTGCATGCCGTTTTCAAATTTCTGGCGGATTGAATTGCGTCATGGGTCTCTTTTTTCACACTGACGATACCCAACTGACCCTACTATAACGTGTAGTCGACAAAAATCGAAAACAAACAAGGCGCATGCGCGAAATTGAAAATATAAAATGGCGACAAGTTACACGTTGCACTTCTGTAAGAAGACGAACATGGAATATATATATATATATATATATATATATATATATATATATATATATATATATATATATATATATGGACCCAATGGTGATATCTTTCCTATGTCGAGCAGAAACAGACTACAAAATTCTTAAATGTCCGTTTCTCATAAGTTTACGGGGAAGCCATTTCGGGAGATCTTGAATTTTTCACTCAGGTCGAAAACAAACTAATTGACTTGATTGCACAAGTAATATTGAGGTGAGTGAACTTTATAGACATTTCTACGATTTCGGTAATACAAAACAAAAGATGCCATTCAGAAATTCCGTGTCAGCTAATGCACACGTCTCACTATATTCACTAAGATTACGACTTTCTCGATGCCAACTAATACAAATGTCGATAAATAAAAGAAACAGTAGTTATACTTTACCGATAAAAAATATCCATTAACGTCAGAAAAATAACGACGGATTTGTTTGCAGCAGATATTCAACTTTTTGGTAGAGTAAAGAAAAGAATACTGAACTGTTACGTGACCTATGTCGTTCTTTACGGTAGCAAATGTTGGACGATTTTCTCGAAGATGAAGAAGAGACTCGAGACGACAGAGATGTGGTTCTACAGAAGAATGCTAAGGATATCATGGGCCGATCGTATGAGCAACGATGAGATCTGAAAGGTTGCAAACAAGAAGGAGGCTTATAATTACAGGAACAAGCAGCTGAAGTTTCTAGGATACATAGTGAGGAAGGAGAGCTTGGAGAATCTGATACTCAGGGGTCAAATAGAGGAAAAGAGAGGCAAGTGATATCAACGCGGGATATACCTGACGGAGTTAAACAAGTGGATGATAGAACGTGATCTGGGGAGGAAGCAGAGGGAAGGAATTTCTTGAGAGCTGCAAGAAAAAAAAGAATGGGTAGCGGCTTGGACAGAGGAATCGGAGAGCCGAGATCGAATTCCAGTCGAATCCATTTCATTCTCTTAGGTGTTAATACCCTTACGAAAGGTATGAACCCTCTTCTTCTCCCCCCCACCCAGCTAGGAGTAAATAGAAGGACAGACCGTGTTCTATAGCCATGGATGGCAACTGGTCTGCTGCAGAAAGAAATAGCAAACTACTGCGGGAAAAAAAAATCTGCCTTGTCAGTCATGTATCGAAAGATACCTGATCGTTTAAGCGTGTATCATTCATGGCACATAAGTGACTGACTGATGAAAAATATAGTGTGATGGTTTACAAGCTAAACTTGCAGACCCAATACAGTAACATCTGTGTTTATTTCTAAGATGTGATATCATAACTATTTACAGCATTTAATTTCTTCGGACTGTTGTCCTCTTTTTATTGTCATATTCACGACGTTACGGCCGTTGTACACTCCGGTCTTCCTCAGGTGATATGCATTGGAATTTCGAACTGAACCCTTTATTTCCTCTGGGATAGATTGTTCGTGAATGGTAAATAACTGACTAATCGTTTTCTTTAATTTCTTTTGAATACTCAGTCCACCCGTGTCCCAACTAGACACCTAAAATCAGAAATTCCATCTTAATAGTATCCACTGTATATGTGATGTTAAAAAAATAATATAGATACTTAACAAATAATTTTCGAAATAATTGTTTAAAAATCTATTTGTCTATATTTCTGAAATAAGGTCGGAGAGTCGAGTTCGAATTCCAGTCGAATCCATTGCATTTACTTAGGTGCCAATACCCTTGGAAAAGTTATGAATCATCTTCTTCTCTCCCCCCCCAGCTATGGGTAAATCGCAGAACAGTCAAGGTTCTACAGTCTTGGATGGCAACTGGTCTAACGCAAAAAGAAATCGCAACCTACTGCTGGAAAAAAAAAATCTGCCTCGTCAGTCATGTATCGAAAGATACATGATCGTCTCAATGTGTATCATGCATGGCACATAACTGACTGACTGACCTTATTGCGTGGAGCTCTGCTTCATGCTTTGCTTCTTTTTTTTTTTTTGACTTACGGGTACATATCATTGAATCACTGGTTCTCTTACTATTATCAAAGGTCAGTATCTAGATGGGTGACCGCTTGGAAATAACAGGTGTTGAAAGCTTGAATGTGCAGATGGTGTCATGGATAAACGCTCAGAATTGGAAATTGGTGATCCGAGTTCCAATTCTTGCCAGGTTCGTTATATTCACCTGTGCGCAAATGCCGTTGGGAAAGGTTTGAATGTATTTCTTCTACTCCAGCTATGTCTTAATTAGTAGAAATTGTATCAGTAAATTTTCATTATCTCCAAAAGATTCTTACAAGCTAAAAATATTGTCTCAATTTAAATAACCTGGAATGGTTTGATAAGCCGTAAAAAACAAATCATTAAATCAGTAACAGTAACACCTAGTGTGGTAGGGCTGTGACACGCGTCTTCATACGAGAGACTAATAGCGCTAAGTATTAGAGATGAGGAGTTAAATATTCAAAGTCAATTATGCTGTGTTTGAACACACGAACAGGTCGCCTGAATCTCCTTAAATCTTCTCTGCCAGTAAATAACAATATATTAATAATAATTCTACGTCAGCAATACCCGGTGCAGATATTACTCGACAAAAACCCGAGTGGATATGCAATGTGATAGGTCTGGATCTGGCATCTCGTCTACGGTCACTTTCTCACAGACGAGCTGTGGCTTACCTCTGTCTTTTCTACAAATATTTTCATGGCAACTGCTCTGACTAGCTACTTTCACTGGGATCCAAACTGCATGAATTTAAACATGCTATTAGTTTGGAATCTCGGTCCCACCATTTCAGTGTCGAAACTGTTAAAGGTAGCCGTCTATTCTACTCCAACAGCTTCTTATCTCGCACTTCCCGACAGTGGAACTCCCTTCCTCTTATTTGCTTCCCTGATAGCTATAATCTTTAAATATTCATATGTAATGTCGATCGACATCTTCTGATGCCTTGGTCTTGTACCCCATCCTTCTATTTATCTTTTCCTCAAATACCCCTCTTTACTCTTTACTCTTACTTTCTGCAACCCCTTTCGTGCTAATAGCTCTCCCGCCTTGCTTGGGGTGATGTGCTTAAAAAGATTTTAACCCCACAATTACTATGTCACCAAATTGACGCTATTGTCCATTAGGCTCTTTCCTCGTGGGGCAATCCTGAGTCTAGAACGTGGAGCCTTAAACCTAATACTCTGGTTGCTACTGCTGTTTCATGATTGACATTATTAACCGAGAATTCTACTTCACTACATTTACTTGTTGCTGCTGTTGAGCCTTGCTGTCAGAACACTTTCTGTTTGTATTAACGTCTGCCATATGGTATTTATTTCAATGCTAGGCCTACTAAAACAGGTCATAATTAACCTGAAATTTAAAAAAAAAAATTTAAATTGATTCCCCACTGCTGCACCCTAGTATTGAACTCACAACTTTTTCGGTCTAGTCACTGGATCTAACCAACGTCTTTAACCAATGAGCCATGTATCCTCAAGAGCTGTGAGTTCAATACCAGTCTACAGCAGTGGTGAACAAAAAAAAAATTGAGAGTTGAGTTAAAGGGAAATAACTGAGACATCCGGATGAGGGATGGCACGTGGAACTAGAGCGATCTACCCCGGTGTATGAAATAAAGGATTCAGTTCGAAATTCCAATCACCTGAAGAAAACCGGAGTGTACAACGGCTGAAACGTTGTAAATATAGCAATGAAGATGAGCATAACAGTCTGAATAATGTATCAGGTTGGTGCAAAAATAATGACGTAATAATGTCGTTTTTTGACGTATTTTTAACGTCAAAAAACGACATTATTACGTCATTATTTTTGCACCAACCTAATATATAAGGTAAATAATCAAAATACCTAATCTCAGATATATAGACAGATATTGAAATTGATATAGATGACGTGTATACATTACTCACAGGAGTTTTTTGTTTTTTTTTAAAACACTATCAGATGGTATTTATATCATTTACACGCTATTGTCCTCATCTTTGTTGTTATAACATCAATTATAACATAACATCAAAACTTGTGTTTTCCAGGTTACATCATTTACACGTTAACCCGGGTATCTGTCAGGGAATTTCGAAAATGTCGTGTCGGTTCAGGATACAGGCAATCAGGGTACTACACAATTTCCTGTCCTTTGTAACTCTTTATACATTTTCTCTTTTTGTTATCCATACTAAACCTTGTTCCTCCATCCATTTACCTAAGCACGCTAGGCAGGACAGGCTTGGTTTTTTTCTGTCCCTTTCGCATTTAATCTGTCCTGTGTGTATCAAATTCTCCAAGTTCATCATTATGTGCCCTAGAAATTTCAGTTGTCTCTTTCTGATGATAAGTAGAATTTTACTTTTTCTTTTCATATTACCTAAAGCTTCGTTGTTGCTTACATGTTCGGCCTATGGCATGCTCAACATCAATCTGTAGAACCACATTTCCGTCTCTTTGTCATATAGGAAGAAAAGGAGTAACTACCGACACCGAGATTCGAGCGTGACACTCTGGACTTATGAATATATGTTTTCCGCCAGGTGTATAAACAGCGGTGTCAGCCTACTGACTTTAGTGATTACTGAGTGGAAATATCCAGTCGAATTAGTGTGAATTATTGTGCGTCGATGATTTGAGTTTTGATTTAGGATGTACTATCAACATCGTCGTTCGAGCGTGTCACTCAAGACTTATGAGTATACTTTTTTTGACAGTTGTATAAATAGCGGTGTCAGGCTACTGACTGCGAGGGATTACTAAGTGATTATTGAATGACTATGAGTAACTATCCAGTCGAATTAGTGTGAATTATTTTGCGTCGATGATTTTAATGTTGATTTAGGATTTACCGGACGTTAAGTCGAGATTCGCTACTAACATAGTATTCACTGAAATGGTTAAGTATTTTTGGTTAACTTTTATTTCTTTGTTCTTGGGTATTATTTGCGGCTGTAATTAAATATTGTTTTATCTTAATATCGAAGTCTTAAGGTATGCTTAATTATTAACGGCCATCGTGCGGCACAAAGCAAAGCTCTTCAAGACTATTTTTTCATCTCTTGAGGAGAATATCCAGCATTTACTGCCATGTCGGGGGACTGATATTACGAAATAGTTCAGTACTGCTTCCTTTGCTTCGAACGTTTAAATGTTTCTGTTTCTTAAATCTCTTCATAATACCTTTTGGAATGAATGTTTGGTTATCCAAATGTGACTTCGGATTTCAGTGTGGCACAGTCATGTTCTTAAATAGCCGAATCAGATCGAGAATTTCATATTGGATGCCATGCACTGCTCCAAACCTTTTCAGCAAAACTATGCGGTACACAACCGATATTTAAAAAAAACAATTAATGAAAAATAAAGTCTATGCGTCTAGGTGAAGGCCACTCTTCTTCGAACACTGTGGACTGGCGCTACAGAATCGCAAAGAACAGTAGCGCATAACTGAAAACTCATGTCTTGAGGACTTTCAAAGACAGCAAGAGCTAAAAGAGATGTCATGTGCAAATGGAAGAGATAATAAACATCTTAGTATGTCACATTGCTTCAAATAAAAGGTCTAGAAGGAAACCCCTTTCGATACTGGAAGGAACAATAACATCTACTGGACACCTAATTTCCTGTAAACAATATTTTAAGCGAAAGATTTTATAAATTTCAACCGACAGTCATACAAGCTGCTCCGTCAATGAACGCCGAATCTGTCCTTGTAAGAACTAACGAATATTGCAGTTACCATTCCAATAGCTTAGGATATGCGGCGATATTTGGACGCTACTGAGATCTTATCTGACTCCTATTTTTATTTTATACATGTAAGATTGTTATTATCTGGTGCAGCGCACAAAGACATGTGGCTGCTTTAATTAATCAACTTCTGACAATCACTTTCTGATTTAAACATATTAAGAATCAATTTACATTATAGCTATATTGAAACATTTCTAGAGGGCAATATGTCTTTTCCAGCTACTTGTATTCCTGTCAGCTTATATCATCGAAAGCATTTCAATACAGGGACAAATTTCATTTTTTTTTGTCACCTTAAAGCCTGACCTTATTAAAAGCCTCAGTAAGGTTTTCTTAGTAGCCTTCACTCTCATTCAACCTCTGGCGTCTTAGAGGCTTTATAGTCTTGATTAGGATGAAATAATAGAAAGTCCCCATGTCTATAATAAAAAAAATATTTATAGTGCATTTCCAATATATGAAAATCTATAAGATATGTAGTCTAGGGAAAGTAGAATATAGTAGAATATAGTATAGAGAAATTATATAGTATAGGCACATAGTATAGGGAAATTATATAGCATAGTCACATAGTATAAGGGAAGGAGGGATATAGTAGAATATAGTATAGGGAAAGTATATAGTATAGGAATATAGTATAGAGAAAGGAGGCATATATTATAATATAGTGTAGAGAAAGTATATTGTATAGGAACATAGTATATGGAAAGTAGGCATATAGTAGAATATAGTATAGGGAAATTATACAGTATAAGCACATAGTATAGAGAAAGGAGGTATATAGTAGAATATAGTATAGGGAACATATATAATATAGGCACATAGTATATGGAAAGGAGGCATATAGTAGAATATAGTATAGGGAAAATATATAGTATAGGCACATAGTATAGGGAAAGAAGGTATATAGTAGAATATAGTATACGAAAAATATATAGTATAGGCACATAGTATAGGGAAAGGAGGCATATAGTAGAATATAGTATAGGGAAAGTATATAGTATGGGCACATAGTATAGGGAAAGGACGGATATAGTAGATTATAATAAAGGGAAAGTATATAGTATGGGCACATAGTATAGGGAAAGGAGGCCTATAGTAGAATACAGTATAGGGAAAGTATATAGTATAGGAACATAGTATAGGGAAAGGAGGCATGTATTTTCCACAGCAGTAATTTCTCAACAAGATCACCTTTCCTCTCAACGAATTTACCCTAAATGTTTTCCATAGCTCGCATATATTTCACATTTTAAACGGCAAATTTCAATAAATCAAAAAAAACCCTGATGCAAACTATGAATTGGATATGCCAATATCAAGAGAGTAGATAAGTTTAAATATCGGGAAAGTGTTTTAACAGAGGTCGGAAAGGCAAACCTGAAATCCGAGCGCACATTTGAAAAGCGAAAGAGACATTTCAAATGCTAAGCCAAATGCTGAGAAACAGAAAAAAAATATAGTATGAATCAAAGAAAAGAGTACTCGATTGCTACATGATAGCAAAGAGGAAGTCTTTAAGAAAATGTCACCAGAAAGAACAATCATACTCAGAATTAGAAAAAGGCAATTTATTGGATATAAAATGAGAATGGCTCGGAAATCTTAATCATCACGGTGCGTACTAAAGGTAGCAAATCACCTCCCTAACGAGCTCGCGTAAATGGTGCGTGTAACTTTGGTCAAGCGCTTTAAGAAAGGGAGTTAAACTGCTGAGAGCCACAATGGATAAGAACTTTGGGAGATTTATAATCGACAATGCCCCGCGTTCCATAGAATATAGAGTAATCTTTGTATTAATTTTTTATCTCTGAACTTAGTTAAAAATTAGGTGCAATCACTTGTTGGCAGCGAGATATCTGGCTGATCTGGGTTTAGTTGATGTGCGGGAGAATTCGTCGAGTTATCAGTATAAACTATCATGAACTAAATAGAAATTTAGTTGACAAATATATTTTAGGAATATCCTTGTTCATAGAATTCAGAAAAAAAAATATATATTTACAGATTCTTAATAAAATCCAAAGAAAAATCCACAATGTTATTGGTCCTCACCTGGCATCTCCGTTTCAGTCAATTTTCCCAACGCCTTAATGTACTTTGCCGTGTCTGTTCTATAAATACTTTCATGGCAATTGTTCTAATGAACACTCCTCTATGGCATTTTGTAGCTGTAGTAAGAATGTTTTATTTTTTACATTATTCGGGCTGTTATCCTCATTTTCATTGTTATATTGACAACGTTTCGCTTCCGGTGATTAGAATTTCGAACCGGGGTAGATTGTTCTAGTTCCAGGTGCCAAGCCTGTTCTGGATGTCTCAGTTATTTCCCTGCTGTGGACTGGTATTGAACTCACAACTCTTTTGGTCTAGTCACTGGATCTAATCGGCGTCTTTATTCACTGGGTCATGTGACATTGAGACTTATAAAATTAATGTCTCAGCAACCATTTTTTGAATATGGCAATGCAGATAAGGGTAACAGTCCGAATAATATAAATAATGCAAGTAATCATAATACCTCATCTCGGAGATATATTTCAGTTCAGCTATGTGCCATGCGTGATACACGGTTTGGCGATCATGTACCTTTCGATATATGACTGACGCAGTAGGTCGCCATTTCTTTCTGCGGTAGACCAAGCCTATAGAACCAAGTCTGGGTGCAAGTGACGAACAAGGCTATAGAACAGCCGATCTGAGTGTATGCATGTAAATGACTGTAATTGATCTGACTGGAATTCGAACTCGGCTCTTCGATTCCTCAATTCGTACCGCTATCCATTACTCCACCGTACCTTCTTGAGAGATATAAACAGATATTGAAAATTGTGTTGTTTTGCTGTAAGGAATACTGAGGTATGTTTGGATTTGAGATTGTGGCTAGCTAATTTTAATTATAAGACGGATGAAGACCCGCCCTCCTCTTCCCCCTTTTAGTCTTGTGCCATATTGTTTGTATTCAACAAAAATAAACATTACTTTCCTCTATGGTACCTAGACTTTATGAATTTAAGCGCAGTACTAGATTAGTTGCAAGGCCTTATCAATTTACAGTTGAAATGGCTCGATGTAACTGTAAGTTCTGTGCTAACAGTCTCTTCTCTTGTTCTCCTTGTTTGTGGAACTATCTTCCGGCGTCTTCCTTTCCTGGCAACTTTGGTCTTCAAATAATGTAATTGCAATGTTAATCATTATCTTCTGTTTTTTTTTAAATACATATTCGTTTATTGTCTCCTAATAGTATATTATTTATCATATCCTCTAACACACATAAACTTCTTGCGTCTTCCTTGCTTTGTTGTATTGCTTAGGGTGAAATGATTTAAACAAATCATCACTAAAAAAATCGTATGCTAATGTTGCTAAGATCTACGATTAGAAGGCTTTATTATGGATATCAATTTATTATTTATTTATTTATTATTACTTTAATAGTGTATATATTTATCAATTTATTTTTATTGTTATTATTATTATTATTATTAGTATTAGTAGTAGTAGTAGTAGTAGTAGTAGTAGTAGTTGTATTCCTATTTCACGAGATTTTTAGTTTGAAAAGTTACTGATTTCTACACGCCCACTACTTTAACTGCCCAAACAGTTTTACTTCTTGATACTGCTAATTCAGTATGTTACCGTTATAAATATCAATATGACACTGGATATATATTAGATATAAATAATCAGAGGCAGAAAGAGAGATTAAATTTGTACCAACCAAAATCCGTGAATGTAATAATCTGCCACATTTCTGACCCATCATTCCTCGAAGGAAATGGCTGTTTTGGTACGAGAGAAGATACACAATGACTCGTATATGTTGGGCTAAACGGCCAACAACCCTTCACCTCCCATATGCAAAGTTGGGTACCTCTAGTGACATATTTACTATCCTTTCAATGTCACAGGTTTTCAAGAGCGCAAAAAATATGGTGTTTACTGGATAACATGCACATAATTTGTTTGTAGCAGTTATTTCTTGTGCAGTACAGTTCATGCTGTGTACTGGTGCACGGTTTGCCACCTGCCAGGTGCTCAAGTGATCGCAGGTTTAAATCAGAATTATCCTTTTCCTATGGCGAATATTCTAACAAGCACTAAAGGATTTCTATCACAAAGTTGTTTAATCGCTCGCCCTGTCAACAACCCAGGTATTTCTGTGTCTCAGCAACACATACACATTTGTGCAAATTAATTAAAGCAACCACTTTAGTTTCCTTTCTTTCGCCCTACGGTGACCCACTGGAGTGTCAGGGTGACATCGATTTCTATTTTTTCCTCAAGTTTAGGTCATTTGCAGAGGTGTGCAAATCTATTTTTGAAGTGTATAACATTTTTTTGACCTTGAAAAATATTTCGTCATCCGTGATTGCATCAGATGTTTTCCCTCCCAGACACTATTGTCTCGACTTTCGATTAGTTGTCCTACGACCATTGTCTGCGACGGACGTTACTCCAAGGATACGTACGAAAATTTTTAATCTATACGAACACAATGGCAAACCTGAGCACAGAGCAAATAAATAATAATCCTTTATAACTGATATTGAAAGTAATCCACTATACTAAAAGATGAACAAAACAAATAAAGGTTACAAGTCGAAACAAGTTTCCTATAAATTCGAATAATAAGAAATGCTATGCTTAAATATAAATAGGGTAGAACTATTCATAACAATGTATAAATATACAATGCATTAAATGTTCCTAATAATATAATAATTCTCAGTGATAACATTTATTTTTAAAAAGGAAACGTGATAATTATTTAGTGATCAATTTATTCTTATATTTTACTGCAATAATTCAAACGTTTATCCCAGAAAAATATTTAAATTGTGCTCTTATTATTATTATTGTTTGTGTGTTATGTTTCCTGCTTTGTATCCTATAGAGTCGGACCCAATCTATCGTCCTTAGCCCCTATAGGAAAATGCCATTTAATTTATAGCACTTTTCATAGTGTATGGAATGTTCCTAGTAGGTCGATATTCTGGGCAACTTGTATGTTGATGTTACCCGGGACATTGTTACTAGAACTGTCCATTCCTTTTCTCAAGAGGCCCAGTGCTCTGATTACTATTGGTACAGTCTCAGTCTTCATTCCCCACATCATATTAATCTCGATCTCCAGGTCCTTGTATTTGGACAATTTCTCGATAATTTCCATGGAGGTATTTCTCTCAGATTGTACTGCAATGTCAATAAGCATACACTTCCTGAATTTCTTGTCTTTTATGATAATATCAGGTCTGTTGCATTTTATTTCCTTGCCAGTCGGAATTGGCATGTCCCAGAGGAGAGTTACATCGTTGTTTTGGGTAAATGTGTCAGGGGGTGGTCATATCATCTCTCAGTGGTTTCGATTTTGTGCTTCTTGCATATCGTCCAGTGCACATATGTTGCTACATTGTTATGTCTCTGGGTGTAATCATTTTTTTGCCAGTTCCAGATATCCTGAGATAATATGGTGTACAGTTTCATCATATTTTGCGCAGATCCTGCTTTTCGGTTTAGTTACATCCTTGATTATGTGACAATGGTAGGATCTGGTTGCGAGGCTTTGGTCCTAAGCTACAATAATTAGGTTTTCTGTCTCAGCTTTTAGCCCGGTGCACCTCAGCCACTGATGTGTTTTTTGTTGGTCTGTATCTGCTTCTTTCGTTCTTTTTATGTATTTGCCATGCAACGCCTTGTCCTTCCAGTTTTATTGTAATTTCATTTAGCCAAGTTCTTTTCCGTTCGGATTTTACGCGTTTGACATAATCCAATCTTTTAACGTCATTCAACTTCTATTTAATAATGCTTAAGCTGTATGTTACTATGGGTAGAGCTAACATTCATTGTATTGGTCCCATTTAGTTCGCTTTCTAGTATTAAACACACAATTATTATTATTATTATTATTTTTATTTTCTTTGATTTCTGGCGTTTACACATTTCTTTCCGGGTCCAGCCAAGGGACCTAAGGTTAGAAATGGCATCATGAAACTTTCGACTGACAAAAAAAAAATTACATAGTGTTATGGTACAGGTTAGGACCAAGGAAGAACAACACGAACACAAGAGTAGAAATAACGATGGTATATTACATGAAATAATAATACAAGATAATGGAAGGTGTTAGTATGACTGTCAGTCTGGTTTGGAGTGAACTACTATCGGCTCGATTCGATTCGTCCCTCTCTCTTGAGAGGCGTAGTATACATAGTGTTAGGAAGAGTTCGTTCTGTAGTTATAGGTAAGGGCCCATGACACATAGATAAAGTCCTTCGTAAAGTGTGGGCTGTACTTGTCAGAACAATTTTTTTTATCTCCTTGGGGCATGGACTTCCAGGAATTCCCTTCATTTAGTCAACTGGAATCTTTTCCAACCAGTCCTAGGGCTCCAAATACAACATGGATTGTTGATATTCCCATGTGCCACATTTTTGAGATTTCTACTTCAAGGTCCTTGTATTATGACAGCTTTTTGAATATCTTCAAAGGTACATTGCAGTCAACAGGGACTGCCATATCAATAAGGAGGCACTTTTTTTGTTTGTCGTCTTTATTATTATTATTATTATTATTATTATTATTATTTCATTTTATTTCTGTTCTATACACATTTGGTTCCGGTTCACAACCAGAGACCTAACATCAAAATAACACCATCACTTTTGCCAGTAAACATTTTTCTACAAAAATAAAAATAATACTCTTTTTACAAATTTTATTATAAAGTCCTTCGTAATGTGTGAGCTCTACCAGTGTGTACATTTTTTTTTTGTATTTCTTTAAGGCATGGACTACCAGGAATCCCCTCAATGTATCTCACGCAACTTTTTTTTCCAAACAAACCCTGATTCGAATCAACAGCTGGGATTGTTGATGTCTTCCCATGCCACAATTTTTGATTTCCACTCCAAGATCCTCGTAGTTTGTTATTTTTTTTAAGATATTCAATGATAAATAATAAGCCACATGAATTGTTATATCAATAAGAAAGCACATTCACTTTTGAGGGTTTTTGATCACAGTTATTATTATTATTATCATCATCATCATCATTATTATTATTGTTATTTCTGGCATTTACACATTTCTTTCCGGGTCCCGCCCAGGGACCTAGGGTTAGAAACGGCGTCATGACATTTTCCACTGACAAAAAAAATAAAAAAATAGATAAAGCCCTTCGTAAAGTGTGGGCTGTACTTGTCAGAACATTTTTTTTTGTATCTCCTTGAGGCATTGACTTCCAGGAATCCCTTCAATTAGTCTACTGTAATTTTTTCCAACCAGTCCTATGGCTCCAACTACAACAGGGATTGTTGATGTTCCCATATGCCACATTTTCGAGATTTCTGTTTCAACGTCCTTGTACTTTGACAGCTTTTTTTTATTATGATTATTATTATTATGATTATTATTATTATCGTTATCATTATTATTATCGTTATTATTATCATTATCATTATCGTTATTATTATTATTATTATACTGTACAGGTTTTAAAAACTACAGTTTATTTTAGTCATAGACACCCAAAAGAAGCAAGCGGTGTCCTGTATCCACGTTCAGAAACATATCCCCAATCCACGGATAAGTGTCAAATACTCTTTATCGGAATGGATTTTTCTTGTCCCAGAAATTATCAGTCAAGAGCACTAATCTCAGATCATGTTAGAGTCTCAGTCTCACTTGATTTATAACACGTACTCAGCCATCACGGGACATTCTGCGATTGTAGATTCGCGAATGATCAGATCGCCTTTCATAATTCCTTGTAGAACAACAAACAGTTGACGAGATTTAACTGATTGATGAATTTCTACTCAGTTTTGCTTTCTCAGTTCCTGATTTTTCTCAACACCTTTCCTATTACGTCGTATTCAGCGTTTTTTACTCAATATTCGCTAAGTCTTTTTGCACTTCCACATTATGCAACTAGGTTTCATCGAGCTATTTGTACAGATTGTTATTATAACGTTGTATTAAGTATACTTTTATTATGAAACAGCCTAAAATATTTTTTTCAGTTTTGTCATTTTTAATTTAATGTCAGTAGATTAAGTTAAGAATATCATAGAATTCTATAATTTTGTTTAGCGTCCCAATTTTCTGTAGAATAATCTAGAGGGACAAATAAAATATATACAAGCGAATCATTCCTGAAGTTAATCAGTCAATTCTACCAATACTGCAGTTTGAACAGCCTGTCTTCATGAAATTTGAATGAAAACTAACGTATGAATTTAGTCCTAATTTGAAAAAAAAAATTGGAAAACGTTCCATAGGATTTTGACAAAAATCAGAAAAATAATAATAATAATTATTATTATTAGTAGTAGTAGTAGTAGTAGTATAGTAGTAATAGTAGTAGTACGGTGGAGTAATGGATAGCGACTCGGATTGAGGAATCGGAGAGAAGTGCTCGAATTCCAGTCGAATCCATTACATTCACTTACGTGCTAACACGTAAGGTATGAATCCTCGTCTTCTCTCCCACCCAGCGATAGGTAAATAGTAGGACAGACCGTGTTCTATAGCCTTGCATGGCAACTGGTATACCACAGAAAGAAATGGCAACCTACTGCAGGAAAAAATCTGCCTCGTCAGGTATCGAAAGATACATGATCGCCTAAGCGTGGCACATAACTGACTCTAGGAAATTCCATGTTCATTTTGAAAAATAAGACATAGTTGGCATCTTCTCAAAAACCATGGTATTATTGTTAGTAATGAAAGAACAATCTTTAAAGACAATATCCTTTGACATCATTTGTTCACCTTTTGCGCTTTCATTTACCAAACACTTGTGTTCCTCGTCTCGATAATTTTCGACCATTGCCTGTTCATTATATAGAGAAGGACGCGGATGAGGATCAAGGCATCACAAGACGTCGCTTGACATTATATTTGAATATTTGAAGATCATAGCTAACAGGGAAGCAAGCAGGAGGAAGAGAGTTCCACTATCGGGAAGTGCAAGAAAAGAAGCTGTTGGAGTAGAAGAGGCGGTTACATTTAACTGTTTCGACAGTGAGAGTGTGGGACCGAGATGCCAAAATAGTAGCACGCTTAAATTCATGCAGCTGGGGGTACCAGTGAAAGTAGCTTGTCAGAGCAGTTGCCATGAAAGCATTTGTAGAAAAGACACGGGGAAGCCACATCACGTTTGTGAGAAAGTGAATGCAGACGAGATACCAGATCAGAACCTACTCTAAAATAAACTTTTTTATTCTTCTTTTATTTCAAATCATTCACTGGGCGTTGTGCAAGAAGTGATATTTTCGGCGAGAAAACGAATGCTACATCCATAATACTTAGAAAGTCACCGGGTAAGAAACACGCAAGATTTGGTGAGAATTTTCAACGCAAACCGATAGGATCATCGAGCATGACAAACCGGATTTAGGAGTGGAAGATAAAGTAGAAAACGAAGTGGGGGTGATAATTACTGATCCATTGTGTTCCTTTGACACATGGATATAGAAAATGGAGGAATAGAATGTAATCAATTATGATCCATTGACGTTTAAACGCGCAAGGGTTTGCAAGTTGAACAAGGTCACAATCATACCAGTTTTCGTTGAATCACGTGGTACGCTGACTGACAAAATGGATACAGGGATAAGGAAATTTCTGAGAAAGGCCAAGAATAATCCAGAAAATCTTTTACACGAAATTGCATGATACACAATTGTTGCCTGCTCTTCATACACTAATAACGAGATATTAGGTTGGTGCAGAAATAATGACGTAAGAATGTCGTTTTTTGACGTTAAAAATACGTCAAAAACGACATTATTACGTCATTATTTTTGCACCAACCTAATATTAAGATCTAATCCGAGTCAGTAATGTGCCATGCGGGATACACGCTTAGGCGATCATGCATCTTTTCGTTACATGACTGACGAGGCAGTTTTTTTTCCCGCAGTAGGTTGCCATTTTTTTCTGTCGTAGACCATTTGCCATCCAAGCCTAGAGAATCACGTCTGTCCTGCTATTTACCCATAGCTGGGTTGGGAGAAGAACAGGGATCCTAACTTCCCCAAGTTTATTACCACCAAAGGGAATGTGATGGATTCGACTGGAATTTGAACTCAGCTCTCTGACCTTATTTCAGATATATAGACAAATAAATTTTAAACAATTATTTCGAAAATTATTTTTTAAGTATCTATTATTTTCTTTAATCATATATACAGTGGATACTAATAGTGTCCACTGTACATATATATATATATATATATATATATATATATATATATATATATATATATATATATATATATACAGTGGCTACTAACAACATCCACTGTATATAACTTCAATATCTGACTTTAGGTGTCTAGTTGGGACACGGGAGGACTGAATATTCAACAGAAATCAAAGATAATGATCAGTCAGTTACATGCCGTACGTGATACACGCTTAGGCGATCATGTATCTTTCGATAAATGACTGACGAGGCAGATTTTTTCCCATCAGTAGGTCACCATTTATTTCTACGGTAGATCAGTTGCCATCCTAGGCTATAGGACCCGGTCTGTCCTGCTATTTACCCATAACTGGGGGAGAAGAAGAGGATTCATACCTTTTCCAACTATTAACATCTACGTGAATGTAATGGATCCGACTGGAATTCGAACTCGGCTCCCCGATTCCTCAATCCGAGCCGCTATCTATTTGATTATATAAGTAAATAAATAATAGTAATAATGATAACGAAAAATTGTGTTAATCACAAATGAGGATGATGAGGATTCTGTGATAAATATCCAGAAACAATTGGCCATCTTGTATTAGGTTGCACAGTGTTAGCACCAACTGAATATAAACCTCAGAATGATAGTTAGCGCCAATATTCGTACTTGAAAATATGCCAGTTTTACGGGAAGGAAACAGTAAGAAACAAGTCTGAATATCAATCCGACCTGGTTACAGAGAAAGGACCTTTAAAATTTTTATGGGACTTAACAATATACACAGACAGATAATCCGTGCAGATTGCAATGTATCTTTGAAGATCATCAAAAATCTCTCAAAATACAAGGATCTTGAAGTGGAAATTTCAAAAATGTTGCACATGAGGACATTAATAATTCCACTTGAAATTGGATTTCTCAAGTTGATTGAAAAAGATTCCGATGGACTCATTAAAATGATTCCTGGTAGCCCATGCCTTAAAGAAATACAAAATGATTGTACTGACAAGTACTGATTTCACATTACGAAGAACTCTATTTCTGTTAAGTGTCTGATGTTAGGTTGCCATTTTATTTTACTATTTAAAAACTGTTCAGAGGAAGATATTATGAAGTTACTTCTGACCTTAGGTTTCTGGTTGGGATCCCAAAGGAAATATATATATATATATATATATATATATATATATATAACAGAAATCAAAGGAAATAATAATAATAGCAATATCAAGAAAATTCATAATACTAATAAAGAAAACATCAAAGGTAATGACAAGAAGAACAATAACAAAAATAATGACAACAATAATAAAAATGGCTATAATAATTAGAGCTATAACCTGATTATTATTATTGTGTGTGGTATCATATTGCCAGAGAGTATTTTTAATGTCCTGAATTTGCATCAATCTTCCTACCTGTGAGTATTGATTTTCTAAGCGAGACTTAGATGTGGCACATGGCCGAAAGTATGGGGCACCCGGCGAGGATCGAACTCACTATTCAGTTGTAACAGTTTTAGAAAGACCAGCTTGCTAACCATTACACCACGCCGAGGCCCCCAGATCGTGATTTTCCAAGCGTAGCTCAGATGTGGCACAAGGCCGAAAGTATGGGGTACCCAGTGAGGATCGAAACCACCACTCAGTTGCAATAGTTCTGAGGGAGACAAGCTTGCTCACCATTACACCACCTAGAGGTACCCACCTACCTGTGAGTATTGGGATATGCCGTAGTATAGTCACGCTACCACCAACTGTGACATAATTCGGGTGATTCTTGCACTATGTATCTGGACTTCAATATTTCGAACATTATTATTATTATTATTATTATTATTATTATTATAAACCGAAAATATTTTGATGGCTTTGAAGGGCTGTATTATTCCATCGTCAAAAATGCGATATTTAATTCCAAATACTACGATAATTTAGCCAGGCTGTTAGAAACCGAATTTCACTGAGCAATGCTGCTCATAAAATGATAACCTCTAATTAATTTGCCTGGACACTTGCGGTACGATGAAGCTATATAAACGGGAAATAATGGAATAAAAACGGTTTTGAACAACTACCAGAGTCTATCTCTTGCACCGTTTACATGGAGAAGCAAAGCTGGCTGGGACAGATTGCCTTGTCAACTAATTCATTTAATCTAATTTGTCTGGATTGATATTAAGCTATTAAATTACGCGCTCAAATTTACCTTCGGTATTTAAACAAGTGAAATCAATTAAGAAATATTCACACTCTATTCCGTTCACGTATCGGGTGGAGCGGCTGTATTGTCAATGGCCTGAGCCAAGAAACTAATGTGCTTCTCATTGGACCTTGTCCATTACTTCAGACCTATTAACTCCAGAATTTCAAGTTTATTACTAAAATGGCGAACACATCATCGGTTATCAGTAGTAATTTCCCGCGAATGGAAACGCATGCTCAATGGAGTAATTGAATATAATAATGGCTGTTTATTTAGTTATGTTTGCAAATTGTAATTCGGATCTTTATTTCATAATTTTATAATTTAAATATTACTATTTCTCTCATGAAATCTTTTCGGATAAACTTCGTGGAAAGAAAATAAGGTAGAAAGATTTATATATTTGGGTCAAGCAACACAATCATTGTTGTGGTAGGATCCACCTAATTTGCATAGTGGAGTACCGACCATATAAATATGGTTGGTGCCGGGAAGAGTGGGAGAGGAATCAAGAGATTCAACCAGAGACTCTGCCCGACTGCGACTCAGTCAACACATTCTTTAGGAACGGTCTTACCAGGAATATACAAAAGACTATATGTAAATATTGTGTACATTTTCTTGTTTCAATACATTTTGTTCTAAGTACTTTTTGTGTTGCATTATTATTCCATGCATTAGTCAAGTTTCAACAATGGCGACGAGGATGAGATTGTTGTGGTAGGATCCACCTAATTTGCATAGTGGAGTACCGACCATAAATATATGGTTGCTACCGGGAAGAGTGGGAGAGGAATCAAGAGATTCAACCAGAGACTCTGCCCGACTGCAACTAAGTCAACACATTCTCCAGGAACGGTCTTACCAGGAATATACAAAAGACTATATGTATATATTGTGTACACTTTCTTGTTTCAATACATTTTGTTCTAAGTACTTTTTGTGTTGCATTATTATTCTATGCATTAGTCAAGTTTCAACAATCATCATATGAAATGTAAACGGTAAGATCCGTAGGATCATCGAACGTGTGTAAATGGATGGCAGAAGTTGTTTTATGAGAGAAAATTTACCAAGAGTAGCCAAGGACTGTGGAGACCTGAAGCAACAGAGGTCTGGTTCTCTAGAAGGATGCTGAGAATATAACGAATGTGGCGTTTAAACTTGGGAGATGATTCAAGTTAAATAAAAACCAAAATAAAAGGAGGTTTACATTTAGAATCAGAAAAAAAAGATAGCTGAAATTTCTAGAACGTCTTACAAGAAAGGAGCGTTAAATTTGGCAAGACGTATCGAAAGAAAAAGGAACAGGTAGAGACAGCAGGAGATCAGGGGGGCCAATTACCTGGAATGTGAATGAACGGCAGAATGGAGAGTGGGAGAGACAGTAAAAAAAAGGGACAAAGGTTATTAATAACTACAAAGACTAGGAAGCGGTGGAGGGGCATGATCGTCCATTTTCTGAATGTACATAGCACAGAGAATAAGTTTCCCTTCTATTATACTACCAAGGCTAGAGTGCCCAGTCTGCCCTGCTAATTATCGTAAAAAAAGTAAAAACGTTACTAACAGCTACAAATGATAGAAAGTTGCGGTAGACAAGTTTGTACCCAATACCTTTCTTCAAGCAAAGAATGAGTGAATAATTTATTTTTTATGGTTTATCAGCCTTTTCTCATGCTATGCAAAGTCAGAAGATATTTTTATATTTTAAGAGATAATAATGATTTACTTATACAAATACTACTATTTAACCCATAGCTGGAGGGAGTAGAGGTGGATTAATACCTTTAACAATGGTAATTGCGCCTATGGGAATACAGCGAAACAGACTGTAACTTGAACTCGGGTTTTCTTTTTCCAATTTTTAGCGATTATCATTACCCAACGCGTATATCCATGGGATGAAATGATTAAACAATAAAATATCATTTTACGATGGTGAAATACTCCCTCAGTGAGGTGTTATCGCCCGGAGAAGCTATCGCCAGGCCTTAATTAACTTTGGAAAAATTATCTGACAAATTACATAGAACTAACTGCGAAATGTAATTCAACAGAAAAAAAAAACCCTGAAATTTGTTCTCAGTGTTATTCTGGTTGTTGTTTTCGCATTGCTAATCAACGTGAAAAACTGACTGAAACGGTGCTAACGTGAATGAAAAGAAACTGAAACGCGAATAAAATGATAGGGTGTGTAGTTAACTTCAAATTTCTCGTTAGTTGATTAGCTATTAAGAGATATTAATTAAAACTTTTAACGTAAATTTTATGGAAATTTCGTGTCATTTTGTTAATTATTCCGCATAATAACGCATAATATTACGTTATTAATTTGTTGTTTTCTTAATACGTTTTAAGAGTTAAAACATCGGTAAATTCGGGATATTTTTCCAGAATGTGTTCCTTACGGTTAAGTTACAGTTTTCCGTGATAAAATATTTACCGCAATATCTGTTAAAATGTTATTCTGTGTGACATCATACCCGTTGCCATAAAATCTTTTGTTTAATTTTTTCACCTGTGCAACCCAGTTGAATCAATTCATGTTTGGTACATTGCGTAGAGTATATCAAATGTGAGACAGCACAATTATCACCTTCTGAAGAAAACGTCATATTTCTCTTAGAATTTCTGATGGAATTCATGTGACACATATTGTTGCAAAACGAAGTTTTTCCCCATTCTATGGGTGTTTTCAACGGATGCAATAAGGGAAATCTCAATGGAGTTTTGAGGGAAGGCGCTTGTATTCGTTAAATTTTGTCGCATGTCCAAAGGAACGATAGACGCGTTACGAAAAATCTTCATAAAAAACGGATATTTTTTGGTGAAATATGTTGATAGCTGTCCTACAGTAGTTTTGAAATGCTAGCAAAATTTCGGGTCATAATAATCTTCTTCTTCTTCTTCCTCTAATACTATTCCTATTCCTACTCCTCCTACCATTCTCCTTCTTCTTCTTCTTCTTCTTCTTCTTCTTCTTCTTCTTCTTCTTCTTCTTCTTCTCCACCTTCTTTTTCTTTTCCTCCTCCTACTCCCCTTCTCCTTCTTCTCCACTTCCTCCTCATCCTTCTTCTTCTTCTACTCCTCCTTCGTCTACTACTACTCTTCCTACTCCTACCCACCTTCTTATTTTTCTTCCCCTCCTACTACTACTTCCCTTCTCCGCTCCTCCTCCTTCTTCTTCTACTTCTTCTTCTGTCAAAACAGTGTTCGACAACGTCCAACAATATTTGCAAGGTATATCTGACTTCTTCAATATTTAAAAAAAACTATTACGTTCACAGCAAATTGACACGAGTGTTTTACGGCCTTCCAAAAGTACACAAGAAATTAGATACATTTCTTTACTACATCCGATTTGTAATGAACGTTGCATATCTGAGTGATTAGTTGTTGCTTTTTTTATTTTTATTTTTTGAATTCCCATAGAAAAGGGGTCTACGTCTTTTGTTCTGGACACATTTGATTTTATTTCTAAAATAAATTCTCTAAATGATTTTCATGATTGCCATTTTGGCCACCATGTATGTCTCGTCTCTTTATCCTAACATTGAAAATAATAAATATATCTCTTTCCGGAACATATTACTAAATGTGAAGATTGACAAAATTTTACCTCAAATCAAAACATCGATAAACAAATTGAATATTCTGATAGAACCCATATTATCCATCAAATGGTATTGAAATTTTGCAGGAATCTCAAAAATGCTTCACCTTAGATATGAGGGTTTTTTTTCCTGACCTGCCTATCGATTTTTTTTCAAAAGAAATAAAAGAAAACACATCAGACAAATTTAAACAAATGTGAACACTCAAAATAACATTGGAGTTTCGGATCGTTTTACTCCAGAAAACACTCATAGAAGGGAAAGCCCTGTTTGTTGTGCAATTGCATGTGTCAGTTCTATCAGAAATCCAGAGAAACATCACGATTTCTAGAGAAGGTGGCAATTATACAGACTCCCATTTAATATACAACGCCCAGTGTACGAAACATGACTTGATATTTGTGAGTTGCACAATGGAAAATTAAATAAAAGATTCAAAAGGCACAGCTATGATGTCAGACAATAATGTGATATAAACGTAGGTTGCGGAACATTTTATGACTAACAACTAGTTTCGTCAAACATTTTATGGTTCATATTCAGAAAACATATTCAGAATCTGCCGTCATATCTAGCATTAAAACGCATGAGAATAGTTACGTAAGCAAACTATTAAATTTCAGGCCTGGAGGAATTAACAAAAACACTGGAGAGTTCCATGACATTTGTACTAAGCTGTTTGATTAATTCCTCTGAGTAATTAATCAACTAACGGAAAATTTCAAGGTGAACAATATTACCGCCATATTATACACGTTTCAGTTGCATGCCTTTAGGCTGACAGCGTTTCATTCGTTTTGAGGCGTTCATTGCCAATACAAACGTATTTTTTTTAATTACAAGAGAAGCAACGTTTGTACAAAACTCACAATATTTTGGAGATGTATGTACCTTTATACTTGAAAAAAATGTTTTAAATATAGCTTGAAGAAGACAGACATTCTGTTGAATTATTGTTTAACATTGTCAAATACTGTGTTTTTACTTTTCCAAAAATCACGCTCTTCATTTAACTGTTGACAACTATTTGAAGTTTACGTCAATCATTATGTTTATTATTATTATTATTATTATTATTATTATTATTATTATTATTATTATTTTCTTTGATTTCTGGCGTTTACTCATTTTCTTTCCGGTCCCATGAAAAAAAGTAAAAGTTAGAAATGGCATCATGACACTTTCCACTGACAAAAAAAAAAATAGTATTAAATAGATAAAGCCCTTCGTAAAGTGTGAGCTGTACTTGTTAGAACAATTTTTTGTATCTCCTTGAGGCATGGACTTCCAGGAATCCCTTCAATTAGTCTACTGCAATCTTTTCCAAACAGTCCTAGGGCTCCAACTACAACAGGGATTGTTGATGTTCCCATATGACACATTTTTGAGATTTCTATTTTATGGTCCTTGTATTTTGACAGCTTTTTGAATATCTTCAAAGATACATTGCAGTCAGCAGGGACTGCCATATCAATAAGGAGGCACTTTTTTTGTTTGTGGTCTTTAATAACAATGTCTGGGCGGTTGGCTTTGATTGTTCTGTCAGTTTGAGCCAAAAGGGCTAAAAAAAAAAATACTACGATTTTTCCACGAACAGTCTGGCCTTCAGAAAAAAAACCGTCTCTTAAAAAACATATATTAGGAAAAACAACGTAGACGATTATACATTTACAATTCTACCTTTTTTAAATAATAAAAATATATTTTTTTTATAAATTAACTAACGGAAACTTTCAGGATGAAGAAGATCAGCATCATATTATGCACGTTTCAATTGCTTGCCTTCAGGCTGGCGACGGTTCATTCGTTTTGAGGCGTCCATTACCAGTACAGACGATTTTTTTTATTACAAGCAACGTTTGTACAAAGACTTACAATTTCTTTTAAATTTATATATTTTGATACTTGATTTTTTTTAAGTATAACTTGAAGTAGACAGACATACTGTCAAAATGTTGCTGAATATTTTCAAAAACTTTGTCTTTTCCGCTATTATTTTCTAAAATGACCCTATTGTTTTAAGTGTGTAAAAAATAAGAGTTACGCCAATTATTTTGCCTATTGTTATTTCTTATACAGGAATAAAATATCGCTGCCGACACTTGAGTTTGAACATAGATCGCCAGTGAGAAAACAAAGGTGACCAATTATTGAATTAAGTAGACCACCAGACCATCGCATATATGGGAGCTAGCGTCTGTCTAACTGATCGCTACTTCTATTCTACCCGCTATTACTATTTGGATCACCATTTCTACTCTATCCTCTACAGCTATACGTAACGCTATTCTCCACTATATTTAATATTACTACACTATTCCTCTATTCGGATCACTATTCGGTGATTACTATTCGAGCGAGTATTATCTGGCAAGTACTATTAATGCGAGTGATATTAGACACCAGTATTGTTCATCGGCGTTACTCTAAATTGTATCTGCGATTACAAAGTCTGAAATGGCGCTTTTATATATTTAGAGTTTATTGATAAAATAGAAAGAATCTGCGATGGTATTGATACTGGTCTGTTATATATATATATATATATATATATATATATATATATATATATATGTATATATATATATATATATATATATATATATATATATATATTTATATTGTCTTTTTTAATATGATTTTATATGCTTCTTTTTATATGCTTCCTTTGTTCCAGTTCTCTAATCTTTGTGCATAAATCAACGATCATTACGAAAGTGACAAGTATTCTTTGACATCAAAAAGGTAAGTGTTCGTTGACATCACAAATTTATTATTATTATTATTATTATTATTACTAATGTTTTCCTTTGATTTCTGGTGTATTCTCATTTCTTCCCAGGTCCTGTCTAGAGACCAAAGGTCAGAAATGTAATCATGATATTTTCCACTAAGCAGTTTTGAAAAAAATCGCACATATTTTAAATAGATAAAGCCCTTCATAAAGTGTCGGCTTTGCTTGTGAGTACAATTTGTTGTATTTCTTTAAATCTGGGATACCAAGGAATCCTTCAAGAAATCGATTGGTATCATTTCCAATCAATTAGTCAATTCGAGGAATCCAAATACAACTGGAATTGTTAATGTCCTCATGCGCCACATTTTTGAGATTTCGATTTCAAGTTCCTTATATTTCGATAGTTTCTGAAGATTTCCAAAGGTACATTGCAATCTACAGGGACTGCCATGTCAATAAGGAGGCATATTTTGTTTTGTGGCCGCTAATAACGATGTCGTCGAGATTAGCTTTGATTGTTATGTCTGTGTGTATTGTAAAAACACATAAAATTATTACACGTCCTATCACTATAACCGGGTCTCGGCAATGTTCATACCACGTTCTTGCAGATTTTCCAGTGCAGATATTGGTCTACTCTGTGGTGCCGTGTTTTATATTCAGTGAGTGCCAATACCGCGCAACCTGATACAAGATGGCGAATAGTTTCTTGATATTTATCAGAGAAACTGCATTTTGGACTAACAAAATTTTTCAGTATGTGTGTTTGCTAATTTCTAATCAGGAAGCATTGGTGAAAGCGAGAACAATACCTTCAGTTTCAGCTTTTAACCCTGCACTATGTAGCCACTGACGGATAAGGGGTTTGTCTACACCAACTCGTTTGGTACGGACAGAGTTTTGACCGTGAAGCGGTTTATCGTGTCAACGTTTCTATTTTTCTTTGTTTTCTTTAAGTATTTTACAGCTTCAGTCAGTGTATTACGCTTTGCGTATATTTCTTCACCCACTTGAAACTCCATTGTGAAATTTTTGGCTTCCTTTATTATTGAATAATGTCGCTTAGTACTTTCATGTACTTTAACAAAGACTATCATCCATTCTTCTGTAGTTTCTAAGTATCTTTGAAGGACAATTGTTTTAGTTATGTACGACATTTCTAGTTGAACTAATCTTCTGCCTCCTTCGTATCTGGAACACATGCAGGCGGTCAACATCAGTCTTGGGATTATGCATGGGTTCGCAGGTGAGAAGTTTTCTCGTTTTGGAGTCAATGTCAGCTATGGTCCAGTTAAGAATTTTGAAACTGTATTGCTCCATAGGGACAGTCAGAGTCCCTGTGGACCAGTTTATGGCTGGCATTCTGTTTTTTTTTTAATTCTGATCAGTATTCAGTACCAGACGCACACGACTGCTGTACTCCTTTCTTACCTTCTCCTGCATTTGGCTACGTTGTATTCCATCTCCTTCGACAATTCCTAGGTACCTATATGCTTCTTTTGTTCCATTTCGCTACTCTTTGTGCATAAATCTAAATCCATTGTGTCTTTCTGTAATTCTCCCTTTCTTGAATGTTACTCTTGCACATTTATCTACCCCGAAATCCATACCTATGTCGTCACTGAAACATTTTACAGTATTAAAGAAATACTTCAACTCGTCTTTGGCCAAGATTTTGAGATCATCCATGTAGAGTAGGTGATTTAATACTTTATTATTTAGTCTTTAACGATAACCTATTTTTAGTTCATTATTTAAGGTCATAAAAAGCAGAAGGTATCAGAGGGAGTCTCCTTGAAATCGGATATTCAGTCGGTTGGAGATAGCAGTGCCTCTAGTGTGATTTAAGTATAATATGGTTTTCCACATTCCCATGCTGTGTTTATAGAAATTTACTATCAGGGGGTGACTTTGTACATTTCCAAAGTCTTAAGTATCCAAGAGTTTGGCATACTATCAAAGGCTTTATGGTAATCTATCCATGTTATCCTAACACTTCTACATCGTCTCCTGCAATTTTCATTTTGTTTATCAGTAGTTGATATTTGCAGCCATAGGAACGTCTTCTGCGTCCCTTTTCTTCCAGTGGAAGAATGTTGTTTGTTTCAAGAAAAGATAAGTCCGGTTCATCAGGACATACGTGACCAATTTATACGTGGAGGGCAGACATGTTATTGGCCTGTAATTTTTCGGGTCACCTGTTTCATTTGATTTTGGTATGACATATGTAATACTTCAGTGATCCATTCCGGGATTTCATTGGGATTATTCATAAGCATTGATAGAATTTGTGCAGCCGTTTTCTGGATTGATGAGAGATGGCAGATCCAGAGATTGGGCCCCTTCTCATTTCCAGGGTATTTCTATTTTGGGGATTTCTTTAGAACTTGCTCAATATTTTTTGTGGATATATTTCCCCACTCTTGCAGAGACTTATCGAGCATTCCTTCTTCTCCACGTTTGGCCCATTCTGCATTGGGGTTATATTCCTTTGGGATGCTCTAATTATTCTACCAAAATGTTTGC